>CM034352.1:113534565-114118790 GCA_019925275.1 Mytilus edulis | reverse complement strand
AAAATTACAGATCAGACGACCGACTGCACTGGCATGTAAATACCAAAAAACGCAAAAGACATGCCTGAAATGAATTTGGACTTGGACATATCATTTCGGTTAACCAATATTCGTGATGTGGAGCATTTTATGTGTAAGAAGCACATCTATGTTAATGAATGCGTATAGTGTGATGCATGTATTAACTTGGATATATAAACGCCATCCGATTGAGCAGAATGTGTTTTACTGCTGAGAAATGGGAACTTGAAATTATCACATTTTGTCTTACATTCTCGTTTGAAGTCAATATCGAGGTAAAAATCAAAATATGGAGCAGATTTTCTTCTTTCGGCGATGTACTTAATTTCAAGTTCATAAAAAAGTAAAATAACAAAAATACTGAACTCTGAGGAAAATTCAAAACAACAAGTCAGTAATCAAATCAAAATCTCGAACACATCAAACGAATGGATAACAACTGTCATATTCCTGACTTTGTACAGACATTCTTGTGCAGATAATGTTGGATTGAAGGTGTTCTTAATAGATATAGGAAGATGTGGTATGAGTGCTAATGAGACAACTCTCCATCCAAATAACAATTTATAAAAGTAAACAATTATAGGTCAAGGTACGGCCTTAATGTATGTTTCTGTGTGTGTTGCATTGTCGTTTTTTTTTTTGAGGCACTTCAGTGTTTCTCTTGTTGTTTCGTTGTTTTGATCTTATAGTTGATGTGTTTCTATTTTTTATTTATTTGTTTTCTCTCAAACGATTTATGACTTTTGACCAGCGGTATACTGTTGCCTTCATTTGAGTGACATAATTTTATCGAAATATTTGAAAGAAATAAACACTTTGCAAGATTGAACAGTAGATGTCTCCTTATAGACAAAAACAAGTCTTATATATCATACCACAATTATCTATACTAATATAGATACTAAGAGTAGACAGGGAAATGTTCTACTTGAATGGAACACTTATTCTGCCATAATGGATATTTGATATCATACGCAAAACTTTATAATAAACTATTCTCATTTAATAACAAACTAATAAACTAAGACACAATTGTATACACAGTATACTAGTATCATATTCACTAACAATTAAAACTATTACATTGAATACAAATGAAAATAATAATAAATATATCATTTGGCTTTCTAGGGGGCTACTCATTAAAACTTACAATAATACTAATCAAAATAACCAAATCAAAAAACACTACCTACATATAATGTATCATTCATGACATTTAAAATCTGGACTGTAACACCCTTTAACCTTCTCTGCTATAACAATGAAAGAACAAGATCTTTAAACTAAGGATGTTTCGTTAAATAGTATTAACAATAAGAACAAAAATATCAAATCTTCCAAGGCATCTGATCCTATGACCAGTGAAATTAACAATTATATAAGCCATACTAAAGCAAAAGCGTTAACCTTGAATACATTTCTTATTAGTTATGTACTGAATTTCTTAATTATAAGCTATATGGATTCCTGCTGAAACTTTATCAAAACGAATGTTCTAGTATTAAAAAAAAACTTTAAGAACTTCTCAATAATAGGGTAGAAACGTCAAATGTTTAATAGAGGAAAGAACTAATTAGATATACACATGTGGGATGCTATGGTATGTGTGCAAATAAGACAACTCTCCACACATAAGACTGTTTGTACAAAGAGTTCTCGGTAATTCTTAAGTATCTAATAAGATTCACGCCACTCCTATATATAAAACCTTACAACTATATATGGCAAAATAAATGATGATGGCTTGCATGGGTTGTTGACAGGCCTTTGATAATTTGTTTTAAGGATTAATTATGCTTTCTCTTCATTTTAGCGTTAAAATATGAACACATACGAGAAAACTAAGACCATTATATTATTTATCTTAAAGATCCGTAGACATAAAAAAAACCAGGTTAAATATACCATACACAGGCAAAATTTACTCACATGAAATTCACATGAAAAATTTCACGCGAGATTCACCTCAATCGAGCTTATACATGAAACTCACGTGAAAATTTTCATGTGAATTTCACGTGAATTGAGATTCACATGAATCTGATGTGAAATTTTTCACATGAATTTCACGTGAAATTTACAACAAAATTTTTTAATATTTTTCATGATTTTGATTAAATTTAAAAATTTAGATGTTATTTGAAATACTCTATTTTAAAAATTCATGTGAATTTCACATGAAAAAATATACGTGATTTTCATGTGAAATTCACATGAGTTTCACATGAGATTCACATGAAACTCACAAAAACTGATTTCATGTGAGTTTCACGTATAAGCTCGTTTGAGGTGAAATTCATGTGAATTTCACGTGAGATTCACATGAATTGGATTTCACGTGAAATTGATGTGAGTGAAATTTGCCTGTGTATCAGTAGATATCTAGAAAATACAAACACCAGCAAAAAGTGTTTGTATTTTCTAGATATCTACGGATCTATGTGATACATGGTATATTTGGTCTGTGTTTTGTTATGTCTACGGATCTTTGTGATAAATTATATAATGGTCTTAAATGTGTCGTATGCAGACACAGACAAAATAAAGACCAACAAACCATTCATCACAAAAATCGGTAGAAACACAGACAAAACAAAGGCCAGCAAACCATTCATCACAAAGATAGGTAGACACAGACAAAACAAAGACCAGAAAACTATTCATCACAAAGATAGGTAGACACACAGACAAAGAAAAACCAACAAACCATTCATCACAAAGATAGGTAGAAACACAGACAAAACAAAGACCAGAAAACCATCAATCACAAAGATATGTGGACACACAGACAAAATAAAGACCATCCAACCATTCATCACAAAGATATGTAGACACACAGACAAAACAAAGACCAGAAAACCATTCATCACAAAGATAGGTAGACACACAGACAAAAGAAAGACCAACAAACCATTTATCACAAAGATATGTAGACACACAGACAAAATAAAGACCAGAAAACCATTCATCACAAAGATAGGTAGACACACAGACAAAACAAAGACCAACAAACCATTCATCACAAAGATATGTAGAACACAGACAAAACAAAGACCAGAAAACCATTCATCACAAAGATAGTGACACACAGACAAAACAAAGACCACAAACCATTCATCACAAAGATATGTAACACACAGACAAACAAAGACCAAAAACCATTCATCACAAAGATAGGTAGACACACAGACACAAAACAAAGACCAACAAACCATTCATCACAAAGGATAGTAGACACACAGAAAACAAAGACCAAAAACCATTCATCACAAAGATAGGTAGACACACAGACAAAACAAAGACCAAAAACCATTCATCACAAAAATCGGTAGAAACACAGACAAAACAAGCCAGAAACCATTCATCACAAAGATAGGTAGACACACAGACAAAACAAAGACCAAAAACATTCATCACAAAGATATGTAGAAACACAGACAAAACAAAGACCAACAAACCATTCATCACAAGATAGGTGACACACAGACAAACAAAGACCAACAAACATTCATCACAAGATAGGTAGACACACAGACAAAACAAAGACCAACAAACCATTCATCACAAAGATAGGTAGACACACAGACAAAACAAAGACCAACAAACCATTCATCACAAAGAAATGGTAGACACACAGACAAAAAAAGACCAGACAAACCATTCATCACAAAGATATGGTAGACACAACAGACAAACAAAGACCAAAAACATTCATCACAAAGATAGTAGACACACAGACAAAACAAAGACCAACAAACCATTACATCACAAAGATAGGTAGACACACAGACAAAACAAAGACCAACAAACCATTCATCACAAGATAGGAAGACACACAGACAAAACAAAGACAACAAACCATTCATCACAAAGATAGGTAGACACACAGACAAAACAAAGACCAACCAAACCATTCATCACAAAGAATAGGTAGACACACAGACAAAACAAAGACCAAAACCATTCATCACAAGATATGGTAGACACACAGACAAAACAAAGACCAGAAAACCATTCATCACAAAGATAGGTAGACACACAGACAAAACAAAGACCAACAAACATTCATCACAAAGATAGGTAGACACACAGACAAAACAAAGACCAACAAACCATTCATCACAAAGATAGGTAGACACACAGACAAAACAAAGACCAACAAACCATTCATCACAAAGATAGGTAGACACACAGACAAAACAAAGACCAACAAACCATTCATCACAAAGATAGTGACACACAGACAATACAAAGACCAACAAACCATTCATCACAAAGATATGTAGAACACACAGACAAAACAAAGACCAGAAAACCATTCATCACAAAGATAGGTAGACACACAGACAAAACAAAGACCAACAAACCATTCATCACAAAGATAGTAGACACACAGACAAAACAAAGACCAAAAACCATCATCACAAAGATAGTAGACACACAGACAAAACAAAAGGCCAGCAAACCATCATCACAAAGATAGGTGACAACAGACAAAACAAAGACAAAAACATTCATCACAAGATAGTAGACAACAGACAAAACAAAGACCAACAACATTCATCACAAAGATAGGTAGACACACAGACAAACAAAGACCAAAAACCATTCATCACAAGATAGGTAGACACACAGCAAAACAAAGACCAAAAACATCATCACAAGAAGGTAGACACACAGACAAAACAAAGACCAACAACCATTCATCACAAAGATAGGTAGACACACAGACAAAACAAAGACCAGAAAACCATTCATCACAAAGATAGGTAGACAACAGACAAAACAAGACCAACAAACCTTCATCAAAAGATAGGTAGACACACAGACAAAACAAAGACCAACAAACCATTCATCACAAAGATAGTAGACACACAGACAAAACAAAGACCAGAAACCATTCATCACAAAGATAGGTAGACACACAGACAAAACAAAGACCAAAAACCATTCATCACAAAGATAGGAACACACAGACAAACAAAGACCAACAACCATTCATCACAAAGATAGGTAGACACACAGACAAACAAAGACCAACAAACATTCATCACAAAGATAGTAGACACACAGACAAAACAAAGACCAGAAAACCATATCACAAAGATAGGTAGACACACAGACAAAACAAAGACCACAAACCATTCATCACAAAGATAGTAGACACACAGACAAAACAAAGACCAAAACCATTCACACAAAGATAGGTAGACACACAGACAAACAAAGACAAAAACCATTCATCACAAAGATAGTAGACAACAGACAAAACAAAGACCAACAAACCATTCATCACAAGATATGTAGACACACAGACAAACAAAGACCAGAAACCATTCATCACAAAGATAGGTAGACACACAGACAAAACAAAGACCAAACCATTCATACAAAGATAGGTAGACACACAGACAAACAAAGACCAACAAACCATCATCACAAAGATAGTAGACACACAGACAAAACAAAGACCAAAAACCATTCATCACAAAGATAGTAGACACAGACAAAACAAAGACCAGAAAACCATTCATCACAAAGATAGGTGACAACAGACAAAACAAAGACAACAAACCATTCATCACAAAGATAGTAGACACACAGACAAAACAAAGACCAGAAAACCATTCATCACAAAGATAGGTAGACACACAGACAAAACAAAGACCAACAAACCATTCATCACAAAGATAGGTAGACACACAGACAAAACAAAGACAAAAACCATTCATCACAAAGATAGGTAGACACACAGACAAAACAAAGACCAACAACCATTCATCACAAAGATAGTAGACACACAGACAAACAAAGACCAGAAACCATTCATCACAAGATAGGTAGACACACAGACAAAACAAAGACCAACAAACATTCATCACAAAGATAGGTAGACACACAGACAAAACAAAGACCAAAACCATTCATCACAAAGATAGTAGACACACAGACAAAACAAAGACCAAAAACCATTCATCACAAAGATAGGTAGACACACAGACAAAACAAAGACCAACCATCACAAAGATAGGTAGACACACAGACAAAACAAAGACCACAAACCATTCATCACAAAGATAGTAGACACACAGACAAAACAAGACCAAAACATCATCAACAAAGATAGTAGACACACAGACAAAACAAAGACCAAAAACCATTCATCACAAAGATAGGTAGACATACAGACAAAACAAAGACCAGTACAAAACAATCATCACAAAATATGAAGAAACAGACAAAACAAAGACCAACAAACCATTCATCACAAAGATAGGTAGACACACAGACAAAACAAAGACAAAACCATCATCACAAAGATAGTAGACACACAGACAAAACAAAGACCAACAAACCATTCATCACAAAGATATGTAGACACACAGACAAAACAAAGACCAGTAAACTATCACACAAAGATAGGTAGACACACAGACAAAAAAAGACAGAAACCATTATCACAAAGATAGGTAGACACACAGACAAAACAAAGACCAGTAAACCATTCATCACAAGATAGTAGACACACAGACAAAACAAAGACCAGTAAACTATCATCACAAAGATATGTAGACACACAGACAAAACAAAGACCAAAACCATTCATCACAAAGATAGGTAGACACACAGACAAAACAAAGACCAACAAACATCATCACAAAGATAGTAGACACAAAGACAAAACAAAGACCAGTAAACATTCATCACAAAGATAGGTAGACACACAGACAAAACAAAGACCAACAAACCATTCATCACAAAGATAGGTAGACACACAGACAAAACAAAGACCAGTAAACTATCATCAAAAGATAGGTAGACAACAGACAAAACAAAGACCAACAAACCATTCATCACAAAGATAGTAGACACACAGACAAAACAAAGACCAGTAAACTAGTCATCACAAAGATAGGTGACAACAGACAAACAAAGACCAAAAACATTCATCACAAAGATAGGTAGACACACAGACAAAACAAAGACCAACAAACCATTCATCACAAAGATAGTAGACACACAGACAAAACAAAGACCAAAACCATTCATCCAAAGATAGGTAGACACACAGACAAAACAAAGACCAGTAAACTAGTCATCAAAAGATAGGTAGACACACAGACAAAACAAAGACCAACAAACCATTCATCACAAAGATATGTAGACACACAGACAAAAAAAGACCAGAAACATCATCACAAAATATGTAGACACACAGACAAAACAAAGACCAAAAACCATTCATCACAAAGATAGGTAGACACACAGACAAAACAAAGACCAGATAAACCATCATCACAAAGATATGTAGACAACAGACAAAACAAAGACCAGAAACTATCATCAAAGATAGTAGACAACAGACAAAACAAAGACCAAAAACATCATCACAAAGATAGGTAGACACACAGACAAAACAAAGACCAAAACCATTCATCACAAAGATAGGTAGACATACAGACAAAACAAAGACCAGAAACCATCATCACAAAGATAGGTAGACACACAGACAAAACAAAGACCACAAACCATCATCACAAAGATATGTAGACACACAGACAAACAAAGACCAGTAAACTAGTCATCACAAAGATAGGTAGACACACAGACAAAACAAAGACCAAAACCATTCATCACAAAGATATGTAGACACACAGACAAAACAAAGACCATAAATAGTCATCATCACAAAGATAGGTAGACACACAGACAAAACAAAGACCAAAACCATTCATCACAAAGATAGGTAGACACACAGACAAAACAAAGACCAACAAACATTCATCACAAAGATAGGTAGACACACAGACAAAACAAAGACCAGTAAACTATCATCACAAAGATAGTAGACACACAGACAAAACAAAGACCAACAAACCATTCATCACAAAGATAGGTAGACACACAGACAAAACAAAGACCATAAACCATTCATCACAAAGATAGGTAGACACACAGACAAAACAAAGACCAGTAAACTAGTCATCACAAAGATAGGTAGACACACAGACAAAACAAAGACCAGTAAACTATTCATCACAAAGATAGTAGACACACAGACAAAACAAAGACCAGTAAACCATTCATCACAAAGATAGGTAGACACACAGACAAAACAAAGACCATACAACATTCATCACAAAGATAGGTAGACACACAGACAAAACAAAGACCAGTAAACATATCATCAAAAGATAGGTAGACATACAGACAAAACAAAGACCAACAAACCATTCATCACAAAGATAGGTAGACACACAGACAAAACAAAGACCAGTAAACTAGTCATCACAAAGATAGTAGACATACAGACAAAACAAAGACCAGTAAACCATTCATCACAAAGATAGGTAGACACACAGACAAAACAAAGACCAAAACCATTCATCACAAAGATAGGTAGACACACAGACAAAACAAAGACCAACAAACCATTCATCACAAAGATAGGTAGACACACAGACAAAACAAAGACCAGTAAACTAGTCATCACAAAGATAGGTAGACACACAGACAAAACAAAGACCAGTAAACTAGTCATCATAAAGATAGGTAGACACTACAGACAAAACAAAGACCAGTAAAACCATTCATCACAAAGATAGGTAGACACACAGACAAAACAAAGACCAGTAAACCATTCATCAAAAGATAGGTAGACATACAGACAAAACAAAGACCAGTAAACTAGTCATCACAAAGATAGGTAGACATCACAGACAAAACAAAGACCAGAAACCATCATCACAAAGATAGGTAGACATACAGACAAAACAAAGACCAGTAAACTATTCATCACAAAGATAGGTAGACACACAGACAAAACAAAGACCAACAAACCATTCATCACAAAGATAGGTAGACACACAGACAAAACAAAGACCAACAAACCATTCATCACAAAGATAGGTAGACACACAGACAAAACAAAGACCAAGTAAACCTAGTCATCACAAAGATAGGTAGACATACAGACAAAACAAAGACCAAAAACCATTCATCACAAAGATAGGTAGACACACAGACAAAACAAAGACCAGAAAACATCATCATCAAAGATAGTAGACACACAGACAAAACAAAGACCAGTAAACTAGTCATCACAAAGATAGGTAGACACACAGACAAAACAAAGACCAGTAAACCATCATCACAAAGATAGGTAGACATACAGACAAAACAAAGACCAAAACTAGTCATCATAAAGATAGGTAGACACACAGACAAAACAAAGACCAGTAAACTATGTCATCACAAAGATAGGTAGACACACCAGACAAAACAAAGACCAGTAAACTAGTCATCACAAAGATAGGTAGACATACAGACAAAACAAAGACCAGTAAAACCATTCATACAGATAGTAAAGACAAACAAGACAAACATATCAAAGTAGTAACACAACAAAACAGACAGTAAGTCACACAGATAGTGACAAGACAAAAAACCATAACATCATCAAAGATAGTAGACACGAAACAAAGCGAACAGTCATAAAATTGTAACACAAAAAAAAGACCAAACATACACAAGATAGGAACACAGACAAAAAGACAACAACCATCATCAAAGAAGTACACACGAAACAAAACAAAACTTTCACAAGATAGTAGACAACAGACAAAAAGACCACAACCTTATCACAAGAAGTAACCACGACAAACAAAACCAAACATCACAAAGAGAAACAGACAAAACAGACAAACCATTACACAAGATAGGTAGACACAGACAAACAAAGACAACAAACCATTTAAAGGTAGCACACAGACAAACAAGACAAAACATCTCACAAAGAAGTAGAAAAGCAACAAAGACAAAAATACAAGATAGTAGACACACAGACAAAACAGACCAAAATCACACAAAGATGTAGAACACAGCAACAAAGCCAGAATCATCAAGATGAGACAAAGACAAAACAAAGACAACAACCATTACAAAAGAATAGAAGAAACAAGACAGTACTATCATCAAAATAGGTACATACAGACAAAACAAGACAAAACCTTCATACAAAGTAGGTAGAACACAACAAGACAACACATCAAAGATGGTAGACAACAGACAAAAAAAGACCAAACTTCATCAAAAGATAGTGACACACAGACAAAACAAGACCAACAAACCATCATCAAAAGATAGGTAGACAACAGACAAAACAAAGACCAACAACCATTCATCACAAGATAGTAGACACACAGAAAAACAAGACCAAAAATCATCATAAGAAGAATACATACAGACAAAACAAAGACCAAAACATCATCAAAAGATAGGTAGAACACAGACAAAAAAAGACCAAAACCATTCACACAAAGATGGTGACCACAACAAACAAGACCAGAAACTTCATACAAGATAGTAGACATACAGACAAACAAAGACAAACCATTCATCACAAAGATAGGTAGACACAGACAAACAAAGACAGTAAACAGTCATCACAAGGATAGGTAGACACACAGACAAAACAAAACCAACAACCATTCATCACCAAGATAGTAGACACACAGACAAAACAAAGACCAAAAACCATTCATCACAAGATAGGTAGACACACAGACAAAACAAAGACCAACAAACCATTCATCACAAAGATATGTAGACACACAGACAAAACAAAGACCAACAAACCATTCATCACAAAGATAGGTAGACACACAGACAAAACAAAGACCAACAAAACATTCATCACAAAGATAGTTAGAACACAGACAAAACAAAGACCAGAAAACCATTCATTCACAAAGAATAGGTAGACACACAGACAAAACAAAGACCAACAAACCATTCATCACAAAGATAGTAGACACACAGACAAAACAAAGACCAGAAACCATTCACACAAAGATAGGTAGACACACAGACAAAACAAAGACCAGAAAACCATTCATCACAAAGATAGTAGACATACAGACAAAACAAAGACCAACAAACCATTCATCACAAAGATATGTAGACACACAGACAAAACAAAGACAGAAAAACCATTCATCACAAAGATAGGTAGACACACAGACAAAACAAAGACCAACCAACCATTCATCACAAAGATAGGTAGACACACAGACAAAACAAAGACCAAACCATCATCAAAGATAGGTAGACACACAGACAAAAAAAGACCAACAAACCATTCATCACAAAGATATGTAGACACAGACAAAACAAAGACCAGAAAACCATTCATCACAAAGATAGGTAGACACACAGACAAAACAAAGACCAACAAAACCATTCATCACAAAGATATGTAGACACACAGACAAACAAAGACCAGAAAACCATTCATCACAAAGATATGTAGACACACAGACAAAACAAAGACAACAACCATTCATCACAAAGATATGTAGACACACAGACAAAACAAAGACCAACAAACCATTCATCACAAAGATAGGTAGACAAACAGACAAAACAAAAACCAACAAACCATTCATCACAAAGATAGGTAGACACACAGACAAAACAAAGACCAACAAACCATTCATACAAAGATAGGTAGACACACAGACAAAACAAAGACCAACAACCATTCATCACAAGATAGGTAGACACACAGACAAAACAAAGACCAACAAACCATTCATCACAAAGATAGGTAGACACACAGACAAAACAAAGACCAACAAACCATTCATCACAAAGATAGGTAGACACACAGACAAAACAAAGACCAACAAACCATTCATCACAAGATAGTAGACACACAGACAAAACAAAGACCAACAAACCATTCATCACAAAAGGTAGACACACAGACAAAACAAAGACAAAAACCATCATCACAAAGATAGGTAGACACACAGACAAAACAAAGACCAAACAACCATTCATCACAAGATAGGTAGACACAGACAAAACAAAGACCAACAAACCATTCATCACAAAGATAGGTAGACACACAGACAAAACAAAGACCACAAACCATTCATCACAAAAATGGTAGACACACAGACAAAACAAAGCCACAAACCATTCATCACAAAGATAGGTAGACACACAGACAAAACAAAGACCAACAACATTCATCACAAAGATAGGTAGACACACAGACAAAACAAAGACCAACCAACCATTCATCACAAAGATAGGTAGACACACAGACAAACAAAGCCAACAAACCATTCATCACAAGATAGGTAGACACACAGACAAAACAAAGACCAACAAACCATTCATCACAAAGATAGGTAGACACACAGACAAAACAAAGACCAACAAACCATTCATCACAAAGATAGGTAGACACACAGACAAAACAAAGACCAACAAACCATTCATCACAAAGATAGGTAGACACACAGACAAAACAAAGACCGAAAAACATTCATCAAAAGATAGTAGACACACAGACAAAACAAAGACCAACAAACCATTCATCACAAAGATAGTAGACAACACAGACAAAAAAGACCAGCAAACCATTCATCACAAAGATAGGTAGACACACAGACAAAACAAAGACCAACAAACCATTCATCACAAAGATAGGTAGACACACAGACAAAACAAAGACCAACAAACCATTCATCACAAAGATATGTAGACACACAGACAAAACAAAGACCAGAAAACTTCATCACAAAGATAGTAGACACACAGACAAAACAAAGACCAACAAACCATTCATCACAAAGATAGGTAGACAACACAGACAAAACAAAGACCAGAAACATATCATCACAAAGATAGGTAGACACACAGACAAAACAAAGACCAACAAACCATTCATCACAAAGATAGGTAGACACACAGACAAAACAAAGACCAACAAACCATTCATCACAAAGATAGGTAGACACACAGACAAAACAAAGACCAACAAACCATTCATCACAAAGATAGGTAGACACACAGACAAAACAAAGACCAACAACCATTCATCACAAAGATAGGTAGACACACAGACAAAAACAAAGACCAGAAAACTAGTCATCACAAAGATAGGTAGACACACAGACAAAACAAAGACCAACAAACCATTCATCACAAAGATAGGTAGACACACAGACAAAACAAAGACCAACAAACCATTCATCACAAAGATAGGTAGACACACAGACAAAACAAAGACCAGTAAATCATCATCATAAAGATAGTAGACACACAGACAAACAAAGACCAACAAACCATTCATCACAAAGATAGGTAGAACACACAGACAAAATAAAAGACCAGCAAACATCATACAAAGATAGGTAGACATACAGACAAAACAAAGACCAACAAACCATTCATCACAAAGATAGGTAGACACACAGACAAAACAAAGACCAGAAAACTGTCATCACAAAGATAGGTAGACACACAGACAAAAAAAGACCAACAAACCATTCATTACAAAGATAGGTAGACACACAGACAAAACAAAGACCAACAACCATTCATCACAAAGATATGTAGACACACAGACAAAACAAAGACCAGCAAACCATTCATACAAAGATAGGTAGACAACAGACAAAACAAAGACCAGACAAACCATTCATCACAAAGATATGTAGACACACAGACAAAACAAAGACCAGTAAACTATTCATCATAAAGATAGGTAGACACACAGACAAAACAAAGACCAGCAAACCATTCATCACAAAGATAGGTAGACACACAGACAAAACAAAGACCAACAAACCATTCATTCACACAAGATATGTAGACACACAGACAAAACAAAGACCAACAAACCATTCATACAAAGATAGGTAGACACACAGACAAAACAAAGACCAACAAACCATTCATCACAAAGATAGGTAGACACACAGACAAAACAAAGACCAGACAAACCATTCATCACAAAGATATGGTAGACACACAGACAAAACAAAGACCAACCAAACCATTCATCACAAAGATAGGTAGACACACAGACAAAACAAAGACCAGTAAACTATATCATAAAGATCTGTAATAACAAGACAAAAGAAAGACCAAAAACCATTCATCACAAAGATATGTAGAAACACAGACAAAATAAAGACCAACAACCATTCATCACAAAGATAGTAGACACACAGACAAAATAAAGACCAGCAAACCATTCATCACAAAGATAGGTAGACACACAGACAAAACAAAGACCAACAAACCATTCATCACAAAGATAGGTAGACACACAGACAAAATAAAGACCACAAACCATTCATTCACAAAGATAGGTAGACACACAGACAAAACAAAGACCAACAAACCATTCATCACAAAGATAGGTAGACACACAGACAAAACAAAGACCAACAAACCATTCATCACAAAGATAGGTAGACAACAGACAAAACAAAGACCAGAAAACCATTCATCACAAAGATAGGTAGACACACAGACAAAACAAAGACCAAAAAACCATTCATCACAAAGATAGGTAGACACACAGTCAAAACAAAGACCAACAAACCATTCATCACAAAGATAGGTAGACACACAGACAAAACAAAGACCAGAAAACCATTCATCACAAGGATAGGTAGACACACAGACAAAACAAAGACCAAAAACCAGTTCATCACAAAGATAGGTAGACAAACAGACAAAACAAAGACAAAAAACCATTCATACAAAGTAGGTAACACAGACAAAACAAAGACCAACATACTATTCATCACAAAGATAGGTAGACACACAGACAAAACAAAGACCAGAAAACCATTCATCACAAAGATAGGTAGAACACAGTCAAAACAAAGACCAAAACCATTCATCACAAAGATAGGTAGACACACAGACAAAACAAAGACCAGAAAACCATTCATCACAAAGATAGGTAGACACACAGACAAAAAAAGACCAACATACCAGTCATCACAAAGATAGGTAGACACACAGACAAAACAAAGACAAGAAACAATTTCATCACAAAGATAGGTAGACAACAGACAAAACAAAGACCAACATACTATTCATCACAAAGATAGGTAGACACACAGTCAAAACAAAGACCAGAAAACCATTCATCACAAAGATAGGTAGACACACAGACAAAACAAAGACCAGAAAACCATTCATCACAAAGATAGGTAGACACACAGACAAAACAAAGACCAACATACCAGTCATCACAAATATCAATCACATTTACCAAGCATAGTGTTAAGGGACGTTTGGGCGCCTGCAAACTTGTTTTACACATTTTGTATGTGCCTGTCCTTAGTTGGAAGCCTTTTATTCAGTTAGTGTGTTGTTTTGCTGTCTGTCATATTTGTTTATTATTGTTTTAATATGCAATTTTGGGTGCTATTCCCAATTAAATATCATTTATCATGGCCAGGGGAGGGTTCATTAATTACAACAAAGGTTTGAAACCAATTTTAATACAAATATCAGTAAAGGATATAAAATGGTTTTAATGAATATGAAAAACAGTTAATGATTTTTATAAAAAAAATATATCATTATAGCTAGTTTGTAAACCAATCAATAGAGGTTTTCCTTGTTCCATTGAATATCATACAATTCAGCCCTAGCAATTATTTTTGCTTTTTAACAATTTTCTTTTTCAATATTACAAAGACTTTCCTATCTCTTTTATTCATATCAAAATATAAATGTTAAACAAAAACATAAAATTAAATTATTGAATTTGAATGACTTTATCATGTACATATTCTATAGTTAGAAATTTCTAGATAAAAAATGTAGTGTAAAATCAAATAGATATAATATCATCTTATATTAAAAGATTTCAAAATGACAATAATGCTTTTTATTATCACCAAACTATATCACATGAAAGAAATGTAAGTACAGATATATATCATCATAACAACACAATTATATAACAATTATAATTAAATTAGACCAGAAAAAACTTCTCTATTACATAATTATCTTAAATCAATGATAACATTTGCAAAATTAAATAGATATCCAAACAAACCAGAATCACTTACCAATAGTAGGACCAAATACCATTTATTTTGCCTATTTATGTAAACAGTTTTCAAGATAAAAGCCCCAAAATTCTAAATGAGTAATAACTACTCAATCATTTTGAAATGTTTTAAGTTTGTAGACCTTAATTTGGTGATCATTTTTATCCATTTACTTTATTTCGAAAGACAATAGTTGAAAAAGATAAAGAAGAATGAGTCAATAAAGTCATTTAAGGACAATGTCCTCTATAAGGAGTTGTATAACTTTTCAATCGTGTTGACTCATTTGAAAATATTATCTTGACAATACTTATAATACAATGTTAATCATATTTTATATGGGTCTGAATTCTATAAAAAGATTTGAATCTGGCACACTATCTGTACCTCAGCATTTTCAAAACTTATAAACCAAATTTGACTCAATATTTCATGCATTTATGAAAAAATTCTGGACAATTACAACTTTAATTAAGTTTTCTATGTGTCTAAGAGCTTAAAAATCCCAGTAAAATAGGTTGTCCTATCAAACTTGAACATGATTTGTATTCAACAGTATACATTAATAAATTACAAATTTTAAACTTAACACATACAGGCATAACAAAAACATATCTGAACTACTTGAATTTAGGAATAACAAAATTGACAACCTGATAAAAGTAATAAAAGTCTATATATACCCTGGCAAGTGAGTGATGGGATATATTGAAATTTCATGAAAACATAAAGAGGACAAAATATGAAGTAAGATGTGATTTTTTTCTTAAGATATGTATACCACTAGTGATTACATTTTAAACCAATGTTCATGCATTAGAAGTTAATGCTACTTTCATTTTACCCAGATCTGTTATAAACTTCTAGGGTATTGAATAAGGGAAAATACTGTGATGAAACAAGTAAAAAAAGGTCCAAAAGTTATCAAGCTTTGTCAAATGATTTTAACATCTTACAATTGTCTTGAAAATTTCAAAAAAATATTTAATAGGACAGTACAGTTACAAGCAAAATGGTTTAAATATTAAACATTGTACTGTAAACAAAATAAAACAAAACATAATGAGAGACATGTAACAATATAAAGCAGATATATTATGAAGCCATATAAAAATAACACAGAAATCAAAATTAGGAGTACTGTAAACAAACTTATTTTTTGAAAATATTTTCCTTCAACCATTTTTGTGGTTATCTATATTCTTCATTTTTAAAATTTATCCTGTTTTCACATAAGAGAAGATCCAAGCTTGACATTAACATTTGTGTTTATATTCTAATTGCAAAAGTCACAAGGAATAAATTGCTCACAAATAGAAGTTGGTTTACGTATAGTATTGTGTATAATAATAATAAGTAACTAACACCTATATTTTGATTTTTTTAAAAGAGCATTAAAAGTACATGTTGTACATGCATTTAATTTACTTCACAAATCTTGTCAAAAAATAAGGTCTTGCTAGATTATCAACCCCTATACAGTAGGAGCACTAAATGTGTAAGAAGGTGGCTGATCACCATTTGAGTTGACTGTCACATTAAGGTTAATTTGAGGATTAATGTGAACTGCTGGTCGGCAGTTCGTGTTGTTGAATGGAACATCTGCATATGGAGGCGGAGCATCATTTGTCCTGTTGTATTGAGGATTGTTTGTTTCTCTCCTTGGTGTTCTGTCTGGAAAATGTTGATGATTATATGATGGTTCCTGGGGCTGGTATCGTAAGCTACGACTTGTACTACTCTCTGATCCAGGGAAGTGGGTCTTTTTCTGTGAAATTTGCAGTACAATGCAAAACAAATAATTACGATGATTACACCTCCTGATATTCCAAGAATAATCTGCCAGCGTAAGGATATAATCTCTGTTTCTGAATAAAAAAAATATATACATGTAAATTTCAAACAATAATATATGAAGAACAGTATGTATTTCCATCTATCTCAACAATTGGAGTCATCTGAGGAGTTTCATAGATTGAAGTAATTAGCTAGGTGAAATTACTTACAATAGTAACTATAAATTCCCCCAAAATCAATTGGCATTATTTATCTAAGGCATTATTCTATCCTGCTATGCTCTCTACTTATTTCCTTTGTCATCATTTTACACCTTGTCACACTTGGTATAAAGATATTTACAAATGAAATGACAAAATATTTATACCAGTATTGTACACAATACTAGTATACCAGTATTGCGATCACCAACTACAGGAGATCCCAACATGGGTTGTCATTTATTTGTAAATATCTTTATACTAAGTGTAACAAGGTGTAAAATGATGACAAATTTAATGGTGGAGAGAATGGAAACAGGGAATGTGTAAGAGACAACCCAACAAAATAGTAGAAAACAGCTGGAGGCCACAAATGACCCAGTTCCATATGATGAAACCAAAACTTTAAAGAAAAACAACTGTTTTGAATATAAACAGATACATGTAAACTTACTGTAAGACTTATTTTACCAATTTCTAAGCACAAAAGTCCATTTTGATTTCTGGCTTTGTTCAAATTACAGTACAACAAAACTTTTAATTGTGATGTAATTCACTTGCATTCCCTGTTCCATTTGAATTCAATAGAGCATGGCTTTGAATATTATGAAAATTACTGGATCCATCATCATTTCTACTTCAGGAATATATTACCTTAGCTTATTTTACAAAACCATTTGGAAATTTGGGTCCTCATCAATTGGTGTTCAACTTCATATTTAATTGGCCTTTTTAACTTTTTTGGATTCAAGCATCACTGATGAGTCTTTTGTAGACAAAACAATGTCTGGCATACACAATTTTAATCCTGGTATCTAAATGTATGATGAGTTTTTTTTAGACAGATGTCTTTTGTTTTGTTTGTGTTTTGGGGTTGCTGCTTCAATTATGCATATATTTCATATTTCTTCTACTGCATAAAATTTATAACAAAAGTGCACATACTTAAATTACTTGTCTGCTTTACTGATTACAATTGAAACTTGTGTGAAAAATCTTAAAGATCAAGGTTTTTCTACAAGTAACTGATTAGTCCCATTGTTCCATAAAAATGTCCCCTGCCAGACGGACATGTACTCTTCTCGATCATTCTAAACACCAACTACTAATAGTTTAAAATAATCTAATAACGAAGAATTTACATTGACCAATAAAACGTGAAAATAATGTTAATGTCAGATGAACCCTCATAAAGTAACATGATCCATAGCAATAAGCCATCCTATGCCATTAACTGCTTTCTAATTTATAATTCATACTGTTTTATACTTTTACTATGTAGACTAGCCAAATTAAAATAAAACACATTAGCATTATAGGTGCCCTTCAGACATACCATCAAATTAAAATAAAACACATTAGCATTATAGGTGCCCTTCAGACATACCATCAAATTAAAATAAAACACATTAGCATTATAGGTGCCCTTCAGACATACCATCAAATTAAAATAAAACACATTAGCATTATAGGTGCCCTTCAGACATACCATCAAATTAAAATAAAACACATTAGCATTATAGGTGCCCTTCAGACATACCATCAAATTAAAATAAAACACATTAGCATTATAGGTGCCCTTCAGACATACCATCAAATTAAAATAAAACACATTAGCATTATAGGTGCCCTTCAGACATACCATCACATTAAAATAAAACACATTAGCATTATAGGTGCCCTTCAGACATACCATCAAATTAAAATAAAACACATTAGCATTATAGGTGCCCTTCAGACATACCATCAAATTAAAATAAAACACATTAGCATTATAGGTGCCCTTCAGACATACCATCAAATTAAAATAAAACACATTAGCATTATAGGTGCCCTTTAGACATACCATCAAATTAAAATAAAACACATTAGCATTATAGGTGCCCTTTAGATATACCATCAAATTAAAATAAAACACATTAGCATTATAGGTGCCCTTTAGATATACCATCAAATTAAAATAAAACACATTAGCATTATAGGTGCCCTTTAGATATACCATCAAATTAAAATAAAACACATTAGCATTATAGGTGCCCTTTAGATATACCATCAAATTAAAATAAAACACATTAGCATTATAGGTGCCCTTTAGATATACCATCAAATTAAAATATAACACATTAGCATTATAGGTGCCCTTTAGATATACCATCAAATTAAAATAAAACACATTAGCATTATAGGTGCCCTTTAGATATACCATCACATTAAAATAAAACACATTAGCATTATAGGTGCCCTTTAGATATACCATCACATTAGAATAAAACACATTAGCATTATAGGTGCCCTTTAGACATACCATCAAATTAAAATAAAACACATTAGCATTATAGGTGCCCTTTAGACATACCATCAAATTAGAATAAAACACATTAGCATTATAGGTGCCCTTTAGACATACCATCAAATTAGAATATAACACATTAGCATTATAGGTGCCCTTTAGACATACCATCAAATTAGAATATAACACATTAGCATTATAGGTGCCCTTTAGATATACCATCAAATTAGAATATAACACATTAGCATTATAGGTGCCCTTTAGACATACCATCAAATTAAACATTACCTTTACTTCTTTACCAAATATAATGAAAAAATTTGTTTGATTCAAATCAACTAGTATGTATTAATTTGTCCCAGCTTTAACTACCGAACCTCAGAAAAGTTTGATTGGTTGAAGGTTCCTTAAAATCCAATGACAAATATCACATGCAATTAAATATTTAGAAGAACTATTACATATAGAATGGCTCTGTCAAGCAAACAGCATTTGTGAGTATCAGTAGCAAAAACAGTGGGGTCTTGATTCTTTTTTCTACACACTGTTACAGTATGAACTAATATGGGTTTTTTTTAAAGTCATATAAACTTGTCTTTTGCTTATCATGCTATATTCATGAAACATTTTAAAATGCATCTGTCCTGAATATGCATGTAACATTGTCTACTGGACTTTTAAGCATTTATCCAATTAACTGATCATTACTTCTACCAAGAAATAAGATATGATTTTCTTAGAAAATTTTATTACAATACAAGGTATAAAAATTAATAAATAAAGCATATCAAGAAGTTGAAAGATAAATTTTCAACATATCACAAAGGAAGTCATAAGGGGATATGTTTTCTTAATTCCTTCTATAAAAAAACTAACTAGAGGCTCTAAAGAGCCTGTGTCGCTCACCTTGGTCTATCTGAATATTAAACAAAGGACGCAGATGGATTCATGACAAAATTGTGTTTTGGTGATGGTGATGTGTTTGTAAATCTTACTTTACTGAACATTCTTGCTGCTTACAATTATCTCTATCTATAATGAACTTGGCCCAGTAGTTTCAGAGGAGAAGATTTTTGTAAAAGATAACTAAGATTTACGAAAAATGGTTCAAAATTGACTATAAAGGGCAATAACTCCCTTAAATTGATAGATAATCAATTTAACCTCATGTCAGATTTGCTCTTAATGCTTTGGTTTTTGAGTTATAAGCCAAAAACTGAATTTTACCCCTATGTTCTATTTTTAGCTGTGGCGGCCATCTTGGTTGGTTGGCCGGGTCACGTCACACATTTTTTAAAATAGATACCCCAATGATGATTGTGGCCAAGTTTGGATTAATTTGGCCCAGTGGTTTCAGAGGAGAAGATTTTTGTAATAGATTACTAAGATTTACGAACTAGAGGCTCTAAAGAGCCGGTGTCGCTCACCTTGGTCTATGTGAATATTAAACAAAGGAAGCCGATGGATTCATGACAAAATTGTGTTTTGGTGATGGTGATGTGTTTGTACATCTTACTTTACTGAACATTCTTGCTACTATAATGAACTTGGCCCAGTAGTTTCAGTGGAAAATGTTAGTTAAAATTTACAAATTTTATGAAAATTGTTAAAAATTGACTATAAAGGACAATAACTCCTTAGGGGTCAATTGACTATTTCCGTCATGTTGACTTATTTGTAAATCTTACTTTGCTTAACATTATTGATGTTTACAGTTTATCTCTATCTATAATAATATTCAAGATAATAACCAAAAACAGCAAAATTTCTTTAAAATTACCAATTCAGGGGCAGCAACCCAACAACAGGTTGTCAGATTCATCTGAAAATTTCAGGGCAGATAGATCTTGACCTGATAAACAATTTTACACCATGTCAGATTTGCTCTAAAGGCTGCCGTTTCAGAGTTATAAGCCAAAATCTACATTTCACCCCTATGTTCTATTTTTAGCCATGGTGGCCATCTTGGTTGGTTGGACACAATTTTTAAACTAGATACCCCAATAATGATTGTGGCCAAGTTTGGTTAAATTTGGCCAAGGAGTTTCAGAGGAGAAGATTTTTGTAAAAGATTACAAAAATTTACGAAAAATGGTTAAAAATTGACTATAAAGGGCAATAACTCCTAAAGGGGTCAACAGACCATTTTTGTCCTGTTAACTTATTTGTAGATCTTACTTTACTGAACATTTTTGCTGTTTACAGTTTATCTCTATCTATGATAATATTCAAGATAATAACCAAAAACAGCAAAATTTCCTTAAAATTACCAATTCAGGGCCAGCAACCTATCAACGGGTTGTCCGATTCATCTGAAAATTTCAGGGCAGATAGATCTTGACCCGATTAACAATTTTACTCCAGTCAGATTTGCTCTAAAGGCTGCCGTTTCAGAGTTATAAACCAAAATCTACATTTCACCCCTATGTTCTATTTTTAGCCATGGTGGCCATCTTGGTTGGTTGGACACAATTTTTAAACTAGATACCCCAATAATGATTGTGGCCAAGTTTGGTTAAATTTGGCCAAGGAGTTTCAGAGGAGAAGATTTTTGTAAAAGATTACAAAAATTTACGAAAAATGGTTAAAAATTGACTATAAAGGGCAATAACTCCTAAAGGGGTCAACAGACCATTTTTGTCCTGTTAACTTATTTGTAGATCTTACTTTACTGAACATTTTTGCTGTTTACAGTTTATCTCTATCTATGATAATATTCAAGATAATAACCAAAAACAGCAAAATTTCCTTAAAATTACCAATTCAGGGGCAGCAACCTATCAACGGGTTGTCCGATTCATCTGAAAATTTCAGGGCAGATAGATCTTGACCCGATTAACAATTTTACCCCAGTCAGATTTGCTCTAAATGCTTTAGTTTTTGAGTTATAAGCCAAAAACTGCATTTTACCCCTATGTTCTATTTTTAGCCATGGAGGCCATCTTGTTTGGTTGGCCGGGTTACCGGACACAATTTTTAAACTAGATACCCTAATAATGATTGTGGCCAAGTTTGGTAAAAATTGGCCCAGTAGTTTCAGAGGAGAAGATTTTTGTAAAAGCTAACGACGGACGACAACGACGACGACGGATGACGGACGCCGGACGCCAAGTGATGAGAAAAGCTCACTTGGCCCTTTGGGCCAGGTGAGCTAAAAAGGAACATCAAAACCCTGATCTTTAACATACCAAGACATTATATGACATGAATGAGGTCTTCATTATCTATCATATATGAGTTTGAAATAATATTAAAACTCGACAGGAAACACCTTAACAAACAAACAAACATACTTATATCTCTATTGTAAACCAATCAAATCAAAATAGAAAATACTGGATTTAATGAAGAGCAGAAACAAACTTTGGGACATACGTTCAGACAGACAAGGGTAAAACTTAAGGGCATACCATACAGTTTTTATCCTATATATACATATTTATAAAAATTTCCATATAGACTATTTTTTACCTGATTAAATCAAATATGTAATAAAAATTTACCTTCATGTGCTACTTTTTGACTAAAATGAGGTGGAAATTTTGTATATTTGCTCAAACTTTGGATTTGCTGTATATTTATCAAATTTAAAAAAATTGCACTATTTACGTTTTCATGAAAATTGGCACACACAATCTTCTCGCTTAATCAAACCAAATGACATTTTAAAAAAGAGGGGTTCATGAACTAGTTTTCAAGTTGAATAAGTTTGAATGACAAAAATCAGTCGAAAAACTGAATCTTTTCCCGTTAAGTCATAGTTTGACATCGCGCAAATAACAATTTATAATTTATTTTTAGCAACGTCATTACCTCCCCTGTAACTGTATCGTATGCCCTCAATGTCCCATTCGCTACGGCAGTTGCATTATTACTCACAGGAGTATCATACCTAAGTAATACTTTATTTTTATCTGTTTTAATAAGGTTGGGCATAAAGCAATATGGATATGTTGATATGTAAAAGAATATATCACTAAACAAAGAAAAAATACATACATACTATTAAAACATCATACAAAATTGTCTTCATTACAAAAATGAGGTATGAGGTGGAAAATTACAAAACAAAAACAAATATACATGTACATCATGTACATGTACAAATTCAATTCATATTTAAACAAATACCCCAGATTGTCAACAATAAATAAAATCTGTCCACGCGTATTATATTTCTATCATAAACACATCTATTGCACAATTTCATTGATCAAAATTATACATAAAAAATAATAACTACATAAAAATTACATTGGTTTTTAATGGGAGACAATTCAGTTTCAGCAGAGATAATTGCTGAAATGTTCCTAATGTCATTTTTTGTAAAAGTACATTTATAAGCGCTGTCATTCAAACCCATTAGACTGTTTAATTTCTGAAAATACCCGTTTCTGAAATAATTAAAGTTGTCAAAATATTTCATTGAAGAATTACCCATACTCCCAATGTCATACCTCATTTATTGGTAACCTCTGTTCAGGGACAGATCCAGCTATTTTAAAAAGGAGGGGTTCCCAACCCAGAGCTAAGAGGGGGGGGGGGGGGGGCGGTTCCAACTATATGCTCCCATTCAAATGCATTGATAGTCCAAAAAAAATGGGGGGGTCCACAAAAATATATCGGAGCAAATATTAAAACAACAGCTGGTGCACAATTTCATGTACTGAAGACAAATCTGTACAATTTTTGTAGAATGAGGTACAGTAACAGATATGTGTTACGTAAAATTTCAAAATACAATTTGGGCATGTTCACAAGTATATTTTGTGTGGCTGTATGAAGGTTTAAGTAATACATGTATAAGCTTCCACTTAAGGCCTTCACTTAGGTGATATATTTAGGATGGATATCTGAAGATCTTAAAGATAGCTTTATATAGGATGGTTTTCAAGGATAGCACCAAAAAAAATAACGCCGAGATCAAGATTCGATAGACCTGTAGTCTGTTGATCAATTGTTATTTAGGAGGGCCTTCTAGGATAGCACCATTAGCACATTCTCATTTATATCAAGCATGGCCGGCCATCACATGTTCATAAGATGGAGGTGCTGATGGCTGAATAGTGCCTTCTGGTAGAGATGTTTTATTGCCGATCTCTGGACCTTCCGTATAGTTTGTAGAGACAAGTCTAGGTGTCTCTTCCTCATCTCCTACAGAATCCATTTCTACTGAGCGATGTGCCTGATTATATCTATGTTTCCTCTTTCTCTTACACACAATGATAGCAACGACGATAATAATGGCTAGCACAATACCCACAATGATCAGGATTATTCTTATATTAAAATGCTCCACTTTCTCTGAAATTTAAAAACAAAAATGGACTTTAAATGTGTACATTGCTATTATTTAATTTTTTTACAAATTGGTTTGAAGGAGATGAATATTCTGAACATTTAAAATATACTTTAATAGGGGAAAAGGTAAGGCAGAACAGAACTACATGCTATTTTTGTATTCCAAAACCCCCAAAAGAAAAAAGAAAAAAAATACTAGTTCAATGTTCAATGTTGAATATTTTATCCATAAAAACAGTATCAACTAAGTTAAGTGGAATGATGATTTTATAAATGGTATAGATGCTATAATGCATGAAATTTTTCTTTTAACCTTGATGTCAGATTCCTGAAGGAGGACGTGGATTGCTGACATAGACATTGCGGAAAATTTATAAATCAAAACAAGTATTTGAGGTCTTCCCATCATTATAAGTATAAATGCTAGCCACTTTATAATCCACTCACACATTATACACAAAACCGAGCATACTATTAAATTGAAACTAGAATGGAGGTCACATTATAAATAATATTTAATTTATGGTATAAAACGTCATAACTGTATCATGTGTATGGTACAGGAAGATATATGGTGCAAAAATAATTTCAACATCCATAATATTATTGACTTTGTTGTTTTTCATTTTAATACTGTAAATTTAGAAATTATTGTGCGCATCTATTATTGCATTTTTGTCATTTTATACTAAAATTTCATTTTAATTCTTGCGATATTGAGAAAAATACTGTTTAATTCATATGAAAAAATTTCAAAATGTGAGTTTTAATTATTGCGATTATAACTCTGTCACATTTTGCAATAATTAAAACATCGCAATAATTTCAGAATTTACATTATTGATTGTTGCTTAATGTCCAGTGCAATTGCAATTACACACCACTTTTATAGCAGATGTAAAATTGTGTGCATTTTGTGTTATCTGTGTCTGCTAGCTCTGCAGTTATATCTTGAAGACAAAATTAAATTTGCATGTAAACAAGAAAAGCAACCAACATACATTCAAAATACTTATGGTGTATACAGATTGACAAAAGTGTACAATAGAATAGTTACAAATTAATTAATACTTATTTATCTTACAAAACATTCATCCCTGATTTATAAGTCTAAAATAGCATACAAGTTTAAAACTGAAAGTGGTTCAATTCTTGGAGGAAAGTTTGAACACCTAGTGTATCACTAGAAATATTTTAACTATACATAATACCCTCATTTAAATACTTTAGCATTTCCTTTACATAAAACTTGCATAACCTTTAACCTCAACAACCCTATTCTACATTGGTGAGTTTGTAAAACAAGAAATCAGGAACACCATCACAAAGTAAGAAGGAAATTACAAAATTACTTCCTACTTTCAGAGCATGATAGAATAGGCTTATTGGCTTCAGAATTTTCATACTTAATCTTCCGAGGAAAAATAAACAGAGCCTTCAGATAAGAAGATAGCTGTATTATATTTCAAGCTTTGATTATCATTATTTTTTTTAATATTACTTTTTCAGTTTAAGAAATTCATAAACTGAAATTTCCAAAAATCTTTGTTTTATTTGTAAAACTAAACATTTTGCTTCTAGAATAAAACATAAACATAAGGCAATTTTTTGTTTATAAAAGTAGAAATTAGTTTATCAATTAATTCCAGAATTCAAAATGGTGGCTTCCCTTAAGCTTAGTTACAGACAGGTAGTTAGGGCAATTCTTACATGTTGCTTTCAAATATTATTATTCAGTACATCATAGGACCAGTACATGTACTTGATTTAATTGGAAGTGTTTTGAATACAGAGTTGGGTTTGCATATAAGATTTAGTATGTTTTTACTTACTTTCTTTTTCCTTCTCTACTGGTATTGAAAATATACTTGTTTTGTTCACTGCAAGAAAAAAGAAATACTATATCGCAAATTGATGATGGTACAAAGAGTGGCTCAAATTAAGAGATGTCCAACTTAGTGACTCTTTTCAAATCAGCAAATATATAATTGGTTAAAATATTTCATAAAAGAAATCAAGTATGTGTATGTTACGTTTTCTCTAAATTTATGAATTTGAAAACATTTAAGAAATAATGCATATGCCTTTTCAAACAACCCAGAGAGATGGACAATTGCTTAAACACTGAAAATCCTAAAACATTAAATTATTAACATAAATGTTAGAAAACACCAATGTCAAATGCATTCACTTTCCTGGTCTCAAACTCTGTGGACTATAAACTAATAAAAAAATAATAGAATGTAATTACATGTACCTTTATTTCTCTGACAAACTGCTAAGTGTTTGTCTCTTTCACATTCTTTAAATTGAAACTTTTGAGTATTGAAATTAAATATTGCACAGTCACTGTCATCATTGTTACCCTCAGTTCTGAAATAAAATATCATACTTTTTCATTATGAACATGCATTACTATGAATAAATCTATTTCCGGGGTGAGAGAAAGATGACATTTTTGATGGTAATGTTTCTTGATTTCATTCATTTATGTCATTATTGACCCTATTAATGTGACTAACAATCTGGGTTATGCTAAAACATTATTTTGCTGTATCAGATTAAAGGTTATGCCTATTAAAGTACAGATTTCTTTTTTATAAAAATAAATCCTGATATACAATTAATGTTGAAACAAAATTGAATAAAACATATTTTTCAAAAAGCAAATTATGTAATTGTTCCAAAAATACTGATGACAATATGTAATGTGTAGTAACTGGATACTTTATAATGCCCATGGTGATGGTATTTGTACATATCATGAAAATAGGTTTAAAATTGAAAATTAGGGATGTTTAATGTATTGTTATACCTGAGATGTGTAATGTAAGAACTTTTTTTTTTTATAGAATAATCGTCTAGTGCTGATGTGTTCCATATTTTTAGTATTTCTGATGTAATTATAAAACATTTAGATAATATCATTGTCAGTAATAAGTTGATGTCAAAACCCTGAATTTATAATAATCTTTTATTGATGACTCTCTGTTGATATATAGATGATTTAATATGTATAGTTCCAGTCTAACATGACATATCCTTTTATAAAAAGCATGTTAACATACCTAATCCAATCAGCCAAATAAGTGTTGTCTAACCATTTAAATTTTCCTTCTGTTTCAATATCAGTAAGTCCAATCCATGCAGATCCCACAGATACATTTTGTGCATGAGCTACAAAGAAATACAAAGATCATTGCTGGTACAAATGTGTTTACATAGCTTTAGAGAAAACACAAGATAATGTTGTATCTAACAATTAAATCAACGATTTAAAAACATGTATCTGCTTCTGTTTATAATTAAAAAAAAAAAAAACTATTTCTCTTCTTAATTGTCTATTTGCCAATTCCCCTAATTGACCCTGTATTTAGATCTCTTTTTAAGCTGTCTACCTTATGAGGGACATCATAAATTGTTTTCATAAAAAATTAGTGAAACCACTGATACATCACTTTCAATTGAGCATGCTTTGCATTGGCAAAAGTGAATTTTGTCTGGTATAGAACCAGTCTATGATAGACAAAGGGAAGTAATTTTGTCTGGTATAGAACCAGTCTATGATAGACAAAGAGAAGTAATTTGTTTAAAAAGTGTGTAATAACAAAATCCAATTGATAATTTGCAAATGAATATGGTGTGCCCAAGTGAAAAAATGTTCATGCTTACAGAATATTTCATTTTATAATAAGCAGATGATATAATACCACTGTAATACATTACCTCTTAAATTATCAAAGACTGTATGATGATTTATGATAGCTAGGTTGGCCTGACTAAACATACAGTTATCGTAGGCAGAGTTCCAGTCTACTCCGGCTACGGGAGACTGTCTTATTCTATAACACTTGTCAGTAGTGGTCAGGTTTGTCCAGTCAGGTGGACACTCATTTTCATCTGGAAGAGTAAAAATATGACAAATTCAGGTTAATAATAGATGTCACCATGAACACAAAGTGTTTGAAATACTAAGGGTTTTCTAACAAAGGAAGAAAATAACCTTAACTATTTTGGCGAAACCTTTCAGAATTTTGGGTTCTCTATGGCATGTATAGCTCTTCAACTTCGTACTTTATTTGGCCTCTTTACTTTTTTGATTTGAGCATCACTGATGAGTCTTTTGTAGAAAAAGTACACATCTGGCATACAAAATTATAGCCTGGCATCTTTGATGAGTTTTTTTTTTATTGTATACCCCAAATAAAAAACTAGTTAGGCAAATTAATTTCTATATTGATTGTGTTTAAATACAGTCAATAAGGAATTAACAGTGTTGACTTGAACAAAAGGATTGCAGTGGTGAAATATTACTTATATACTATTTAAAGAGAGAAGATTTTAAAGAAAAAATACAATAAAAACAAACTAAACCACCTTGAAAGATGCATAGCGATACAACATTAAATCTGTATTTCCAAGGTACAGCTGGGTATACAAATATTATATTTACAAATAACATACTAAAAACTTGGAAGTTAACTGTGATTCCAGTATGTTCATAGAAGTTTTTGTCATTTGAGTAGAATTTGAGATAGAGGTATCGTCCTGAGCTGAGCACTTCATATGGATTCCTGTCTCCACATATTGATGTAATGGCTTTAGTTACTGTTGCATCACCTACAAATCATATCAAAATATTGAAAGTACATAAATACCTCAGATTTTCTTCTGCATATTATATATATATGTGCATTTGAGTAGTGTAAACCAGAAATACTAACAAAACCGCAAATCTTATTGTAGTTTTTGTAATTGTAATAATTAGAGAGTCTGTATCAAAATTGTATATGCTGTGCAAATAAAACGTAAAGGTAAAGATAAAGAAAGTTGCATAATCAGATGGATTTTTTTTTATGCTTTATCAATAAAAATCGAAAACAAGAAGTACTGTGAGCAAAGCCAATAAAATGATGCCCCTGTCCCAACGTATAGAAATGGCAAAGTCTATGGTTTGCTTGAGGAAACCTAAAAGATAATGGGGACAAAAATACTTAATAACATTGTAGGAGGTACACAAGCGCTTTTTATGGTAAAGATTCTTATACAAAATTTCTTTAAAATTCTTATGAGGGGTTTTAGATGAGTTGTTGATACAAAATTAGTACCCTCTAGATAAACATAATTAAGCAATTAATTAAAAACTAAATTAAAGCTGTACAAAAGCATTATATGATAAAAGATTCAGAGAACTGGATATTGTATTGTGATGATTATAAATGTATGTCTAATTTTGCATCTACCCTACAAATGTATGTTTCCTTTTATTCCTTAATGAAATATTGAGGTATGACCAGCTTTTCTTGGTGGATTAAGTGTAGAATAAAGATTTCATGTATTCCTTCTATAATCTAAGCACTTTTTAAAAACTCAAGGATAAACAACAGTACAATATCATTTAATTTACAAATAACATTATAAGCAAAAGCAGAACCCATATAATATTAAAAGATATTAAGATAAGTCATATTTACCATCCATAATAGAGAGATGATCGTATGACCCACATGATGAATAGGAGGGTGCTAATTGTAGATTGACATGTGTGATTGACAGCTGGATCAGTTTACCCACACCTCCATCAATCACCCAACCACAGTTCAAGTTGTCGTCATAGACATTTTTACCAGAAAGAACTGTTCTGATAGTGCCATTAGTCTCACCATTTATTGTCTGTGTGTTACCATTTTGACAGTAGTGAGTCACTGAAATATAAAGTACATTCAATCATGTTTCAACTGTTCGTTCAAAGCATCATTCACTATCACAAATGTACAAGGAATATGTACTGCATTGTACAATTGAACAGAATATTCATGAAGTAAGAATAAATTAGACCCATCATTTTCCAACAACAATTCAGGTATATTTTTTTTGGAAATTGACTTTAAATGTCAACACCTGTACTTTTCCCCTTTGGTCGACTATTATAGTACATCTATCTTGTTATGGTTGCACTCAATATTTCCAAAAAGAAATAACGAATACCAACAATAATTGAATTTTTTTATTTTTTTTATAGAATTTCCCTTTTAACTGGAAAGAGAATTTGGCATAACAAAGTTTGTCTTACTGTAAAACTTGTACATTGTACAAATAAAATTGTTATTCATACATGTACAACATAAAAAGAGTTGTATTATACTTACTCTGACTATTTAAAAATCTAATGCATGTACATACTCATATTTAGGTAGTGAAACATAATATATTAATATGTCTTCAATCAGTAATAATGGCCTCCGAGGCTAAAATCTTTCTCAGTGTTGCCATGGGCCATTATTACAGACCTTGGACATATAAAAAGGACATTATGGAAACACCTATTAACTAATACCAAAACACAATTAATCGTATGCAAATAAATACTGTCATCCCAGGGCCTTTTATATGTTAAGGGGGTTCGCGGGTCTAAATCATTTATATAGGATTTCTCTATATTTTTCTATAAATGAACTTTATCTTATAGTTAATAGAAAAATAAAATAAAAAAGTGGGGTCACCGTTCATTTGCGCTCATAATCTGCCTTCGAAAGAAGCATACATTTTTGTAAAAGAGTTTTTTTTCTGTTGAAGTAATAGGAGAAATAAATGTAATATCGAAAAAAAAGAAAGAAATTTATTACAGAAATCGCTCAAATTTTACAATAATTTAGTTTAAGTACAGCTTATATGGAAATTATATTAAAAAATATAGGTCACCGATGAGTTAAAAAAGATATTTCAATTTTAAAGCCAAAAAATGGCATTTTTCCACCAAAGGGAGATAATTTGGAACTTTTTCAATGATGTATACATTTTAAAAGTCATCTGGGGCCAACACGAATTGTTTGTTTTGAATGATTTTTGTACCATATGATAAGTTACAACTACAAAAGGTAACAAATAAAATTTGAAATGAAAAACAAATGTTTATTTTTTTTCTGAAATTTTTATACCCTCGAGCCTCCTTAATATATGGAATTTACTCATTGTTGAAGGCTATTAAGTGCTGTGTAGTTGTTTACAGCCTTGTCCTTTGGTCCTTTGATTATTTGTTATAGACAATAATACCACATATCTCCATATTTTGATATGTATTTCTATAGCTTACATTTATAAGTTCTACATCATTTGGTCTCTCTGGTGGAAAGTTGTCTCATCGGTATACATACCACATCTTCTTACTTTATAAAAGCTGATTCATTTAAAAATCACTCTTGCAGATGATAAGTGATTCAATGTGGAACAGGGTGAGTGTTGGTGTTGAATGATTCAATGTGTAACAGGTGATTGTGGGGTGTGAATGAGTGATTCATTGGAACATGGGTGATTGTGGTGATGTTCAATGTGGAACAGGGTGATTGCTGGTGTGAGTTCAATGTGAACAGGGTGATGTGGTGAATGATTCAAGTGGACAGGGGATTGCTGGTGTTGAACATGTGATTCAGGGTGTGATTCATGGGAAGGTGATTGTGTGTGAACAGGGTGATTGCTGGTGTGATGATTCAATGTGGAACAGGGTGATTCTGTGATGATGATTTCAATGCGAAAACAGGTGATTGCTGGTGATAAGTGATTCAATGTAGAACTGGGTGATTGCTGGTGATGAATGATTAATTTGTAACAAGATAATTCCTAGTAATCAGTGATTCAAGGTGAATCAAAGTGATTGATGGTGATGAGTGATTTAATGTGGAACTTGGTGATTGATTGTTGTGAGTTATTCAATGTGGAACATGGTGATTGTTGGTGATGAGTGATTCAATGTAAAAAAGGGTGATTGCTTGTGATGAGGGATTTAATGTTGAACTGGGTGATTGCTTGTGGTGAGTGATTCAATGTGGAACATGGTGATTGTGTGTGATGAGTTATTCAATGTAAAACAGGGTGATTGCTAGTGATGAAGAATTTAATGTTGATCTGGTGATTGCTGGTGGTGAGTGATTCAATGTGGAACATGGTGATTGTTGGTGATGAGTAATTCATTGTGAAACAGGGTGATTGCTAGTGATGAGGGATTTAATGTTGAACAGGGTGATTGCTGATGACAGTCTGCACCAAAAACTTTTTCAGCTACTAGTCCGAAGACCAATATTCTGACATTTTTCTTATTTGTCCAAACAAAGTTTTACAAAAACTCACTAGTCCTAATAAAATTTTACTAGTCTGGGGCATCGGACTAGTGGCTTACCGTGCAGACTGTGATGATGTGTGATTCAATGTGAAACAGGTGATTGCTGGTGATGAGTGATTCATTTGAATCAATGTGATTGCTGCTGAACAGTGATTCAATATAGAACAGGCTGATTCCTAGAAATCAGTGATTCAATGTGAATCAAAGTGATTGCTTGTAATTTGAGGTTATAACACTCTGATTTACTTCTCTGTAGTTTAAAACCTATCATTAATTATACTACCTAACCATCCACAATCACCAGCATTTACAGATTCAATATTCAACAGAAAGAGAGATTTTACTAAATCATCTACAGTGTCCAACATCTTTAAAGACTATATAGCTACTTACCACATTTAACACTTGTAAAATTCAGAAAAAGTATAAAAAGTATCTGAAGTTGAAGCATACTCATTCTGAAAAGTAAAAAAAAATTATGAACCTTCAAAAACAATGTTTGACATCCAAAGTTAAACAATTCAGTGGAAATTTATCATTAATTCTATATAGGACCAGTATTCAGTGGCGGATCCAGGGGGGGGGGGTGGGTTCCGGGGGTTGGAACCCCCCTTTTTTTTTGCCGATCAATGCATTTGAATGGGAGCATATAGTTGGAACCCCCCCCCTTTACTCTGGGTTGGGAACCCCCCCCCCCCCCCCTTTTTAAAATGGCTGGATCCGCCACTGGTATTTAAATCAGAGAAAATTGTCCAAGTCATGTAAATAGGACAAATCAGTAAACATGGTCACAGACATAGATTTACAAGAAAAGTACATAAATTCCTAAGATATCTATTCCCAAATGACATATTATTTGATTTTGATATATGTAACCTTTTTGGGGTATTATATCCATAAATGCGGATATTACCCTTTTACAGTTTTAAAATTAGTCTTCCCACTAACACACCGATTTTAAATAAGAATAAACACGATTGAGTCTTACATAATTAGCATGGAATCAACTTATTTGATATTCTATGTATTGTAACATAACTACGTGTTATGTGTCATATGTAATAAAGATGTATTTCAAAATATCTCTTGAATTTACAGGAAGCCCATAACAAAAACAAAGAGTTATTTCCCCTGAGCTGATATGCGCGTTGTACACTTCCGGCGTCCCCGTTGCCAGGCTAATTTTCACTTCAGCGGTGGTCTCTAAAATCCCTTGTAGAAATCCTCTGAGATTGACAAATCTAGAATGGCGAAAGTTGCCATGGACAGCGGGTCATTTCAAAGTCTACTTGATCGCATTAACCAGGTATACTCAAACAGTGCATTTAGAATTCAGTTCGGATTTTATCTGAAAAGATGATTTTTTTTTACTCATAGTCATATTTTCTCAAAAGTCTGATTTTATTATATTCATGCATATTTTTGTAATTTAACTTCTAAAGGGCACTCATTGACCCTCCCCCTTTTTTATTCACCACAGAAATTCACCATATTGCTGTTTGACAAAATGCACAGGTTGCCTGCAGAATCTGCGTTGCTTGAACTTTTGACGTCCAACAAAACACCCACTTTACATTATTGCGTCAGATATTTAGTATTTAATATGTCATAAAAAAATTATAGGAACCTTTGTGATATCAAGTATTGTTGGACAAATAGCGACAAGGCGTTACTGTCTATATCATAGAGTGGACAACTGTCGAATAGGCCCCTTCCTGGTTAGTTTGAGTGCACTTTCTTGTAAAAGCAAATTGGTCCAGTAATTGAGTAAGGGCTATTTTTTCGGCCAAAAATGCAAAGTACCTTCAATGAAAGATTTTTTAAGCATTTAAATGTCTACTTCAGTCAATAGACTTTTGACTTCGGATTACATTTGTAGATAATTCTATGACACTAGTTTCCTAATCTGTGTAAAATCAAACATAAAATCTGTGCACTTTAGGGGGAAAGTTTACTGTTTTCCATAAAAACCCAGTTTATTTCCTCCAAAAATTGTACTGATTAAATGATGGACTTTGCTTCTTTACATTGCTCTTGGTTGACAGAGTGCAGAATGTCCAACCAGAGAGAAGGTAACCTGTTGAAAAATAAATTGAAATATGAAAGTAGTTTATTCAATAGACCACTTTCTAGTAATATATTGCTATAAGAAGATGTGGTACATTGTGTATGCATGCCAATGAGACAACTCTCTCATCCAATTCACAATTTGTAAAAGTAAACCATTATACATGTAGGTCTTCAACACAAGAGCCTGGGCTCACACCAAACAGCAAGCTATAAATTAAAGGGCCCCAAAAAAGATGTGTAAAATCTGAAACAATAGTGTAACATCACAACATAAAAAAGACGCAATATGAAATATCAAATAAAATACAACTGTAGATTAACTAAAACCAAAAGACATATATATGTCCTTTACCTGAAAAGGCAGTCAATTTAAGTTTTACACCTCAAATTCCCATTTCACCATTTTGGAATTAAGTTATGTTAAAGTGTATTTTTAATGCCACAATCCATTGCCATGCAGTTTTTTTAACTGTACACCAAAACACAATACAAATTACTGTTACATACAAAAAAAGTATTTTTACCTGTAATTTTATGTTTCATAAATATATATACTACAAGTTATTTTTTTCGATTGCAAATACTGTCATATTCACCTAACAGATTTGATAATGTTAGTGAATTTTCCACGAATTTTGTAAGATTTTCATCAGCAATGTTTGCGAAAACCCTATGCTACATTTGGATGCATAAATATTTGTCCTTGCTACTGTATTGTATGCCATTACATGCAAGTGTTCAAATATATACAATATATATATATGTAATCACTTGCTAACAATATTCAAATTTGAACGGAAAGTTGATGACCTAGATGAATCAATCCCCAATCTGAAGCAGGATGGACATAACCCAAAAAGTCGAAAAGTATGCAAAAATAAATAACTACCTTTTAGAAAATGAACATTTTTGGTTATGCAGTGCATAAGGTATATTAGTCCATATGGAAGAAATAATTAATGCGAAAATGTCCAAAGTCAGCACAAAAAGGATCAGCTTTGAGAAGAGAAAAATCATAATTGTGTAAGTTCTATAATTCCTTATAGTCTCATATCCTGTGTAAACAATTGTATACTGATCTTGATTTTGAATATTTGACTAATTTACTAAATATTTGTTAGCAAACATCATACACAGAGAAGAAGGTTGAGATATTGTACAGTTCTAGAGGACATTTCACAGCAAATCAGGTGAGTTAGAATAATATCAGGAAATTATTCTTATAAAAAAAAAACAACGTTTAATATCTTCCTCCTGTCTTCTTTATACATGTATATAAACAGCCCAAAGGTACTGGATAATTTTCCTGAAAAAATAAAACAAAAAATGCTCAGTGAGGTTAAAAAAAGTATAAGGATCAAGATAATATCAAATATATATTTTTACTTAACGCATATTTGATTTTGATTTTTTAATCCAAAATGTTCAAAAATACCAAAAAATCAAAACAGATTTCAAAAATACTAAATACACGTCTTGTACATCAGTATTATATGTTATACCTGGAAGCAGGGTTTCCGCTGGCGGTCGCCATTTTCGCAATTTGCGAAAAAATAATAATTGTGGCGATAAAAATCGTCATTTGCGAAAGAATTTGGCGAAAGAAATATATAAACCGATTTATTTTCCTCCATCTTGTTTATTTACTTTTTTTCGAGTTTCTCGGACTTTACCCAATCAGACAATACTCGGAATTCACCTTGACCTCATTAAGATTTAGACAGAAAATCAATAATCAGCTGATTGCATTTTATAGCTATCGACAACAAAGGACTAATTAATAAAGGTGTTGATTGAATTGTTTCACAAAGTGATATGGTCAAATGGCTTCCGCTATAAATGTCACATACAGAATTTATTTACATCTTTGCGACGCACGTATTTGAAGCAAACTTTTGACATCTCTCCCTTTAAAGATAGTTTTGTAAAGAAAGCTGTTGTTGTGACGAAAATTGTTCAAAAGCAAGAAAAATCTCCGATTTAAAACTTTAATTCTTTTATCCTTTGACTTTAATAAAGTCGTTTGAGTGACACATGCACGTGTTTCAAGCATAGTTGTACGTCTCAACTTTTTCATTTACGTTGGTCAAGAAAAGAAAACTGTCGTTATGAAAAAATCTATCCAAAAGGCTGGGAACAACCCCTCGAATGAGAGTAACCCTTCAATTTAATGACTACACATGAAATGAGGGATCAATTTCATGAGATAAAAGCTTTTGTTTTGTTGTAAAAATTACTTCTTAGTACAAAAGGGCACAACAGGAAAAATATATTTATGTTACTTGGCGAAAAAAAATAATAAAGTGGCGAAAAATATATTGTTTTGGCGAAAGAGGTGGCGAAAAAAATAATTGACCCAGGGGAAACCCTGCCTGGAAGTGATGTAGATACCTTATTTGCCAAATTTGTAATGATCCATATATTTTCAGGCATCACAGATTTTATTAGCATTCAAAGCACCATCAGACAAAGTTAGAGCAATACAGATATTAGAACCAGTGAGTATGAAGTAGAAATGCAACAAAACTCATTTTGAAACACATTTAGTCTCTTTATATTATCATTAGTTTGAAAATTAGAAAGTAACAACTGTACTGAACTGCAGAATTTTTAGTGCAGCACATAGATAGAATTTGAAAAAAACAAAATAGCAATGCTTCATACAGAAATCAGTGGCGGATCCAGAACTTTTTGTAAGGGGGGCTCCAGTCATGCTTCAGTGATTCCCTATATAATTAACCAAATTTTTCCAACAAAAGGGGGGTCAGGGACTCCAGGTTCCTCCGGATCTGCCTATGGAAATTATCAAGTTATTGTGTCATCTTAAACCTCAATACACTTACTGACTATAAGACATTTTAAAAATTATACACTGTAGATTCATTATTATTCAGTGGATACCAACTCTAATTAATTTCATTGCTCAATCTTATACAGGTTTAGTTAACTCTTTATAAGGAGACTGACCATGCATTTTGTTTATTAATGTTGTATCTGATTGCTTTACGTTTACAGAGACTTTGTCGAATGTCATGTCAAGAAGCCAGGGAAGTTCTTAATGTCATAACCGTGCAGAATGATAAATTGATAGCATTAGACTGTGTAAAAAGGTAAATATTATTAAATTTAATGGGGAATAAGGTAATATGGAGTAATTGTACAGAAAATATACAAAGAAAAATAACCATTTTAAATTATGAAAGAACAAGATTCTTCATGTGCCATCTACATGTATATTATAGTTAATTGTTTCTAAACAAATTGCTTCAAATTTTGAAATACAAGATTAAATAGGTTTCTGTTTAAAGTAGCCTCTCATTTCAATAGTAGTCTCCTATTTAGTGAGAGTTAGCCAATCAGGTCAGTTTAGAGTAGAAGAATTGTCTCCCCTAGCTATTCACCATTTTAGTTTGGTGTGAAACATTTCACTGAAAACATAAACCTCAGATATTTTTATCTTAATAAAAGACATCTTTAACTTAAACTTATTTAGTTTCCATCTAAACTTTAGAATTGAAAAATCTTTGTAAATGAAGAGGGTTTTCTTAAAAAAAAAACATTATTTTAATCATATACCACTTTTAAAATTGTACCAGCTTAATGGCATGTTTGATATTTTAGAAGATTTGAATGTAAGAAATAAAAGGAAGAAGAATATAAAAAAGGTCATTTGAATGTTTAAACAAGAGTGCACACACTGAAATGTCTCGCCTGCTTTACCAACTATTGACACAGTTTTTTATTACATTTTTTATCAGAGTGTTAACAGATTACCAAACCAAGCTTGGAGAGGAGTATATTCTGAGTTCATTTCCCTTTGAAGATGGCAAGATTATGGCAATACAAATTCTGAAAACAGTAAGACTTACTTTCATGTATCCTTCTTATTTAATATGAGTCTATCCTTCTTATTTGATATGAGTCGTGATCACACTTAATTTTAAAGTTACTTAAGATTTTAATATAAAAGGAGTATGGCTAAATTTCTCTGTAGTTGCATAACTCACAGAGTTAAAGATGTCCTTCTGGAAATTGATTTAAATAGACTCCTCTTGTACACCTTTGTGTCTGAGGTTTTTAATAATAAAGTATTGTCTATTGTCTATTTAAATAAATAAAGGAAATTGCTCAGCAAAATAAATTAATTCATATCCAAAAGACAAACTTTACATCCAAACAGATTTTTTTTTGTTCACAATGTCCTTCTTGTATATGTACATTTTGGTAAATAAATTCAGGGAAAAATTACCATTTACAGAGCACAAAGCATTATTCTGTATTAGCAGATGGAGTATTTGAAGTTCTGTTCATTCACTAGATACAGTCTCTTCAACTAGGCAACATCAAACCAATAACTTAGTGGTGGCCTATTTGTGAGATATGATGCATAGTAAAATTTTACTGCTAAATTTCATTTCAACTTACCAATGATTGAAAAAATGATTTATCATAAGATGGAACAACTCTATAGAACACATCGTAAACATAAAAACATCAGTGCTTGTGTTGTGTGTGGCACGCTTATACAATGGCAGATCACCGAATAGTACTCTGATTTTCTGTTTAAATTACCTATACATTCTCCTGTTTGATGTTTTTACAGGTTGGCTCCTATGTAAGCGAGAAGACACCAGCTGGAGGACACCAGGGTTATGCTGCTTTAGGAGGATTATATACACAAGCCAGACCAATGTGTACACATTTATATGGACCTTTATATCAACAGGAACAGATGATTCCAGTAAGTTTGACCTTCAATAGAACTTTCAATGTCAGTCGTATTTTGAACAATGCTGGAAATCAAATGATCAAAAAAGACTTTTTTGTCAGAATTTCTTGCTAAAAATCCTATTATAAATGTATAAAAAAAGTGAGTCTTTATGTATTTGTACATTTAAAATCTTGATACACTTTCTTGAAATAGTCTTTATTATAGGTCCACATCAAACACAAAAAGTCCTGATTTATCCAGTAGAAATAGAATGTAAATATGTTGACACATATAATGCCCACCTTGTTAAAATGACATATAGCACATGACATGAATTTTTTTTTCTCCTTAGATATATTAAGTTTTGTTAATTTATTTGTATATTCTTTATTTTTCAGGGTCGAGGTAAAATTGAGATTCCTCCAGAGGCCCAGCCAGGAGTTGTGCCATCAGTTTACACTGGCCATCCATCCTATGCTTACCCTCTAGACAAGAGCTATGCTGCCGATCGTGGTTATCCAGGCAATGTCCCACTTACACAGCCTGTCATGCAACACGAAACATACCCAGCAGGTGCCCCTCCTCTGGGGTTTCATACAGGGAATCCATTTTCTACAGGATTCCCAGGGCTAGAAAGGGCATAGATTAGATCTACATGTAAACTGTGAACAATCATAATAAAAGCCATTTGTTTGTTAAGCATATATCTGCCAATAACAAAGTTTGTAACACAGAAAGCATTTGTGATAAAGCAAAAGTTTATGTTTACAAACTTATACCATTCCAGATGTTTATTATTTTACATGATATTTTCTGTTATGTTTTTAGTATTGTGTTACGTTGTTACAGATTTATTTTAAAAATCATCTTCTAAACTATTGAAAACTTTACACTCTCGGTTAATTTCATATTGAATAATGGAGATTTTGGTTTTGTTTAAAGTTGCTATCATAAGTCTTCCTGATTCTTTCTTTGATTGATCTTAATCTCTAAGTGTTCAGAATGGAAAATACCATTAGTTTATTTAAAAGGAACTTTTCCATTTATTTCTTTTTTTTGGTTTATTTTCACAGAAGATAATAAATGGCAGAATGTGAATTTGCTGTTATCTTAAAAATCAATCTCAGACTTTTATAGATTTTTATTTTTATTGCCAACAGGGTTTTATCTTTACTATTTTTTGTCTGTGATACTATATATTTATATATTTGTACATTATATTTGTTTGTTTCTTTATGCTTTGTACATGCATGCTGACATTTCTAGGTGCATAATTGTTATATCTTTAATTTGTTTGCGTATTTCTATTAATTTATATTTTTGAGCTTGTTGAGTTTTATAGAATTTTAAAACGAATTTATACATTATATGTGTAAATCTCCACCGCCCCAGTATTGACCTGTAAATCTCTGATTGCTGTTATAGATTTGTCACTTCTTAATAACATTGTGTGGAGCTTGTATACAGAACACCTAATTAAATATTTTCATCTCTTATGAAGATCGTTATTATTTTTAAAGCATGAATTTTAATATCTATATTAACAGTCAACTACAACATTTGAAAGTAGCAAGTTAATACCAACAGTATTTGAGTGTCATACAAAAAATGTATCAGGAGGAATCGTGTAGGAAAAAATTTTCTACAAAAACCTGCCTTCATCACTTGCACTAACCATTCCACTCTCCTTCCAGTGGATATATTTCTATGACTGGATCCTGTATTAACAGTATAGATATAGATATATGAAGATGTGGTATGAGTGCCGATGACTCAACTCTTCATTCAAGTCACAGTTTATAAAAGTAAACCATTACGTCACTATTTTTTTAGTATTGTGAAAATCCCTCCTTGTGATTGTGAGACTTTTTCACAGAAAGCTTTCATATTTGGTAGGATTGTTTATCATGTGCAGTTGAACATATTTTCTAGGGAATTATGACATATTTTTAGGTTTGTATGTAAATCCTCCAAGACCATTTGACAAAAACACTTTTTCTTGGAACCATAACCATATTTTACCATTATTTGAATTTATCATTTTTGTCGAGCCTGCAACTTTTGTTGCAGAAAGCTCGACATAGGGATAGTGATCCGGCGGCGGCGGCGGTGTTAGCTAACTTCTTAAAAGCTTTATATTTTAGAAGGTGGAAGACCTGGATGCTTCATACTTTGTATATAGATGCCTCATGTTACGAAGTTTCTGTCAGTCACATGTCCAATGTCCTTGACCTCATTTTCATGGTTCAGTGACCACTTGAAAAAAAGTTCAGATTTTTTGTAATGTTGAATTCTCTCTTATTATAAGTAATAGGATAACTATATTTGATATGTGCGTACCTTGAAAGGTCCTCATGTCTGTCAGACAGTTTTCACTTGACCTCGACCTCATTTCATGGATCAGTGAACAAGGTTAAGTTTTGGTTGTCAAGTCCATATCTCAGATACTACAAGCAATAGGGCTAGTATATTCGGTGTATGGAAGGACTGTAAGGTGTACATGTCCAACTGGCAGGTGTCATCTGACCTTGACCTCATTTTCATGGTTCAGTGGTTATAGTTAAATTTTGTGTTTTGGTCTGTTTTTCTCATACTATATGCAATAGGTCTACTATATTTGTTGTATGGAATGATTGTAAGGTGTACCTATCTAGCGGGCAGATGTCATGTGACCCTGACCTCATTTTCATGGTTCAGTGGTCAAAGTTAAGATTTTGAGTTTAAGTCTTTTTATCTAATACTATATGCCATAGGTCAACTATATTTGGTGTATGGAAATATTTTATGATCTTTATGTCAGTCGCGCAGGTTTTATTTGACCGTGACCTCATTTTCACGGTTCATTGCACAGTGTTAAGTTTTTGTGTTTTGGTCTATTTTTCTTAAACCTATAGGTAATAGGTCAACTATATATGTTGTATAGAAGCATTGTTAGCTGTACGTGTCTGCCTGGCATGGTTCATATGACCTTGACCTCATTTTCAAGGTTCATTAGTCTTTGTTTAGTTATCTTGGTTAATGTTAAGTTTATGTGACAGTTGTAATAAAGCTTAGCTTTATACTTAGGACTATCAACATAATATCAATGATTAGTATAGAAGGCGAGACATTTCAGCATTTGCACTCTTGTTTTCATCTAGGAGTAATGTTACAGTAACACCTAGTAAGTACTTCTCTTCCGAGATTGTTTTACAAAAGGCTCTCATACTGGATAATATTGTTTGCCACCATGTTTACTTGTCAATATTATACCGACATTGTGATCTGACCATTTTTATGGGAGTTATGGAACTGACTATTTTCATGCCCCATTTATGGGCATTATGTACTCTGGTCTGTGGTCCATCTGTCCATCTATCCAGCTTCAGGTTAAAGTTTTTGGTTGAGGTAGTTTTGAATGAAGTTGAAGTCTAATCAACTTGAAGCTTAGTACACATGTTCCCTATGATATGATCTTTCTAATTTTAATGCCAAGTTTGTTTTTACCACATTTTCACAGTCCATTGAACATAGAAAATGAAAGTGCAGATGTGGCATCAATGTACTAGGGACACATTCTTGTTTTTAAATATTGTAATAGTGTCGACTTATGAATTTCTCTGAAACCATTTACAGAAAGCTTTCACATTTGGTAGGGTTGTTTGCCATCATAAGTGGTTGAAGGCTGTAGACTTATAGTTAATTATGTCATCTAGTCTCTGGAGTGTTCTCATTACCAATCAAGCCACATCTTATTTTATATTGATCACTTTATATCATCATTGTTATAGTTGTACTATATATTAACTTTTGTTTCACAATTATGCATTGCAACCAACAATTTGATTTTCAAGTTTGTAGATCATTTTTACTTGTTTATGTTAAAAACAAAAAGTGACATACCTTAAAAGGACAAAAAATCATTGCAACCACATTAAACTTAAGTTCTATCCTTATATATTCTTACAGGTTTTCAAACATTCAACAATACTTCACAACAGAAGCCTGTCATTCAAGAGCATTTCATTTTAAAACTCCTGGATTAAATCTCTTTAAGGAATGGCACCAAAAAAAATCTGCTAAACAAGTTTTTCACTGTTTATTGAAAAATTATCACATATACACAATAATTCAATATTGCATGTTTTTTTCAAATTATAAATTATACATGACTGTAAAATCAAATAGACACCACTAAGCAACATGTAACTGGTATAACACAACCACACTAAAACATATTGGTCTGAAATGTACTGGTAACCAGTTTAAAGTCATCATAATTTGTTCTTATTTTGTAAAAAAGTAGGACAAAAACAAAGAAATGATTCTTGAGTTATTTGATACACTTTTTGAACAAAAGTATTGGCAAATAGTGTGTGTCATTTTTTTTCAGATATATCCTATCCCAGCATGCACTGTATGATTTAATGCTGGTGTCGGGGAAGATTCAACATTAAATGAATTTTATGAGCAAGCTGGGATAGTATATATATAAATATGCCTGATTTTTTTTTATAATAATTAATTGTCTTTATATTTCAAAGAATTCATGATATAAAATTCTGCTTTCCACTAAGAATTCACATAATATACAAATTCTAATTTCAAAAGAATTTACAATTTACAGAAATTCCAATTTAAAACAGTGAATAGGATGAAAACTTTTACATATAGCAAGACCATGTCTTTATAAACTTTCAGGTCTTCTATAAATAGATATCTCAGTTCAAAATGCATTGACTGCTATCACATGTTAGATGAGAGATTAAAACTTCTCACTGGACATGATAAACCAATAGACTGCTATCACATGTTAGATAAGAGATTAAAACTTCTCACTGGACATGATAAACCAATGATGGCTATCACATGTTAGATGAGAGATTAAAACTTCTCACTGGACATGATAAACCAATGATTGCTATCACATGTTAGATGAGAGATTAAAACTTCTCACTGGACATGATAAACCAATAGATTGCTATCACATGTTAGATAGAGATTAAAACTTCTCACTGGACATGATAAACCAATCGATTGCTATCACATGTTAGATAAGAGATTAAAACTTGTCACTGGACATGATAAACTAATCGATTGCTATCACATGTTAGATAAGAGATTAAAACTTCTCACTGGACATGATAAACCAATCGATTGCTATCACATGTTAGATAAGAGATTAAAACTTGTCACTGGACATGATAAACCAATAGATTGCTATCACATGTTAGATAAGAGATTAAAACTTCTCACTGGACATGATAAACCAGTAGATTGCTATCACATGTTAGATAAGAGATTAAAACTTGTCACTGGACATGATAAACCAATAGATTGCTATCACATGTTAGATAAGAGATTAAAACTTCTCACTGGACATGATAAACCAATAGATTGCTATCACATGTTAGATAAGAGATTAAAACTTCTCACTGGACATGATAAACCAATAGATTGCTATCACATGTTAGATGAGAGATAACTTGTCACTGGACATGTTAAACCAATAGATTGAGCTAAACCTGGTTTATTAAATAATTAAAACATTCGTCATCACAGATTACCAAGTTTTATTTACAAATTTGATTTTGAATGTCATCATTACTATCTTCATAATAGGCCCAGAAAAAATGAATTCTAATAAACATCTAATTTTATTATTTTCAGCAAGGAGAACAATTTGTTTTATCCCCTCTCATTTTCTACTTGAAATTTAACAATTTTGAAATAAAGTAAGCAATTTTTCTTTAAAATTCAAAAGCTACAATGAAAAAAAAAATATAGGATGGGTTTACTATTTCTATATAACAAATGCCTAAGAGGGGAAATCCCAATGTTGTTTAATTTGACATCAGGATTCCTGGAAAAAATTAGTTGGTAATGAAAAATCTAGAAATTCTATGTTTAAGGTCTAAAAATATGTTGTCTTTCAATTTATTTTCAGTGAAAGATGCTTGAAATACAAACTCATTATTTGGAATTATTTTATCTAATTTTTATTTACAGATTTTCTTAAGTCTTAAACTTTTTCTGAGTATTTGAATAAGTACAGAATGATTCACTGAATGAGGTCAATATCATATGCTATTGTTCTTTTAAACAATGTTCGGAAAGATTACAGGAATCTACATCCAAATATAAATAGTCTAACTAGCCTGAGTTTTAAAGACAATTACCAACTGTAAAAATAATAAATATAATATCTAGTGACTTTGTAAAGACCTATTCAAATTAATTGAATATTTCAAACTCATTTTAACATAAGGTTCAATAAAAAATGTTGTTTTTCAAACAAATTAAGCAAAGCAACTAATTTGACACAATTCAGAAAACTTTGTTGTTTCAGAGGAAATCCATTTAAAACTGGATTTCATCTTTTTAAAAAGTTTTTTAAATTCTTGGCGGTTTTAATTTCATTTTCTTGATTATAAGAATCTGCTTTCTACAATATTTAATAACACTACAACAGAATAACGCTAACATAAACAGTTATCTCCCTTTGAGAGGAATTATCTCCCTTTGGAAGGAAATGAGTTCAGATTAAAATACAATATAAATCATATTAAACATAATTTCAATTCATTAAAATAATCTTATTCCATTTAATTTCAATCGATTACCATTTAAATTATTTTTAAGTAAAGCAGTTTGGATAAATATACACATTATGTATTTCATTAGTCTAGAATGCATAATTGTTATTACATGTATAACACTTATTATCAATATTACACAAAAAGATTGACAATAAACTGCAACAATGAAAGAAAAACAAAATATAAATACACACAAATTTTTGAAAGCACAATTTGTAGAAATAACTCATTTTCAATAAATGCAATATTTGCACATATATAACCACCATAATGAATGATGAACACAAATTTTATATAAAATGATTTAATTTACATGTTTACGATTAAAAAAGTTAGTATTTCCAGAATAACACAAACTTGCCACTAGAAATTGCTAGGTTGAAATAAGTAACTCCAATTGAGTGTAAAAAGTTGAGGCAAATCCTTAATCATACAGTCGAAAATAGAATGCAAATTCCAAACTGGTCATATATTTCAAGAGCAGTCTAGGTTGCTGCCACATCCCTACCCATTTTTAGATCAGTTTCATACTTTTTGATGTCATAATAAATAACCATGAATTACTTGCTATTGGACTTCTGTAAAAAATTATCTTTCGATTAGACATAAAAAAAAAATCCAAACCAATACAATGTACCAACTTTCGAAAATCCAGTTATAAATTGTTCAAGTGTTTATGTGCATGATGTAAAAATGAAAACCACATAACAATGATCCAGAATGTATGTACATGTCATGTATATTATATGAAATTGATTAAATGAGGATGCTGATGTCAGCATATTCCAAGAAACATTCTAAGTATAGAAAAACTGACAGTTAATATGCAAATTTGTTCTGTATATTTGTATAACTGACTGACTAGAAACACTTCTATGAGACAGAAACACATTTGTTCATTAGCACATATACCTTGTACACATGTGTATGTACAAATAGATGAGAAGTAAATTAATGTCATGTTTTTGTTCAGATAAACATCAAGATATGTTAGAAGTTTGTTAAATCACAGAATAACTCAGTCTTTTTTATAAAATTGTCTTTGCTTCTCAAATATGGAAGACATTCTTCGTAAAATTGCCATTCCCCCTCAGAATAGGAAGACCAGAAATTATGTATTTAGTCATGCATACATACACATTACACATATACATGAAGAGTTCATAATAAAAATGCTTTAATGCATGTGTAAATCACTTTTAATGTCAAAATGATATAAATAATTCATTAAAACTTTTGTCATGTCAAGTTTAATATTTTAAAATGCATAATAAATATATCATATTCCATAAAACACGAAAAAAGAATGGAAAGACACAGGCATTTACTACCAGTAAAATATTACAGCACAATAAAATTTCATTAAATCACCAAAAAAAAAAAAATAGCAAAGAAAGCTATCTGTTCTTAATTAACAGATTTTTTTATAAACCTGGTTACAGAAATTTTTACTTGCACATAAGACTTTAAAAAAAGTTTACATTTTTTCTACCTTTCATATTTAGACACAAAAAAGGGGGAGACAAATAGGACTATTAGCACTTTTAAGATCATATTTTTGAGTTTATGATACAACTTTAAGTTTCAGAAATTTGTACATTAATCATTTTCATTGTAAGAAAGGAAAAGATAATCCCTTGTTAGAGAAATTCTATTCAATTATAATGTAATATCTGAAAACCAAATGATTTGTTCTCTAGCCTTTTCACTGTATAAATATTGACTGTAATTCTTTGAATAAAACAAAAGACAAAAAAAACTTGTTAAAAAAATATGACAAAATCCAGTTACAAAAAAAACATTTCAAACAAAAACTGCATTGTTTAACAATGGACAAAGTAAAATTCAATATGAACAGAAAATAATTTGTACTAAATTTAACTTGTCATCATAAATCATTATTATCATCATTATCATTATTATCATCAATATCACTGACATCAGCATCGTTATCATTATCAATGTCTAAATCTGGCACGTAAGGGTTAATTATAATACCATCAAATTCTTCGTTGTCATATTCATCAGCAGTAGCACCAGTTAACCAACTATGAATTCGATTGTTAGCTTCACTTTCACTATCTAATTCTTGTAACAATGTTTCTGAATGAATTCTGTCCCTTGACAACGGTTCTAATGGCTGCCAGTGTTTTGGCAGATCTGGGGCAGACGCCGAGCCTGGCAATGATTTCAATGGTTTATGGTCATTATGGTCACTACTGTTTTGAGATATTGACCCATTAAGTATTGGAATGGAAGGAATAATCACATGATGAGAAGGCGGAGCAGATGTATGGTTAGATATGAGGTAGTTACAAGATTTATCTCCACTTTGTATAGATGGCGATGAAATCGGCATTTCATCTGTATTGTCAGAGAATTGACCCCAAGGTGGGGGAATTGTAACTTCAGGTTTCTTTTCCTCCTTTTCATAATTTAAATTTGGAAATATTTCAAAAATTGGAACTTTTCTTTCAACCGGAGGTGCTTTAATTATTGTGACCTCCGGAGAAGCATAAGGTGATCCTGAGTCTTTTAAATGACTGTATGATAGGTTATCAACCCAGGAAGGAGCCTCAGAGGTTACAGGTTCATCTTCTGTCGAAACTAATGAAAGTAAAGATGGTCTAGGCACCTGTGAAGCTTCCTGTTTCCATGGTAACTGTTTTTCTGTTGCTGTTTCATCAGATAATACTGTTTCCTCTACAAAAGAAAGTATTCTTAATTATCAAACAAGTCTCTAAATGTCTCATTCGATATAGTTAAAAACAAAATTTAATAAAAACACAATTAACTGAAAACAAAACTTTAATTAATACTTACTAATTCAGATAAGATTTCATGCAAATTTTCATTTACCATAAATCTTTACATTAATGTATCTAATTTCCTTATATTCTAAAAATTCTTAAAATTATTTTTTTCTGTTTAAAATTGTTAACCACATGAAAGATTAAAATAAATTTGCAAAAGTATAAGCTATGAAATAATTCTTATATGAATTTCATTGTAGTTGAAAAAGAATCTGCACCTTTTTAATGCTAAGCATACATTAATAATCCATGTATAACATACTACTCTATATGATAAGCATTTTCCTTTTTCACTTCAAACAATCAATACAATCCATGATTTGTTTGTCTGTGGAAGAGACACTTGTAACTTTTCTGAGTATAATATTCTAATCTACACATAAATAATAAATTAAAGAATATCTAAATTTATCACTACTTTGAATTTCAAACATTGTTAAAAATTATACATGTCTGTCCTTAAAACTATTCTTTCTGATCTGAACAAGTTCTCTGATTAAAGCCATTAGTAATTCGCTCTGATCACAGTCACTAGTCTTAAATTATTCTATCCAGTCAATTAAATAAACAACTTCAACCAATTTGTATTTATTTAAGCATTATGTAATAATTGTCCTTCTTACGCAAGTCTAAACTGATCTTATATTTAAACCTTGGGTTGTTCAATTATTTCTGACCTTTAATTAAACTGTGATACGGAAAAATTATCTATACAAATTTTAGATTGCTCCACTAAAATATAACTGGCACTCAAGGAAGACCAGAAAACCAAAACAAATCTATTGCTGGCTACATAAAACATTTTCTGAGAACAAAAATCTAGCCAATCAACAGCTGCATCATGATCACATGATATGCCTGCCCTCTTCCTTATTTGAATCATTAAAGTCCCATAACTCTAGAAAAGGGAAGTAACTTAAATTTGTTGTAACATTATTAAATATTCCTGGGATAAAGGGAAAGATAACTGGACTGTTGCTCAATACAAAATAACTGTGAGCTAATAATTTTAAAAAATTATCGTCATAGCTAAATTTAGTTGTCACATGACATTACTTGCACATGGATCAATAGACGGATAAAAACAATACCATCCTTTATGTAACAAATATATTATAATGGAACACACAGATTTTGTTTCTGCTAAAACTTTAAACTTTAATTTTAATAGGTATTCAAATATAAATATGCGCTGTATAGCTAGCAAGTGTGGGTCAAATTTTGTTAGTTTTTTAAGAAATCATTTGTAATAAATGTTAAGATTCCGAAATTAACATTGAATCTGATTTCACAAAGTTTAACCCACAGTCTACTATTTGAAGGAGAAGGAGAAGTGTGGGTAGATATATCTGTTAAAGCTGGTGAATGTTAATACCCATTATATTACAGTTGATATCTCTCTGGAAAATTACAATTTAATTCATTCTTAAGATACGGTATAATTGTGATGATTCTTCATCAATAAGAAATATAATACTGTGGATTCATTATTTTTCATTGGATACCAATTTTAGTGTTTTCGTGGGTACAGGTGAACCACAAATTTAAAATTTCAACGAAGTTTTCTGCAATCCTAAAAAATTGGTACCCATGAAAATAAATCAATCCACAGATTAGTATGATATAATAGTACAGTAGCAAATATTTCAGACTTTTTATTTTCTAGACTTGCATATTTAAATCAATTAGCATATATATATAAAAATAATCTCAATAATTACTTATAATACATATAGAAAGTTGTTTAATGGCATCAAAAATTAAAGATCCTTTGTTAATTTCCTAAATCAAAACTTAAAAGAAATATTCCAGATTTTCATATATACATTATTTTATCAAGAAACATTGAAACAAAGCACTGCATATATTGTATGAATTCTATAATAAAACAAGAATGTGTACATAGTAAATAGACGCCCCACTAGGACTATCATTTTCTATGTTCAGTGGACTGTAAAATTGGGATCAAAACTTTAATTAGGTATTAAAATTAGAAATATTATAAGGAGCATGTGTACCAAGATTTAAGTTGAGTTATTTCAACTTCATCAATAAAGGGCTGCGCTTTAGCGCATGATACGCCCGTTGCTCTTTTAACTTGTCTTTTATGCTTTAAATGAATTTATATGATCAACTAGAAATAGTGTGAGCCCTGTCAAATACCCCCCCCCCCCAAATAATAAATAAAAATGCACAAAAAAATTGGCACTATTAAGGCTACCTCAAATTTAACTAAGTTTGTTGTCTTAATTTTTCATCCATACATAAAATTTTGTGAAAGTGTTAGTTATTGTCCCAAAATTGGAAAAATCCCCCCTTTTTTAAGCATAAAAATTCATAACACGGAAATGTAAAATCTGAAATTTATAAAAATTGAAAGGGAGCTTACATCAATAGATATAAACAATTCACTAAAGTTTCATGGACATTGGTGAAAGCCTTTTTGAGTTATTGTCCGAAGTGTTAAAAATCACCCTTTTTTATGAATAAAGCCCCATAAATCCAAAACTTAAAATCTGAAATTTATAAAAATTGAAAGGGAGCTTACATCAATAGATATAAACAATTTACCAAAGTTTCATGGACATTGGTGAAAGCCTTTTTGAGTTATTGTCCGAAGTGTTAAAAATCCCCCTTTTTTTATGAATAAAGCCCCATAAATCCAAAACTTAAAATCTGAAATTTATAAAAATTGAAAGGGAGCTTACATCAATAGATATAAACAATTCACCAAAGTTTCATGGACATTGGTGAAAGCCTTTTTGAGTTATTGTCCGAAGTGTTGAAAATCACCCCTTTTTTATGAATAAAGCCCCATAAATCCAAAACTTAAAATCTGAAATTAAAGAAAAACGAAAGGGAGCTTACATCAATAGATATAAACAATTCACCAAAGTTTCATGGACATTGGTGAAAGCCTTTTTGAGTTATTGTCCGAAGTGTTAAAAATCCCCCTTTTTTTATGAATAAAGCCCCATAAATCCAAAACTTAAAATCTGAAATTTATAAAAATTGAAAGGGAGCTTACATCAATAGATATAAACAATTCACCAAAGTTTCATGGACATTGGTGAAAGCCTTTTTGAGTTATTGTCCGAAGTGTTGAAAATCACCCCTTTTTTATGAATAAAGCCCCATAAATCCAAAACTTAAAATCTGAAATTTATAAAAATTGAAAGGGAGCTTACATCAATAGATATAAACAATTTACCAAAGTTTCATGGACATTGGTGAAAGCCTTTTTGAGTTATTGTCCGAAGTGTTAAAAATCCCCCTTTTTTTATGAATAAAGCCCCATAAATCCAAAACTTAAAATCTGAAATTTATAAAAATTGAAAGGGAGCTTACATCAATAGATATAAACAATTCACCAAAGTTTCATGGACATTGGTGAAAGCCTTTTTGAGTTATTGTCCGAAGTGTTGAAAATCACCCCTTTTTTATGAATAAAGCCCCATAAATCCAAAACTTAAAATCTGAAATTAAAAAAAAACCGAAAGGGAGCTTACGTCAATAGATATAAACAATTCACTTAAGTTTCATGGAAATTGGTGAAGGTGTTTTTGAGTTATTGTCCGAAGTGTGGACGACGGACGGACGGACAGACGGACGGACAACGGTATACCATAATACGTCCCGTCCCGGGCGTATAAAAACTACCTTGACCAAAAACTTTAACGTGAAACTGGACAGATAGATTGGCTGACAAATGATACGGACTACGACTATGACAACATCATCGCAAACCCCAAAATTTGTTTTGATTGTATAATAATAAATTGTCAGTAAATCACTTCAAGATAAAATCATAGCTAAAATTAGTATATCTTCATCAGCATTTAATAGTAAGTTCTAAAAATAAATTGACAGCTAATCACCTCAAGATAAAATAAAATAATGGCTTTAATTAGTATATTTTCATCAGTATTTATTAGTAAGTTCAAAAAATAAAATGACAGCTAATCACCTCAAGAAAAAACATCATTTCTTTAAAATAAAACCTTTGTAAGGGAGGTAATTCAAATATTATTTGAAAAAATAAATTAGAGAAAAACAAGAATTTGTTCATGGTACACGGATGCCCCACTCGTACTATCATGTTTACATCATAGGGAACATGTGTACTAAGTTTCAAGTTGATTGGACTTCAACTTCATCAAAAACTACCTTGACCCAAAACTTTAACCAAAACTTTAACCTGAGCTTTTGCACTATCTTTTGCTTTGTTCATGAAATTGGGGTCAAAACTTTAATTTAGCATTATAATTAGAAAGATCATATCATGGGTAATATGTACACTAAGTTTCAAGTTGATTGGACTTCAACTTAATCAAAAACTGCCTTGACCAAAAACTTTAACCTGAAGAAGGACGAACGGACACACAGACGAACGAACGGAGGAATGGAGGCACAGACCAGAAAACATAATGCCCCTCTACTATGGTAGGTGGGGCATAAAAAGAATGACACCCCACCCCCAAATGTTTAAACCCCTTTCCCCTACAATTTTCTTTGAAATTTTGAAGATTATTTTCTTTTCAGGAAAAATGTACAATTTCAGGGAGTTCCATAAACTTTAACACACATAATTGTCTTGTAACTAGTAAATGCTTGTTTTGGCCTCTTTTTTGCCCCTAATTCCTGAATATTTGGGGCAATTAACCCTAAACAATAACCAAGTATTCCCTTTGTAATATGGAACCTTGTGGTATAATTTCAGAGAGATCCATACACTTACAGGCAAGTTGTTGTCCACAAACTACAAAAAGCTTGTTTTTTTACCCCTTTTTAACCCTTAATTCCTAACCGTTCGGAACCATAACCCCCAAAATCAATTCCAACCTTCTTTTAGTGGTATTGAATCTCTGGTAAAAATCTAAAGAGATCCATTTACTTAAACTAAAGTTATTGTCCGGAAACCATGTGTGTCTTCGGACACAGATGATGACGACATGATAGCATTATTATGATTATAAGATGCAAAATTGTTTGGCTTTCATATAAAAACTTTAGTCACCAAAGCATTGTAAATTGATTTGACGTACCTGTTATAATTCAAAGTCGTTCTCCTTAATATCAAACAAATTAGGGAATAGTTGTCACAAAATTTTGGATGTACACTTGGAATTGGAAAATATATGTTTACAAATTTGAAATTATACTCGGACTAATAAACAAGTGAATAATTACTACTCATAACTGTGTTTTACAAATCTAAGAAAGACAAATGCCAATTATGGTGTAAGTATTTATGAAGCTTTCGGTTACAAATCATTAATAGTTAATAGCTATTTTAAGAATAGTTTTAGCTTACTGAAAACAAATCTGGTATCTATTATACTGAGATTAGTACAAAGCATTAAACTGTCTGCGATCTATCTTTTAACCCACCTTGTTCACTGTTTTCTACTGTATCCTGTTTGTTTTTTACTTCCTGTTGGTTTGCTGCAATAGTTTGTTGTTGTTCAGTAACCATGGCAGTATGACTTTCGGATTCCTTATTTTCGTTTGTATCATTCACTTCAGCTGCAGTACGAAATTTTTCGTGTTCTCTTTTTCTAAATTCCTCGGGATCTATTTGATGTTGTTTGATTGGTTTAGGAAGTGTGGCAGTGTCAGAATCAGAAATGTCATTAGTATTATGAATAAACTGAAAAATAATAGTAATATCATTTATATATTGTGTACAATGCTGTAAAAATGATACATTGGAATCAGAAATATCAATATCAGATAAGAGGAAATATTCTTTTATGAAAATGTACTAAGTTAGCATCTGTCACAGTGCTACATGCATATATTAATATTGGTTCAACAATGGGAGACAAAGAAAAGATATATCTTAACTTAAATTACTTCATTAATCTTTCTTTCTATACTCTTTTCAGTATAAATAAGACAAAAAAAAGAAATATGTTATAAAAGTTTTACCTAAGAATTGAAATTTCTAGACCACATTTTATCTAAAACATTATTTATTTTGGGAAAACCTTTAGATTCTATGTGATATGAGTTCTATATCATGGAACCTGCAATAGCAACAACAGATTCTGACAGTGTTTTGGGTGCCAAAGAGCAAGCTTCTAAAAACAGAGGTCAACACCACTTTCCCCAAATGGTTCCTCATTTCTGATAATCGATTGTATCCATAGTTCAAAAGAATTAGTAACTTACTGTTCTAACGAGGTCTTAGCATTCCTTTATCTAAGATATTATATAGACTATTGTTCTCTACCACTCGGCCATTGGGTATATCATCAGTTCCTGTAGCACCAGTATTAGGTCTGTAACCACTAATTCTAGATCTATAAATAAACAAATATTATCTTATTAGTTCAAAACATGGAAAGTTTTCAAAATATCAGGTTTCATGAGTTATCAAAGTATTGCAGTAAATTAGTTTATCGCTATTTTGTGCATTTTTTCTTTCATCTTTCTTAGCGATAATTTTTCATATCATGCTACTCGCTTGAGATGGAAAACTATCATTATAAACTAAGGAGACATGTGGCATTGCTAATGAAATTGACATGAAATTGACATCGTCGTCATATGTAAAATAGTGATAAACAGATTATCATTGGTCATCTCGACTCAATTTCTTCTCTCGCTTTTGCCATACCGGCTCAAGCAAGAAAATAAATCTCGTTGAGATGATCAATGATAATCTATAAATCATTCACCATGTGTTTTCTGACACAGGATATCAGCAATTTTTTAAAGTTTTTGTATAATATTTGTGTTTAGTTTGTTTTTTAAACAAGACCTTTTACTTACCATGAAAAATAAGTTACATAGTTGTGGTGAATTTTTCATAACTTATCATGCAATAGTGATATTTTCTACAAATTTAATGCATCTATTTTAGTGGGTAATCTAGTTTTGCAGCTAATTTTTTTTTAAGGGAACCATGTATATATACATTAAAAGAAAACTAACGCCCTTAGTAATAGTTTTTCAAATAAAATAAAGTATTCTGTGACAAGCTGCTGCGTTGTCAAAAAAAATAATGTCCACTTACGCTGCGGTCAATAAAGGTATTTTCTGTCCACCATTAATTTCTGGTAAAGTTTCCGCTCTGGTCAGACCATTAAGTTCTGGATACGTCTCTGCTCTTTTTAGTGCGTGTTCTTCAGTGATATTACGATAAACATGTAAAACTTTCCCAGCATTAGTGGCAGTATTGACATCCTTTACGAAGATTGGCTTGATATACTTATGATTTAAATGACGAAATCTGAAAATAAAAACATAAAAATGTAATTAACAAATTCACCTTGAACTATTATAATAAATAAGACTGTAATATACATGACAAACATAAGTATAATTTTCACTGACATATATTTTTTATTTTAGTTGACAATTTTACAAGGCCCCATGGCGATAAAACCTAATAACTATATATGTGTGATAAAATTATCTCAGTAGCATTGTTTGTTTTGATTATTTGACTACTGATTTAAATGACCTCATCATAGATTTAAATGACCATAAGTGTATACTGACACCACTTCAAATGGAGGCTAAGTTATTTTTACTTTTTTTTTTTAAATTTACTCACTAATCATTTTCACACAACCGATTTTCATTCAAATTACATATATTTCTGCTTGTTTTCCCCATTTCTCTATGGATTCAGTTACTGGTTTATGTATAAGTGTTTTCTGTATTCTAAATGTGATTTTTTTTTCCACCAATATTTTATTTAAAGACTAACATTCTTCCATCCAATTTGCAAAATTCAAACTTATTTTTCATCATTTATTTTCTCTATCACTTACTGAGAAAAATAAGTGAAAATGTTAAATGAAATTTGATCTGATGCATCTTTTTTTTTAATACCATGCAAATTTTTTTTTAAAATATAACATATGGTAAGTAATCTGAGTAGTATCTTACTTGATTCTCATATAATTATGACCAGAACTCTGTGTGATTCCCTCCAGTCCAGCCATTAAATGATCTATTAACTTTAAAAATAAAAGCAAATAATTAACTAAAGTTTACATACCATATAAATTATTCCTTGAATAATGCTTTACAGTCCAGTCACAAGATAATCTATAAATAGCTTTTTTTATTTTGTTTTTTTCTAAGTCTCAAATAAATTCCTCTCTCAGCATAACATTAAGAAATAAATCTTTATTACAATGTTTGTAAACAACCGTCTTCACTTTTAATTTGTTTACTTTCGTTCAGCTATATCAGTTTATAAGAAACTTTATCATTTACAGAACAAATTCCGTAAGTTATTAATGAAAATTAAAATCCAAGTCAAATAAGTACTGATAACAGTGAATGGTGGTCAGATTTGTGAAAACAGAAATTAGGTTATCGATTTCTGAACCAAAATGACCGCAACATAAACTAATATTGTTATCATAAGCAAACAATATGTACACCTAAATATACTAAAAGCTGAAATTATAAATTTTATTAACACAATAAGATAAAGTAGGTGTCATTTAGTTGTCGTATTTACCTTGAAGGTGATACATCTTTTATGACAATGATTAAAATGTTTACTGACCCACATCAACATAAAGCTATTTGTTTTCTCAGGATAAGTTAAAATCAAATAATAAAAAAATTGTCAGGTCAGTGCTTTGTTTTAGATAAAATAAAATGACATATATCTACATAACTCTGACTGTGGGTCAAGTAAATATATCCATAACTTTGACCGTGAGTGGTATTTTGGTCCAGTATAAATATCTTACCGATTCATGAATTTTCTCGTTGAGAGTTGGATCGTCCTCGAGCTGTTTCTTAACTTTTAATGCATTCACTACTGGCTTTATAAATATACCCTGAAAAAATTAAAGAAACATTTTACAAGACACAGTTATAATAGAAAACAAGACAACAAAATCAGTTTATTCATTTCATAATTTATCAGAGTTATCTTTATACCACAGAAACCACTCACATTACCCATCAGATAATTCGTAATTCTAAATATGACCTGGATAATATAACTCAGTTTTCAAACTTTGATTTCAAAAAAAAAAATTGAAGACTATTTAGGAATCGTAACAAAGGACTATGTAATTACTAAAAAAAAAAGCTTGACACATGAACTACGAGAAATGTTTGGCACTGCAAAGAGTTTTCAAAGTTTTACCCAGTTGGGGAACTTTATGTCAATCTGAACTGGTATAATTTGTATTCAGCTGTTAATTTGTCAGACTGTAATATCATTTAAAATGCAGGTGTAACTTATTTCTTCTTTCAACATGTCATATATATGACTTACATATTTGACTTTGCATGTCACTGGACCTACATATTTGACTCTGTATGTCATCTGACCTACAAATTTGGCTCTATGTTACCTGACCTACATATTGTGACTATTTCATATGACCTACATTATCTTTATAACTTGACAAAGTTTTAATATTACAAATTCTTGTAATCTAAAATTCAACATTCATTTGAATTTGAGTTAATATCTAGACTTATTAAATTTTATTATGTTCTGTCTTAATTAAAACAATGACATAATATTCAACTAGTTCTAGATCAAAATTTCATAACATCATGTCACAAGCTTTTATTAAATAAATTAAAATTAATCAAGTCAGTATCAATTGTAACTTTAAGCTTAACTAGATTCTATTCAATCTATAATAATCAGCACATTGTGAACCATGTTTTAATAATCTTTTTGTTATCATAATTTTTATAAAATATTACATTGATAATCTGTTTTAACAACTGTAATATTATCATAATTCTGATTTTCAAATACAAGATAACATGTAGTTTAAAGTTTTAAATGTGGTATTATTGCATATTTTGTAATAACAGAAATTGTAATCTCTGAAATCTGTCAGGCATATATCTTGTCTTACACCTTATTAACGCTTTATATATTTAATTCAATAAAAAAAAAAACCAACATAATATTTAAAGATTTTTTTATCCCAGAAATAAATATGTTTCCCAGCTGTATCTACAATATGATACTTTGTCATCTGCTCCATGATGTTGTAATATTCCTATGCTTTCTACTATGACATGTCTTTTTTTACAAGAGATAGTACCCAATACTTATATTCGTATAATTCATTGTTTGATGACGCCTCACTTGGAAAAGGCTTTATTTGAATTTCATCATTTCGGTTAAATTAAATCAACTTAAATCTTATACATCATATTTGAGACAAAAAAACTAACTCTTACATTCACTTTCTTTTTCTTCCTTTTTTCACAAAACTGATTATTACTAAAATGTTTATACTCCTGACACACTGACTTGGTTGCTGACGTATTTAAAGATCTATACTCTGTTCTATTCTGTATTGTATTAATATTTTTGGGCCCTTAATAGCTTGCTGTTGGGTGTGAGCCAAAGATCCGTGTTGAAGACCGTACCTTGACCTATAATGGTTTACTTTTATAAATTGTGACTTGGATGGAGAGTTGTCTCATTGGAACTCATACCAATTCTTCCTATATCTATATAGAATTTCTCAAAAACCAGAAAAATGAATCAAACTACTCATTTTGAAGTAAACAAATTACCTGAACAAAAACGGTAAAGAATACGATAACAATTGTCGTGGTAATGAACAACTTCCTCTCTGGAATCAGATCCTCCTTCAAAGACAGAGCAAGACAGAAAGCAATACCTCCTCGTAGTCCTCCAAAGGCCATAATAAATTGGTCAATCGGCTTCAGTTTGACCAGACGTCTATAATTAAGTATACACGATAGCACCATCACACCTGTAAATCAAATAATAGATTCAATCGGTCAGCCTTGATGCCAAATCTATAGTGATAATTATTATTAGTATCTGTTTACGTGAAGGAATGAATGAAATAGCAGGGCTCTAAAAACTGTTGTGAAAAAATTACATAAATTATTTATCAGGAAACTCCCACCTTTAATAAAACAAACTGTAAAAATAATTATTAAAACATAGGTCAGTACAAAATATATTTACTAATGTAGGAAAATCAAATAAAGGTTCTGGTATATTTTTTTATCTTGTGTGGCTATTAAAAAATTCAGTAAGAAATTTACTCTTTTACCGACTGTTATAAGGAAAATTATAAATCTTGGAAGTTTTTCCTGACCAAAATCGAAAAAAGAAAATAACTTTGCAATGTTATCTTCAAAGCCATTACAAGGTTTATTGGTTGTAGAAGAAACCATACAAGGTCAACTTTAAATTACATACATCATCAAATATCATATTTAATATCATTTGTTAGAAGGATATTGGCCTTTCAATATATGGATCAAACAACTCCAATGGTCAACCCCATTATAGATACACACTTTGTCCTTTATTGGCCTTTCAATATATGGATCAAACAACCCCAATGGTCAACCCCATTATAGATACACACTTTGTCCTTTATTCTATTGCTGATACTTCTCTATATATATCAAATATACAATAATGGAAACAAAACATCTATACATTATAAAATAAATTAATATGATATTGGTTCTTTAGAATTGTGGATTCTAACAGTCAATGGAACTGAGGACAAGGGACTTTTGATAAACTGATTGTTAAAATATTGGTTGTATCTATATGTTGTAATTTATAGTTTGTTTTATGACAAGCTTTATCTTATATGCTTTATGACAATTAAATATAGGTTTAAGTCACAAAATGATTAATGTGCTTATATGATAATAGAGATTAATATAAATATCAAAAAATAAATATTGTATACTATGATCATTTATATTAATAAAGTAAGTTATAACAAATAAACCTATATTTTTTGGTGCATTTGGTCAATTGCAAGAGCTGATTTTAATAAAAATAATGCAATTCGATTCTAATTTGTTGTCAATTCTATGAAAGGAGTAGGTCCGGTAAGGGCCGATTTTGGCCTCAAATTTCAGGTTCATCTAACGAAAGTGTTTGGACATTTTTTAAACACTTAAGTGTCTATTTCATTTGATTCGATCAGTTATGTGAAAGTTGTTTACTGATTTAGTCATTAAAAACGCCCTGATTCAAGCTTAAATATGAAAAATCTATCAAACATGCCAAAAAACGTCTCTTTTAAGATGGTTTTTGTCAAAAATGAAAGTGTCCGCATCCGTGTTCATCCTCAACCTTTATATATGTTTTGTATTATCATCAAATGCAACTTACATTTCAATATTATTAATGAACACAAATGCGGCCACTTTCATTTTAGACGGAAACCGTCTAAAAATTAGCCAAAATGCTAAAATTTTGAAGATTTCAGTAATTTAGCATGACTTAATGATGCTAGAACACGATATTTGTGTATTGTATTGTCAAAAACAGCTCATATTTATGTAGCAGAAGCATTTTACTTTCAAAAAAATAGCTTAAAGATTACATTTTCACAATTTTCTAAAACTGCTATATTTTGGGGCCAAAAAGGGGTCTTACTGAACCTACTCCTTTATCCAATCAAAGACGTAAAGTCATTTGTTCTTTCTAAACAACAACAAGGTAAACAGGAAGGAAAGTACATAATAAATAACAAGCACCCCTATACCCTTTAGTCACCAATGCCCCCCACAGGAAAGTACATAATAAATAACAAGCACCCCTATACCCTTTAGTCACCAATGCCCCCCACAGGAAAGTACATAATAAATAACAAGCACCCCTATACCCTTTAGTCACCAATGCCCCCCCACAGGAAAGTACATAATAAATAACAAGCACCCCTATACCCTTTAGTCACCAATGCCCCCCCACAGGAAAGTACATAATAAATAACAAGCACCCCTATACCCTTAATCACCAATGCCCCCCACAGGAAAGTACATAATAAATAACAAGCACCCCTATACCCTTTAGTCACCAATGCCCCCCACAGGAAAGTACATAATAAATAACAAGCACCCCTATACCCTTTAGTCACCAATGCCCCCCACAGGAAAGTACATAATGAATAACAAGCACCCCTATACCCTTTAGTCACCAATGCCCCCCACAGGAAAGTACATAATAAATAACAAGCACCCCTATACCCTTTAGTCACCAATGCCCCCCACAGGAAAGTACATAATAAATAACAAGCACCCCTATACCCTTTAGTCACCAATGCCCCCCACAGGAAAGTACATAATGAATAACAAGCCCCCCTATACCCTTTAGTCACCAATGCCCCCCACAGGAAAGTACATAATGAATAACAAGCCCCCCTATACCCTTTAGTCACCAATGCCCCCCACAGGAAAGTACATAATGAATAACAAGCACCCCTATACCCTTTAGTCACCAATGCCCCCCACAGGAAAGTACATAATGAATTACAAGCACCCGTATACCCTTAAGTCACCAATGCCCCCCACAGGAAATTGAATATACATATTTAACATATATTTCAACCACACAAATGCACTAGCTAATACAAACAGTAATTAATCATGATTTATAACGGCAATTAAATCAAACATCAATACAGGAAGTAAGTATAACTATCTTCAGGACTTCCCTATATGTACTATAATGTAAGATATTTGATGTAAACAAGTTTCTCCGTTTCAGATAAGTACAAAATGTCATGGAACACTAGAGCTCCTTTCATGTACCCATGATTTAAAGTACTTATTGGTACAAAATTTCATGAAACATGAGTTCCTTTAAATTGTTTTAGATTTAAAGCACCATTACTTATTTTTCAGCTGGATTCAATATCAAATTGGAAAGTTGATAGATTTATTGCAGGTTTTATTTGTGATGTACTGGAGTGTTTTTATTAATTGTCATACTTTTCTCTCTTTCTCTAGATTATTTTCTTTAGTCTCAATCATTTCATAGAGAAAGAGAAATCAGCTATCATAATGTCATATTATTATGTCATAATTTAAAGTAAATTAATTCTACTTTAAACAAAATAATAATTTTTAAATATGTCAAAAAGACGAATTCTATGGACAGACAGACAAGACAGATAGACAGATTGGAAGGGGACAAAATAATTTTTAACATATATAAAAAAAATATAAATTCTAATAGAAGATATGTCTACTTACCTAATACCCTGAATATGAGACAAAACAACAAGGAAAAACAGATGAAGGACCAATTCCAATCCAAATCTTCTCCCAACGTAGACAGACCAAGGAACATAAAAATAATTGTTTCACTGATGTTAGATAACATCTTCATGAAGTATTTTATACTGGTTTTAGTTTTTCTTGAAACGTTAGCCTCCAAATAGTGACGTAAAACAATCCCTCCGAATGAAAGCCTACAAGTAAAAAACACACGTCATCAATAATACATTCAGATCATTTAATCAATAATCTTTATTCAAAACCATCTTAATTTCTACTTATTTGTTAGAGAAGAAGAGTCAGTCAAATTGACATCGTCTAAAATTTCCATTGAAATGAAATAATCTATAATTTATTTGTACCTTGTGGAATTGGAAAATCATCCCTGAATGATTCATTTTAATTTTTAAAGAACTAAAACCACAAAATAATCTTGAATTCTGAAATTTACACTAAGGATGTCATACAAAGTATCTTTTTAAAAGGACAGTTCAACATTGTTACATATTTAAATATTATTCATGCTTCTGTTGATTTTAATCTAGTCATAATCTTTTGTTTGGGTTTAAACTCATTAAAATGTTAACAGGTTCATAGTATTAAGATTTAACAGCCATTTGGAGGCACACATTATGTGACATATCTATAATTATACAACATTCATTACTTATTCAGGAAAATACAAAATAAAAACAAAACATATACCCCCCTGCATGACTAGGGAAGAGTGGCCTTGGGTATTGTATACCTATGATGTAGGTGTGTTGTATGATACATGGGCTTGGGTTACTGTATATATATATTATGTCGGTGGGATTATCCTAGACTTGGTCTAGATCTAGAACAAATATTTTGAACCTAAGTAGTAAACAAATTATTGTGAATATAGATAAACAAAATTCACCTAACCTTAAAGTTAAGAGTAAACAAACTTCATCAGGATAAAAAAAACCTTATCTGTTACTCATTTTAAACAATTGAAATACTCTACTGATAATATATTCACATGTATTATAATCAATAAGATAAAATTTAAGTAATCAAGATTAAGACCAGATTTCATAATAAAGGCTACACCTTTCCAATCCAAAAGCTTTGAATAAATTTAGTAGTACATGTATTTACATTTGTTTATTTTCTTAATCCTGTGATTCAAAAATTAATTTTGTGGTATCTCTGTTTGATCTTTAAGTTTGAACCCATCATTGCCCATGACAAACCATCTATAAATTTATATAATCAGAACCGTAAATGTTGGATGTTATATTAAATTCAATAATTTTTGATCTTCAAATGCAAAAAGAAGCTCCCAAGAACCTATGCAGCTAAAAAACCCTTTTACTGTGGCTAAATGTCCCTCTTAATTTAGGCCAAACTTGGTTCAAATTACCTATTTGGTTTCAGAAAATATGATTTATCAATGCTCATTCCCACAAAAATCACCCTTTTCAACTTGTTTCTACATTTTGGTAGGTTTTGATTACCAATGTGTGAATATCCTAACATAAAAAAGTACTGATAGATGAACAGACCCATCATGTGTTGTATATATATATATATATATATATGTTCAATGAATAATTAAGACCAATTCTGGTTCAAGTAAATTTGAAAGTTTAAGAAGAAAATTTAATGACGATTTTACGAAAAGATTACAAATGACAATGGTAATAAGGATAGATGCAAAGAGAAGACTGAAAGCTTTTTCTGCACAGATAAGGGTTTAGGGGTAAAAACTTTAGGCTATAAATCAGCATGTTTCGATCTGTCTTTTTTTACTTATTCAATCCACTTCAAAATAAAATAAAGTAAGAAAATGAATTAAGAAGAAAGTAAACATAGATTTACATACGAGTACACATCACTGTGTGTATTCTTATCACATGTGTTTACTCATTGTAATCAAATGAATAAAATTACAATACATTAACAATGAAGATACTTACGCCAAAATACCTGACCAATGACACATTTCTGAGGTTAAATACATGAGATATCCAATGATGAAGACGAACAGTGGTTCTATCACTTTAACATGCTCAGTGTACTTGGTTATAAATCCACCAAAGAACCCAAAGAAAATTCCAATCAGTGTTCCACCAAGGGCAATGATAAAGAATGACCCAACGCCTGTTGCTATGTCAACAGGAATTATATTTTGTTCTCCGATTTCTATAAATCCTTCCATCATATGATATAGCACCTGTGAAAAAGTTATTCTTAATAATTAACCGCCTAAGTACATGTATAGATTGATTGTAGGAGTCATTATATTATCGTAGGATGAAGATTATTCTATTATTGTAACTTAGAATCTAAAAATATAATTGTGGAAAAAGCTGAAGAAAAACATGTACACTTGTTTTTTCTTTTGTCATGTTTGTAATAAGGATAAAAGAGATGTGCCCCAAGTGGAGGAGAAGGCAAGATCATATTATTCGGTAGAAATTACTTTTTTTAACACTTTTATTTCTGAGATTCACTAATTCTTAAGTATAATTTCAACTAATTAGTACAATGTACTAGTACTGTACATGTATTTATCTTCTTACTGTTTTTAAACAAAAGTACATTCTACTAGTCAGGAGAAAGGTTTTGATTCGAGAATTATGTTCCTTTACAAAGTATTGCCAGCTTGTATTATTTTTCTTTTGTCTGAGTGTTTACTCTAAATAATCAGAGGTTGGTTAAGTTTGTGATAATAGTTTCTATCGTCTTATAATCTTATTAGATAATTTTATTATCATTTTCTATATTTTTTCCTTTTGGTCTGAGATTTTTAAAGTATAAATTGCCACTTAAATATTGCACCTAAGCTAACTCAGTTAAATGAGTTATCAGTACCAAGTACATGTATACATGGTATATGCACATTGTGTATTTAACAGATTATATTTTTTTATAATCAGCAGATTTACTTTTTTTCTATCAGTCCAGTGACAGCTAGAACAATAAGTTTCTAGTGGTTCTTTGCCAATACCAAGTTAACCAATTGGTAAACAGACCTTAGTAAACAGACCTCAAGTTCTATATATACTTTCTGGGCATCAAGTATAATAGTATATTTATTACAAAATGTAAATAAAAAGTTGGCAATGTCAGAAAACATTTGGATTAAATTGAGAACAAAGTTTGTAATAGATTCAAGCCTACCTTTCTTCTGTTTATCATGATGGTATTTATTTATACTCTCTGGGTTTTTTATGTTTATTTTCTTTACAGATTCTTCATTATGATCAAGAAATGAGGGGTGATAATAACAATGAGATCTTCCAACAGGTGGAATCCAAAATTATCAAACAACTTTAAAGAATGTTTTGTCATTAATCTGGCCGTTGCTTTGAATTGTTTCACATTGTGTCATGTCTGGGCTTTTTATGGCCGACTATAAGGTAAGGGTTCTGTTCATTGTTGAAGGTCCTACTGTGACCTTCAAGTGCTTAAGTCCTTTTCTTAGTACTTTAGTTGATAGTTGTCTCATTGGCAATCATAACACATTTTCTTTTGCCTCTAATGAAGCATTTACCATTTCACTGATCACTTATTAATATTTTATACATCAAAATCAAAATCTTAAAAAATATAATACAGCTGATTTGTAGATGATGATAGAATGACTTAAGTGTTAACAAGAGCTAAGTAATAAGTGTCTGTTCCATATTACTGTGTCAGATTCTCTTACTTCATATACACTGATATTAACTTGTAGGTGCCAATCAAATGTCCTTGTTAATTATGGGGAACTATATAAAAATACTTCACAGTATATCTACATTACTGTAGTGTAATTTTTCGAGGTCATTCAGGCTTGTGAATTTTGGGGCGCACTTGACTTACATCAAGTACACCTTTTAATAGTAAATGATAAAAAGCTTTCATCTTTTTTTGGCCTTTGAGCAGATTTTCTAATAACAGAATTGATTTTTAACTTTGTCATTTTCTTTATTACAAACTTACCACAGTAACTCCATCATTGAGCAGGGACTCGCCAAATACTATGATGTAAAGCATCTGATTGACATGGATTTCTTCAAACACAGACAGGACTGCAACTGGATCAACAGCAGATATCAAGCTACTAAATATAAAACAATTCAGGATTCCCATCGGACGACCGACCCATCCTAAATAGGCAACACCATAAAGAGATATACCGATCAGACCTGCACTAATTAATGTATTAACTACTGCTAGTAACAATATTGTTCCAATGTTGTCGAAGAAGGCTCTGACTGGCATAAAATATCCCGCATCAAATATGATCGGTGGAAGAAGGTAAATAAAGAAGATGTCTGCATCGATGACATAACTGCTGGCACTTGTGATTTTACCATAGTGTAGAATGGCACCGATGATGAGACCCAGAACTATGAGGAGACAACTCTCTGGAATGATTGTCGGTAACTTGTGATTCAAATGGAATGCTGAAAAATACAAATAGAAATCATTATAAACTTGTGATTCAAATGAAATCCTGAAAAATATAAATCAAAATCCAAATAAACATAAACATCATTCATATTTCCAACAAATATTAACCTTTAGTATTCCAGGGGCGGATCCAGCCATTTTAAAAAGGGGGGGGGGGGGGGGGGGGGGGTCCCAACACAGGATAAAGGGGGGTTCCAACTAAATGACCCCATTCAAATGCCTTGATCGGCCAAAAAAAAAGGAAAGGTTCCAACCCCCGGAACCACCCCCGGATCCGCCAATGTATACATTTTTTTTAGGGGACAGCTGACAATGGATTGAAAAACAAGATTCATAAAGATACTGTCCTCTTATTTGAACTCCAAGTAGTTCAAACTGTTCATGATCAATTGCAAAATACACCAAAGAGAATTAACTTTGAAGATTTTTAAGTATATGCACTTTCAGCTTCAGGAATATAAAAGATAAGATCAATGGTTTCAAAAGAAATGCATCATAAGAACTGTCAATAGAAGATCAAAATACACACTTGATGAAATTCTATTTTTAGAATTGATTGTTTTGAAAAAGTAAAGTATAAGGTCAGACAAGTTCTTTTTATATTGCAGTGTAGATGCACTGGATCTAAAACTATCCAGATCAATCTTGCTTGTGCAAATCAAATGTAAATGCAAACTGGTCTTAAGATCGATTCAAATAATGATCATTTCAACTCTGTACAGTAGATCAACAACCCCAAAGTTTTGATATAAAAGGAAATATATATACCCTATATCACTTGAAAAGGTTTAACTTATAACTTTTAAAACAGTTTGTTTACATATCAAAGAGATGACAATAAATTTGTTTACCATCTCAGTTTGTATAAACACTTTTAAAATATTCATGGGAAAATTCCAGGTTAATGCAAAGTCTATACATGTACATATATGGTTTTCCTGAAGATTTTACAAATATATACCCATCAATCTGGTATAACACTTATGAATATCAGTCTTGAACTGTTAAAAAATTCAAATTCAAATGCTGATAAATAGTCTAAATAACCGCCTTTTCCACTTCAGTGCTTATAAGCCTAGTTTTTGTAGAAAATATAATATGACAATATTTAAACCTGTGTATTGAGTTTCGTTGTTTATTGTGTATAGTTGTTTACTAATTGACCTGGAAACCATTAATTGGTGATGTAACTTGTTTCAGTTCCCCGATCAATTGTTATCAATAATTCTATAAATATTTTCAGGTACATGGAAACTGAACAATAAACGTGAACAACAATGACAAAATGGATTAACGGTACTACTCATTCAGTGACCTTACAATGTTTAGGCTGGAAGAGTGACTGCAAACTTTTCTGAAATATAACTTCAACATAAAGAAAAGAAGATGTTGTGCATACCTTAATGAGACACCAATCATTATTACTAAAAGACAACAAGATTGATTATTTAAAAAAAAAATTGGTGTTTTAACGCCACTTTTAAGCACTGCATATAGGCTATTTGGTTGTGTCTAATTCTTATTGTTGGAGGAAGCTGGAGTGCCCAGAGAAAACCACTGACCTTTGATAGGAAAACTGACAATCCTAGTCAATTAAGATTTGAGTCGAGTGCACCCGCATGAGCAGGATTCGAACTCACAATCCCAGTGTTGACTGGCTAGTGATTACAGTAGTAACTACTTAGACCACTCGGCCCTCCTATAACCAAAAGACAACTAGATAGCAATAGACTGGTGTAACTCTATGTTCTATAATTTGTAAAGTTCTAAATCTTATGGTGTCTTTAAAAGTTTGGAAAGATAAAATAAAGATCTGCCGTGACTGTTAAAAGTACATTTTTTCACTATTTTTTCTATAATCAATCAAGATAATGCTTGAATTTTATCTATAAGATTGTGAAAAAAAGTTATAATTTATATCTTCTATTCATTTGAAAGTGTCAGTGAGGGGTCATGTATTGATTTAGATATACTGGAAATAGCTTTGCATTACATTTTTGACCTGAAATATACAGCATGCATGCACTTGATGAATGATCTCTTAATTTACCTAAATACTTTTGGTATGGTAATTAGACGATTATCAGATTATCAAGTAATTGGATTATAGCTCCAACACTTTATTATAAACCATTCTGTTTGGAAATACTAAAACTATGAGAGTTAAAGGGATAATTCCCATGCTTTTATGGGTAGAAAACTAGTATTTCATTATTTCTCTTTAAATTGTTTTCCAACTCCAAGAGTAAGTTACTGGTTCAATTAAAGTGAGAAACATGCCAACTGATGATTTTATATGTTCTATAATTTTTCACATGAATTTCACAAGTGGTCATCTTAATTTAAAATAAAAGGGCATAAAACAAAGAAAAATGTGAAGAAAAAATCAGACCATAAATATTATAGTAAAAAGTCTAAAATAAAGTACAATATGATGAGCAAAGAGGACCCAACACTTCAAAATATTTTGCAAAGCACATCTCTAAGACAAGTGCATCCTATGTTACATGTATATGAACCATTACTTTTTTTTACATACATGTTATTTTAAAGATTCGTTTATATGAGTGATCAAAACTTGGTTTACATGTACTGGTAGCAATTTGGAAACCCTTTACAAATTAATAATTCATCAACAAACCATGAAAATGAGGTTACCAAGGTCAAGGTCATGTAACCCTGTCAGAGCTATTTTTTTTACATACATGTTATCTCAACGATTCGATTCGTATATGAGTGATCAAAACTTAGTTTACATGCACTAGCAGCATGTTTTCCAACAGATTAATTAACATGCCAAAACATAAAGTAAATATAGAAAGTTAAACAAAAGTGTAAATTCTCCTCCAAACCAAGACATAATATTGATTTATTTTACATTTGATCATCTTCATTTTGGCACATTTTGTCATATGATGTAATATCAAATGTAACAAACTAATTGCTTTACTACATAATGTAAGCCAAAAAACAAACTTTATGTCAAACAATTATAATGCATTAGTATATATATGACTATGGTTATACTAATTGATAGGGCTCTTCTAATGAGGTTAAATATATCTGATAGTTGTACAAGTATTCATATAACCAGGATACCAAATCATCACATGTTCCAGCTGCAGATTCAGAAGGGGGTGGGGGTTGGGGGGTGACATAGTCTTGAAACTATATCATCTTTTAGCATAAAATCATTACACTCCCTCCCCCTTTTTTCAAATATCCTGGATCAGCCCCAAATTTCTGCTTACACTTGCAGTTCAGTAAGGTCATCTCATTTATGAGATGGGTACACAAGTTCTATATTAACCACTATAACCTGTTTATCTTATATTGATTTCTATATGATGTAAGAGAATTCTGGCCTGTAAACCTTCATTGTACTAACACAAATCTATAAGACCCATTGACAATTATAATCATAACCTACATATGTTAACTTTAAATCTAAATATTGTGGGGAAAATATACCATTTTATTTCATAGGAAAGTTGTAATTTAACAATCATGTCTGAAAGGCTACACTTTTATCTTTTATGTCTTTGATGATATGTTATACAAAAAGGTATATGGGTCATATATTTTGTAAAAACTTTTATTTACTCAATTTTAGTACATGTATTTTATTATTTAAATCCAAGGGCATTCCACAAAGAATGAATTGCAGAAATTAATTGGGCGTATTTCCTATCATCTGTGCAATATGTGTTAAAAGTTTCCTCCTAGGCTACATGTAGATGTGAGAAATAGATAGGTGTGATGTAAATATGCAAAACACTAAAGGTGTGATGTAAATATGCAAAACACCAAAAAGATAAAAAAAAAACTCCTTTGACTTAACATTAAATACACAAACCTATTTATTTGCCAGAATAAGCTACATCAATACATTTTTAAAGGAGATGTGAAAAATATGTAAATGACACAGCAACCTAAGGACAAAAAATAACCTTAAAAAATCTAGAAGGCAGCATTCAACAATAAACAGTGACTAGGATTGTCAACTTTCCTACTGAAGGTTAATGGTTCTTTCTGGACACTCTGGCTTCCTTCACCAATAAAAACTAATAGCAACAAAAAAGCACAACCAGTGCATAAAACAATGTAAAATGGCTTTAAACATCAATCAATCAATCATTCTACTTATGTTCATCATTATCAGTGGACTAACAAAACACTCACAAAAAAATCATGTTTCAAAAAATTATATACATTGTAATATAAAAGTCCATATTATGGAATTGAAAAAGGCTTAAGAAATGCTATTCTTTTGCTTGACCGAAATTCGTAAAATATGTCAAACTTATTTGTTGTTTTGTGATTTAACATTTATGTCAGCATGGAAAGGAGATCATGTCTAATTATACAAAGAAAAGAGGTGAACTAGTTTACAGAACTCCAGATAAAGATGACATTTGGCTTAATAATGTGTGAAAATCCTTTGTACATTACAGAAATAGACGTGCCACTCCGTCACAATGAATATCATATATTTCAACTCTCAATAGTTGAATTAAGTATAAAATCGGTTTCATTTTAAAGAGATGTAAAATGAAAATCCAAATGACTTCAGTACCAAAAAAGGGACCTTAAACTGATACATGTTTCATGTACATGGTAACTAGTATAAAAAAAAGTGTATTTTCACAGCATCTTGTACTGTATACTAACTTGACTTTCAATATGTTATAGTATGCCAGCAAAGAGCTTCAAAGACATGAAATCTATAAAGTTCTGTTTTCATTTTTTCAATGATATATTGTATAGGTCTATCAACCATTAGCATGCTTGACCAATGTATGTAATAATAACTGTTCAAAGTTCAAGTTATTTTTAATGTATTTTAAACTTTTTTAGCATCAATTTCAATGTTCCCCCTTTTTTATTGCAAGTTGTAAATATGTATATTTGCAATAGCAATTCCATAAATAAAATAAATTAATCAATACCAAGACTTCTATCTTAACTCCCAACGGAACCATGCAGGAAAATAACTTCAGCTTTGGCAATGAAGGCATCACTTAAAGGGTTTTGTCTGAATTTCCAATAATTTCAGTGAAACATATGTCGTGACTGTAATATAGGACAAGGTGACTGAATCAACATGACATGATGTCACAAGGATGTGGGAGTACTGATGACAAACAGACGCAGATACATGTTCGACAGACTGTATATACATTAAGGTTGAGGGTACCAAAATATACAACACCAATATCACGATTGTTAACGATTATAGAAGTGTGCTCTAAGCTCAATTTAAATCTTGTATCATGCACGTCTACGGTGTTAATGAACTTCTACAGATGATGCATTTCAATTTGTATTCATGATAGTAAACATTATTAAAGACGTTTTATAAACATTTATCTGTTTATGTAAGATTGAATTACAAAATAAGTTTGTCCATAAAAAGGTTCTATTGATCTGATATACATCTATTATAAAGATAATACTAAGAGAGTATTAACCATTTAGAAGTCATTACCCTGTATATCAACTTACAGTTCTAGTTTCAAAGTTTCAAAACTACACAGACAGATTAACCAGTGTTATATTTCAAGTTTACAAAGGAAATTAATATTTGACAATAAAAAAAAGTAAAACAATCTGCTGGGGTGCATGTCAAACCCTCCTCGATAGATCTTACTGATTTACCTTTACACTCATTCACAAAAATGTCCCTAACGAATCCATAGGTACAAAAAGTGGGAGAAAATCACACCTCTTCCTATAGTCATGATTATAAAAATTTGTACTGACAGTTAAAATTACTTATTGCCTTAAGATTAAGTAGTCAAGATTAAAATAATAGAGTCAGTAAATGTTAAGTTCTAGAGTGAACCATTGGTGGCTACAGGGCTGTTCCAAATACACCCCCCCCCACACTTCTCAATTTTTCAAATATTTATTTTAATTTCAGTAAATGTGAACGATTCATGGTGTTCCAGGGGTTAAAACCCCATTTTCAAAATGACTGGAACCATGCCTGTGATTTCAAGAATGTAAAAGATATAATAAGCTGACTTTCACATTCATCCTAGCCATCAGTAGGCAACATTAACCATCCATGTCAACAGGAGGATCCTTATCTCTGATATTCAAAACTTTATAATTAAAAATATTGAAACAAATAAAGGTATCTGACAGGGTATTATATACATTGTATGAGAAAAAAAGAGTTTTTGGTTAACCAATTTAACACGTCTTAGAAATCCTTGCAGTATTATAGATTTTTATTTACTAAACCATTAGACAATGTATGAAACAGGAAGTCTGCTTGTGTCTAACTTTGTATTGATAAATTTTGAAAACCCACAATTTAATGGACAATATATCTATATGCATATATTAGTATGCATTAGGAATTGTGTTTAAATATGTTAGCTGAAAGCTTTGTTCTATGATTCATTAAATCAGGATAAAAAGCTTCTAGCATTTGAAAACTGAAAGACTTAACAACAAACATATATATATATATAAACCAAATATTGTTGACCTATAATTACTGAAGCTAAGAAAAAAACCTCATTCTCAAATATTACCAGACACTGTGCAAATGAGGTCAATGCCACAAGACAGACAATTTCATTAATGTACTAACTTATTGCAACATGTCTGCACAACAGCAAACTTTATTGACCTCTTATAAATTTACATAGCTACTAATGAACAACAATTGAAAACTTAACCTTGCTACTGACGTGAAAACCTAACCTACATGTAGCTATTGACGTGTGTCAAGGAGGTCAATGTCAAGGTCAAATATAAGATTGAATCATGCAAGTTATACAGATTCTGTTTAGCATGAATCAACATGTACATGTCAAACATTGGGGAATAATTATATCTTTATATATAAAAAAGATGTGGTATGATTGCCAATGAGACAACTCTCCACCAGAGACCAAATGACACAGAAATTAAGTACTATAGATCACTGTATGGCCTTTAACAATGAACAAAGCCTGTACAACATAGTCAGCTATAAAAGACCTCAAAATAACAAATGTAAAACAATTCAAATAAGAAAACTAATGGAACCAGGTGCTCCGCAGGGGGCAGCTTTATACGACCCCAGTGGTCGAACCTTGAACAGTTGGGGCAAATTTGGTCACAATATTCAAGCTTAATACTGTCTGAATTTGGATTGTGATCAAATTTTTGACATAATATAGGTTTTGGCCACAAAATTAATGTGGTTCAAGATCTAACACATCAATTGCACAATACTGTGCAATTTAAGATTTCTTCTTGAAATTTTCAAAATTTTCAAAATTTGAAATTTGAAAAAAAAGGAACCCTTAAAAAAATGGTAAACAATAGATTCCCTCTCAATTTTTTGAAACCCCCCTTGAAGCAATACCCTTTAAACTCAATCCCATGCTTACCTTTGTAGTATTGAACCTTGTAGTACAATTTCAGAGAGATCCATACACTTAAACACAAGTTATTGCCATGATTGTTTGGAAACTAGAAACATGCTTCTTTTTGGCCCTTTTTTGGCCCCTAATTCCTACATATTTTGGGCAATTAACCCAAAACTTAATCCCAGCCTCCACTTTTTTGTATGGTACATTGTGGTACAATTTCAGAGAGATCCATACAATTACACACAAGTTATTGTCTTGAAATTAGAAAAATGCTTGTTATGGCCCCTTTTTGGCCCTTAACTCCTAAACTTTGGCCCCATAACCCCTTAAATGAATCCAAACATTCTACTTGTGGTTTTAAACACTGCAGTATAATTTCAATTGAAATACTTGTACACAAGTTATTATCCTGAAACTAGAAAAATGCTTGTTTTGGGCCCCTTTTGGCCCCTGATTCCTTAACGGTTGGGACTATCATCCCCAAAATCAATCCCAACCTTCCTTTTGTTGTATTGAACCTTCTGAAAAAAATTCATAAAGATCTATTCACTTAAACTGAAGTTATTTTCCGGAAATCCATGTGTCTTCGGACGACGACTACGACATCATACCATTATACGATCCCAAAATTTTTTGGGGTCGTATAATAAAATTTTGTCAATCATTCATCTAGTACAGATAATCCCTTATCAACAAGCTTCTTAGTATCTGACCAAATGTTTTACTACAGAATATAATGAAATTGTTTTAGTGTTGTCTAAATATAGAAATAAGAAGATGTGGTATGAGTGCCAATGAGACAACTCTTCTTCCAAGTCACAACTTGTAAAAGTAAATCATTATAGGTCAAAGGTTATGTCCACCAACAACAACTAGAGTACTTGTTAGTACATGTCAATGAAGTAACCATGGTGAATTATAAAAGACTGCTTTATGTAATGTCTATTTGTTTTATACTAAATATCCTGTAGTACAAAAACACTGATCTAAGTCAACAGGTTATCATATATATATTTTAGTGTTTTCAAATCATACACTTTTGCCTAACCGGTTACTAGGATAATCGTTCGACCGATTAACTGGTTAACCGGTAGTTTAAGTTGATGTTTGAAAGTCTTTTCAATAGTACTCTACACATAGATATAAGAAGATGTGGTATCAGTGTCAATGTGAATACCTTCCATTCAAGTCATACATTTACGTTTTTATAATACCATGAATTAAAGTTTGTCCTTTGGTATTATAAGGCTTGTCTGTGAAGATTTCTGTCGAAGTTTGATTTTTAATCAAATACACGGTATCAACTATGGCGTTTGAACTGACTTCAGATTGAACATTTTTTTTAAATCTTGATCTCGTAGATTTGAATATGTCTGAAACCGATGATTCTTTCATTTTCACTTGTTGTTTCCGAAAATAATGTGAAGTATTTTAATTTTAATTGATTTATCCATCCATTAAGTATATATTGATTACATTCACGTTGGTTTGTTTTTTTTAATAGTTTTTTAGTTAGCTTTTCGTTTAAAATATGACTAAGACTTGCACGACGGAGATTGCACATTCAGATGTAGGTCTACAAAATATTCAAAAATGAAATAATGAAGTAAATCGTAAAATTTAATCGTATTCCTGATAATGGTATTACTAAGGGTAGGAAGGATATCTGTTACAAGGAGGTCAATGGTAATGATAAAGACATTCTACAGTACATGTAAAAGTACCATATAATGGTATTACTACAGGCAGGAAGGATCTGGTACAAGTAGCTTGGGGGAAATGACATCATTGGAACCGTGTACATCCCTGTCCCAAGGATACACTTCCTTAATCTGGCTAATTACATACTGGATCATATACCAAACACTTGTTTACCTGACAAATGTTTGAAGAATCAAAAATCACAAATGTACTCTCAGAAAACAACCCACCTATTATACCCTTAATGTAAATAATATAATGCATAGAAGTGCATTGCAAATTAATTAAGATCCTGTTTGGAATTTATTGCTATCCATTCTATTGAATTGTTATCTTACAAACAAATCTAAATATTTAAAGGATGGCAATAATACCCAGGTATTATAACCAGTATTACAGTGCATTTCCTAGAGCAATTATATACATGTACTTGTAAAATTCAATGAAGTTCATAGGACAGGAAACATTAAGTCCTAAATATCTTTTGTGTTATTGATTAATAATGTTAGCACCTCAGTCTATGGGTAAAACACACTAGAACAATTGCATACATGTACATGTAAATGCTATGTCAAATTATAAAACTCAACTTGAAGTGTCTACCGTCTACAGGTTTAGTATGTCAGGAAATATTAAGACCAAAATTATTTAAGTTAGCACCTCTGTCTATTGGTAAAAAACACTTTATACTCAGACACTGACTGGTGGTGGTATACTAATAAACAAAAAACAATGATACAATCAGCATGCATATGGGTATAGGTACAAGTATGGGTTTTTCTTATTGTTGAAGGCCATGCACTTGCCTATAATTGCGTAAATGTACACCCACTTCATTTGAACTTTGGTGGATAAATGTTTGATTGGCAATAATACCACATCTCCTTAATTTTATAGAGAAATGAATCCCAATAATACATGTACATGTATACATTTGTATATATATAATAAATTGTAACCTTGAGAATGGATTTTAAAATCCCTTCAGATGACATCTGTCACACTAAGAAAGAGTAAATGGCTCTTTGTACTTCACAGTCTTGCCATGTCTTTATACAAGTATCAATCATACATTTAACTTGATATCAAATGTTACATATATATATGTATACTGGGCATGCTGGGGGAAAAGAAAGACAAAACAAATATGTTGGCATGGTTTGTGTTAAAAAAAACACCATGATGAACCTCCAATTGCTTGAATACTTCCAACCAGAATTCCAGTAAATTGCTTCCTTGGATTTTCCTATATATATGAAGCTGATGCCTGGCTAACTTAGACATGTGTGTTTCTAATATTTCTAGTCCTTTGTCTCCAATTATAAAAAGGTTTTAACATGGTAGTTTTTCTCCAATGGTATACATTGTATGTACATTTAGTAATTCCCAAAAAATTGTGAACCAGTAATGAATTGGTTCTGTCGAGGGGTTAGGAAGCAATTATATGAATATTTTTATTTTAGGTCCTTAAATATGTCAGGTATAAACATCAGAGATGCATTTTGTACATGTATTTTGAGAAGGCGAAGAAGAAGAGATAAACAAAATCTTTACCATTTTTTACATTTCTATTAAAGTTATTTTAAAATTTGACATTGATCGATGTTAATAACTGTCAACATGGACAGTCAAAAACGAAACAAAGAAATGTCTACAATTGATTTAAAAACTTATTTACATACGTATGAACAGCAGAAAAGGAAGAAGATGTAGAAATGATTAAACAAAGGATCAACACTTTCCCTATCATATACATGTACATTTGTCTCTCTTTGTTTCCATTAGAGTGCAGTGTTCATGGGCTTATAGAATTATTGCTAATTTATGGTTCAAACTTAAGTCCACTCAATTTGGGGTTCAAAATCAGCAGTCCGTCTATGAACTTAAAACTTTAAAAAAAAGGAAAATGGGTACAGAATTCTAAAAGGGATAAGTTTACAATTATCTGATATCCAAAAGACTTTGGGATCAATAACTGGGGGAGTGGTTAGTAACGTGGCTTACCTATTTTGGCTAAAGCAACAATTAATATCCACAGACATATCACATATGGTAGCTCTACTCTTTCAAAATCAAATGATAAAATCTTATATCGTTCTGTTTCGTTGTGAGATTCCTCGTGTGCTTCGGCTGATCCTACTTGAGCCCATGACAGCAGTATGAGGAACAAAGCGTGGATTATGTGTTTTTGGAAACAATATTTTGTCGCCATTTCTCAATGTATTTGTGTGAAAAGCTAAAAGATTTAAAGTTCTATGTTCAATCTTCAAATGGTACATGTCGAATCCATTAGGTCCAGTATAGTTTGTTGATTATTTCGTGAATGAAATGTGTTCATTCTTTGTGTCTGTGAAGCCGATAACGATGACCCAACAAAGGTCATTGGCTGACGTCACACACATTCGGAAGCACTAATGTGGGACTTCTCTTCCTTGTTCTTAGCGCCTATAGCACTTTCACTTTCGTTTTGATTTTAACTTTTTAGAACGTATAAAAGAAAATGTGTATTTACATGATATCAAAAACATACGTATTAACCTTTTTATTTAAAGATTGATCAACAACACGGAAAACATGACAACCTTGACACTAGACAAACTGACTTTGAAAAAAGTAAATTGCATATAAATCTGTATTGGAATTTACACCCATAAAATCCTTTGATTTGATTTGATTGATCCTTGATAAAAATCAATCTGTTATAAATAAATTCTTGATAAAATTTGGAGAAGATTTATATTTGCCAATCAGACAACTATTCATTAGAGATGATGAGGAACTATAGATCATCAGGAGGCCTTCACAATGTGAAAACAAACATTTCACATCATGCTATAAAATGCTCCAGCATAACAAAAGTGACAAAATTCAATATAAAAATCTGAAAAGCTGGAGCTATTTTTAAAACATAATAAATACAATACAAATTTGACAGAAAGCAACCAATAACAAGCACTGATTTAAATTTAAGGCTCCTTACTTGGTACAAACACATGAAACATGTTTAAGAGGGTTCACCAGTAAAACATAAGATGAGAACAAACATGAAACGGATGCAAAATGTGGAGCAGGATCTCCTTACCCTTCCAGAGCACATGAGATCACCACCAGTTTTTGGTGGGGTTCCTGTTGCTAAGTCTTTAGTTTTCCAAGTTGTGTCTTCTGTACTATTATTTGTCTGTTTGTCTTTTTATTTTTAGCCATGGTGTTGTCAGTTTATTTTCAATCAATGAGTTTGACTGTCCCTCTGGTATCTTTCGTCCCTCTTTTGTTCAAATCTGGGAATCAATTTCTGTAATACATATTTTATTTCGAAAAAAGAACAAATCAAAGAATGTTATTTTGCCAGACAGAATTAAATGGAAATCATAATTTTACCTTACATCGTTCAACTTTTTGAATTTTGAATTTTGAAAATCGAAATGTCAATAAACCAGTTCATGTCCTATGATAGATATTTCAAGAAGAAAAATACATTGGAACAATACTAATTTTAAAGTATTCTTAGGAAATTAATGCCAAAATCAGCAAGATTGTTCAATGGTAATAATCGTATCAAAATAAAATTATGTGTTTGAGGACAGAAATGCCCACGCTCAAGATTTTGGTTTTTTTTGTTAAAAAGGGAAATTACTTCTAAAAACAGTTATTGACTCACTCAACAAATTCAAACACTAAATGCAAATTTTGGTTCTGAGCAGTGTGTATGTAATAACAATCTCTAACACCTTTCCTTGTTTGTGACGTTATGCAGAGTCACCATCAATCATTAGACTTTTATATGTAGTAAGCAACCACTCTTTACAATTCAAGAGCATTTTTCTAAACCTTTAGTTTTAAATGTATTTGAACTGTTGCTTGTCTTTTCATGCTTTTTTGCCTTCAGTATTGTCTGAACTTTTACTTATGATTTTTTCTGCCACTTTGACCTTTTTGATAAACTGTATTCACGACCTTCATGGAATGGCTGAAATTCAGGGTCATAACTCATTCTATGGTTCCATGCAACAATTGTCCAGACCATAATAAAAGATTAAAGTAAGATACCATCTACATTTATGTAATGAAATGACAATTAACTTTAGGATGAGAAACTGGTTCAAGGTCATTGGTAATAATTATTTAAATTTGAATCCAAGCAAGCAACATAAAATTATAATCTGGACACAACATGGATGGATGGGTCAGGCAACATTCCTGAATAGATGTTTTGCATGAATTTTCACAAGAGTGTTGGGATATCATAAAGAAACATGGACTTTTCTTACACCCTTGCAAACAATATTTGGAAAAATACAAAGGTAAATTTCTGTTACCTTGACCTTGACCTACCAATTACTTCAGACAGAATTATATGAAAACAAGAAGTACACGGATGCCCCACTCGCACGATCATTTTCTATGTTCAGTGGACCGTGAAATTGGGGTCAGAACCCTTATTTGGCATTAAAATTAGAAAGATCATACTATATGGAACTTGTATTCCAAGTTTCAGGTTGATTGGACTATTACTCCATCAAAAACGACCTCGACCAAAAACTTTAACCTGAAGCGGACAGACGAACGGACGAACGGATGCACAGACCAGAAAACATAATGCCCCTCTACTATCGTAGGTGGGGCATAAAAAAGAAGGCATTCTAGACTAGACATTACTTTATTCTATTTTGTTCTTTGATTTGCACTACTGTAAAAGCACCTGAGCTAATCATGCAGTTAGTCTTTGGTCAATAATATTACAACTAGTACATCAAGTATAACAATCTGATTGCTTTTTAAAGGGTTAGTACTCATTTCAATGTTTTGTCTCAAAGTTTTCTAAAGTAACCATATTCAGAAAAAAATGAAAATATTTAAATGTAATAAGAGATCATAAATTTATTCCCCCTCATCTTTTGTATTGATAAGCAAATACCAAATCCACATCTATTTTCTAAAATTTCTAAATTTTCTTATAATATTGAACTAAGATGCTCATTTCTACTCATAAGTTTATTTTTTTTAATTTAAATTATCTCCCCTTTTTTTTTATTTCACAAAATTATCAAATCTGGATATGGTTTTCACTATGAGGAATATTTGTGACTGCTAACATACTTGTTCAATCTGCCCGCATGTATTATGTGCAACATGTAAAATATAAAATACAAACTGCTTACATATATATTTATAAATGTGTAAGTATAAAATATTAAAAAAAAAAAGAAAAAGCATTTAGTATTCTTTTGAATCTGACAATTTTATAAATTATATAGTAAAGGCATAATCAAAATAATTTTGAGTCTGTTGAATTAGTAAATAATTGGAAATTTGCAAATCAAGATTCTTTGTTTCGGATAAATTTTCACATTTAAAAGGAAATAAACCAACAGTCACTCTCATATGAAAGCAAATATATAAATTAGTATGGCTTAATCGTAAATTCTAATTATAGTGTAATATTTTAATAATTCATCCTGTACAGAAAGTCTTATATGATTTAAATGAATTGAAATTTTAATCTTTAATAATGCCCTATATCAGATGGTCCAAAAACATTAAAATTATTCAAAAACTCAAAGTTAAGTGATTTGGCCTTAGCATTTTTAAATTCCCGTACAAGCTGTACCTTCATATATAAAGCAGATTATCACAGAAGCTTCTACCCAGAGAAGTATGTTATACTTTGAGACAGGTTAGTTATATATAAATCACAGAGGAATATAATAATCACAGACTACAGTAAAACAAATCATAAAATATAAAATTTTAATAAATAATATATTAACAAATTAAACAATATCACAATATTTATTTACGAAATAAAATATTCAAAGTTGAGGCAAGTTTCATCATGTAAAGTTAAACACCTGATATATATCGTTGAACAGAAATAATTTTACTTATTAAATGACATGGATTCATAATTCATCCTTATTGAAAGTTTTACATGTACAGACAATACTCCAGGCCACCAAAAAATACAATGTTTTATACAAGGATTATAAACTGTCCTCTTCCTAAACTAGGCAAAAACGATGGCAAATACTATAGAAAAACCTTTTTCTGTCATAAGTTTTTAAAGCTGACAAAAAAGACAAAAGTAAGTAAGAATCATACAACCGTTAAAATAAACCCTAGGCTTTTTACTTGAGATTCTATATATGCCCTGATTTGTTTGTTCCTTGTATTCAAAATGACAAGTGGTTTCATAACTGTCATATAGAAATGATTGATTGGTCAACAGAACTAGGACCGAAGAATTAATTTTTTAATAAATACCTAATATCTTTTCAAAAAAGAAAAACAAAAAATCAAAAGTTTTCAAGAAAACCCAGCCTTGATTTTCAGTCCTCAACAATAATTTAAAACAATTAAGATGATAACAAAAATAAAAACAACAGCATTTTAATTTTGACATTTCTTATTCGTCTTATTCCTTACATTATTAGCCTGGAAGTTAGATATGGACATCTCCTTAACATATTATTTACATAATTAATTACCATTATCATAGGCCATTAACAGTTCATACATTTATATGTTGTTTATCAAAATAATTGTAATAAATACCATAAATATTTACAACTTAATATATTCATATCTAATATAAACAATGTTGTGATTGGATACGAATACCAAATTAATTACCTTCTATATAGTGTAGTACATGTGACATTATCTTTTGACATTTTATATGTTCTATTATTCTTTTTACGATCAGACATTAATAACAAAACAACAGTCAAAATTATTTATATGATATCTAAGCTAGCCATTGATGGTGTTGAGCGGGCAATTATCAACTATACCTGGGACTAATATATCTATTGGTCCCAGTAAAAACTGACAATTCCTTTATTTCATCACTTTTATGTTTTTGGCAATCTTGTGTATAAAATTTTTTATCTTTTAAATCATTATGGAATGTAATCAATGGATTATGTTGTGCTTCTCCTTATGAAGAATAATTTTATGAAACTTGCATAATGATATACTTTTTTGTATTATTTAAAATTTTTACAAAACATTTACAAACACTATAGTTTTTTCTGAGATGTTGTAACTGAAATATTGTTGTCCAAAGTGTAAACAGCAGAAAATATCAATGTAAAAATATTTTCATTTTGTTGTACATAGAAAAACATTATAACGCATCAATGTAAAAATATCGGGAATTGATGAGACTGTCATTAAAGTGAGAGGGTTAGCGCTATAGAACCAGGTTTAATCCACCATTTTCTACATTTGAAAATGCCTGTACCAAGTCAGGAATATGACAGTTTTTGTCCATTCGTTTTTGATGCGTTTTGTTATTTGATTTTGCCATGTGATTATGGACTTTCCCAATTGATCTTCCTCTAAGTTCAGTATTTTTGTGATTTTACTTTTTCCTAACAAACAATCATTTTCTTTTAATTTTTTTCATCTGGTCAAATCAAGAAAAAATTATATCACATGTTTATAAACAATCATTTCTTATCTTATATTTTTTCTATTAGTATTATATATATTAACATGACCTTTAAAATTCTGTAAATATACAAACTATGTCATGATTTTGAAAATGTCAAGCACTATAAAAGGAGAATTGAAAATAGACGGAGTTAACTGAGACTAAAATAAGTTCTAGGTGATAATTAAAAATGTGAGGCTGAGCACGTTTTCAGTCATGGTTATGTCAGAAACAATGAACTCATAACCTCTCATTTATATAAAGTTCAGGAGCCAAAAACTTTAAACAATAAAAAAGATACAGAACAAAAAAAATATAATGAAGTCATGACTTATTCAATAATTTACAACAAAACATGTTATTTTTCTGATCTAAATCTGAGTTTGATATGTAAATGGATTGAGTAGTACTGTGCTTCTTATTAAAGTCTTACGTTTTAACGAACACACACAAATTTGAAACTATTTATGTATAAATGAGATTCATAATTCCATAGATATTTCTCCACTTGATCAGAGATTTCTATTCATTTCAAAGTGGAAATCTATACAAAATGCATCAAAATGTTTTCTCCTAACAGAGAAAGTTTAATTTCACATATTCATTCAGTAATTTAAATAAACAAATATCAATGATATATATCTGTACAAAAAATTATAAAAAGACAAAGAACAAAAACCTGTATGTAAGCGGTAGTATAAATCAACTTTCAATTTGGCATGTTCAATTGTTGGTACATCGTCTACATGGAAGACACAAGTGTGTTTCTTTTTAACTATTGTGATTTTTCATAGATATAAAACCGAAGAGATAATCTGTCATGGAAATCTTGCACTTGTGTTTTTCATCCATCAGTTGAGAATGCACAAATTCACGTTCACAATATCAGTGATCATTGCCAAAGCAAACATTTACCATTTATAAATTGCCATCTTGGCTTTTTAGACTCAAGAATTTAAATTGTGAAAACATTTATCCACATTATCAAATACCTCAGCTTTTAACAAAATTTGTGATTTAAATTTTTCAATTGCAGAATACTATTTCACACAGTGAAAATATATGATCCCTTTTCCAGCTATAGACGAAAAAAAATATTGCAGCTACGAAAATGCAATTCAACTCTCTCCAAAATGAACTCGTATGGTATGAGATAGTCTTTTCCTAACTTTAGGACTACAAAAAAAATTATACATTTTTCTTTAAAATAATACCAAAACTGCAATCAATTCATCCTTGAAAAACTAAACCATGATTTAACCAAAACAGCCTAATGTTATAAATGATTTTTCACAATTCCAAGCAACACATGGATCATGTTTCAGTATCCATATTTCATTTGCACTGAATCAACTTAAAATTTTGTAATTTCAAGACTAAGTTCCTAGTTTTGGAATTCCTTATTCAGTGGTCAAAACTAAATTAAGTAGGTGGACACCATTTTATCTCCAAATCAAACTTGCTAAATGCATGATATATTCACAACATCAATAGTTATTACTGTGGTATGATTTAACATGCATTTAAATTAACTGTGACTGGTATCCTAACTGATTCCATCCTTATATCTTCTATACTGCTACTACATAAGTTAATGTTTAAATCATCTCATCCCTGTCCTCCTGGGTACACTGTAATCGTCATCATCATCGTCCTCAAATAACTCGTCATCATCGTCATCCTCACCGTACATCATAGACTAAAAACAAAAATCTTATAGAATTACATACTGTTAAGAGCTTTTAATTGATTGTAATAGCTTGAATTAATAAAATTGTATGAATAACACCTCCACGCAATGTAAATATAAAATATGTATCTCTTATGAAGATCATTGAGAAAATATGTTTGGTTTGTTTTTTTGTTTTTTTGTTTGTTTGTTTGGTTGGTTTTTTTTGTATTTGTATTTGTATTTTGTAAATGTCGGCTGGTATCATTTCTGTATAGGAATTTACACCAATAAAATTATTTGATTTGATTTGATTTAATGTTAAAAATATTATATTTAAACTCAAATCTGTTGAGTTTTGTAAATGATAAAGAGATGCTAGTTTGTTATTTAAGACCATAAGTTTTCTGTATGTCTTTGATGTTTCCTGTCTGTAAGCCTTTAATTTACCCACACATGTCCTTTTATTCATATACATGTATAAGACTTTTATTAATGTTGTAGCTAAATACTCTGCTGACATTACTGTTCTGTTTTAATCCCATGCTTAAGATGCTGAAGCTTCTTACATATTTTCTAGAAAAAGGTTATAAAAGCTTTTGAATGCTATAAATTTTAGTTGTTTAATGCTTGCAAAATTTCTCTTATACAAATTCTGAAATAAGCAGATTTTCCTCTAAAATCAGAGCTTTTACTCATTCATATTGCAGTAAAAAAAAAACTGAAACTTACAATGTATCTGCTCTTAATTTTTTTTAGGGATATACTTATTCAACACTAATTTGTGATGTTACTTTGATTAGAAAGCACCAAAAATTACAGGATCTCAATTCCAAGATTAATGGTTTGAAATTCTGCATGCAAGTTTAATGTTTAAAATGAACTTAAAATTTATGACTTATTGGTGGGTTTTTTTTCTGCATATGAAGACAATAATAATCAAAACCAAGGAGTAAACAAAGATTCAAAAAATAAAACCAAAAGACATTTACATCAACAGTTATAAATAATAAATAAGAAACAACATGAACTCCACTCAAAACGGGAGTAAAATCAGGGGCTCCGGAAGGGTAAGCATTTCCTGCACCGTATATGACACCCGTTATGTTATTTCTTTGTTCAGTTCGGTAATGATGGAAGGTTATTATGACAGAGTAAGAATATCAGATATGATTTCTGACACACTTTTATCATAATGGCCAATCAGCTCATGATGGCGACTGTAAAATTTCTTGAGTGATGACCTTAATTTAATTGATTCATAGCCCTGTCTTAGCAACTTTTGAGAAAGCAGTATTCCTCGTTCAAACAAAATCAACGTATTTTGAGCTAGCTCTAGAGTAATGTATCAATTTAGCCACATATAATCCATATGCTGGTGCCGCTGGGATGTTGCTACACAGAAATGGAAAGTTGACTATAGGAAAATTAAAATCATTGCGTTTGTCATAAATTTGGGTATTTAACCTACCATCAGTAGTCATTTCCACAAAAAGGTCTAAATATGAAGCAGATTTATCTGTGTCGGTAGTATCTTTAATTTCAAGTTTATTTGGATATATTAAATGTAAGTGATCACTGAATCTATTAGTATTCAGAGGCAGTACATCATCAATATACAGAAAGGTGAAATTAAAAGACTGGGCTAATTTCTTTTCTCCTTTCTGTACAAGCCCTTGGATAAATTCTACTTCATAGAAATACAAAAACAAATATGCAAGTAGAGGAGTGCAATTGGTACCCATTGGGATTCCAATAGTCTGTTGGAAGACTAATCCTCCATATTCAACAAATACGTTGTCAATTAAAAAGTCCAGCACGGCAGTGATATCCTCTTCAGTGTATTTTTTGCTTGACTCTGTATGATTTTTCACAAAGTAAGCTGAATTCATGCTCAAAACTAGATATTTAAAACATCTAGTGCCCTTTTTATTAAAGAAACATAAGCTGACAAGTTCTTTCAGTCGAGTTTTAAGGTTAGTACTTGAAATAGTGGTATAAAGAGTTGAAAATCCAAGGTTTTAATGTTGGTACAATGTTTTAATGATTGAGATAGTAAATTCACCAATAACTCTTTTGAATTTTCAGTTTCCACATCTGAATAACACCACTTCTTGAAAATGAATTGATACCAAAGTATTTCATTTTATGATGGTTGCAAATTGAGTTTTTTTGCAAAGTGATATAAATATACACTAAAGCCCCGACGTAATTAACGTCCCACAACAACAAAATAATGTTCATTATGAGCCGAATATTTCAAGACTGTAGTAAAAATTTTAAGGACCACTCAATTCTCTTGCTTAACTTCACAAACATATAACTTTCTTCTTTATTGGAAATAGATATTTATAGTTTCTTTTTTGTTTCTCCGATTATAAACTTTCCCTATATCTTACCGTGTTACTTATCCTAACTCTTCGTGCATCTGATGCTGATGCTGTCGCTGTTGATGTGTCTCCATACGTGTATGTGTATGAGGATCCCGTCCCTAATGTGTCACTCCCCCCTGTACTAGAACCTCCTGTGAATCCTCCTAAAGTCTGACCAAAGTCTGCATGCATTCCTTTAGATGATTGTAATTTTCGCTTGAATTCCTGAAAAATAAGTTATAGAATACTATAGGCCAGTATAGAGCCAGCTGAAGTCTGACTCCGGTTGTGGGATTTTCATGCTGTGGTGAAGACCCATAGGTGGCCTTCAGCTGATTTGCTCTTTGGTCGGGTAGTTGTCTCTTTGACACACTCCCCACTTACATTCTCTATTTTATCCAGATATGGCTTCCCTTTTAATGGACCAATCATAACCTTTTAACAAATTATTGATGCCTCCCCAATAATCACAAGCCTTAGATGTTATGAGTTTAAGAATTACCTGTAAATCTCTATCTTCATCTATCATCACAATATTTTCAAAACATCTGGCATAATATTCTAAAGCTCTGGCATGAAATATCATTTCTATGTTGATAAAATCTGCTAAAGAATTCTGTAATAGAAATTGAAGAATTCCGAAGCTTTAACACATAAGTTTTCTATGGACCAAATACAAAATGGGTTTAAGTTAAAACAAACGCTGAAGTCTGTCTGTAAATAAAGTCTTAACTAATCAGAACTTTCAAAACAGTGTCCTACCATAATGCAACATTTTATAATTGGTTCATTAAGTAAATTATGAGGCTTTAATTACTCATCCGGCAAAAAAAGGCTACATTGAAACCATGAGCAACAGTGGCATCAAATCATTAAGTAAAATTGTAAACCGATTTTATCCAGATCAACTCCCAGTCCATATTTTTTAAGAAATTCTAAAATAATTTCGTTTTTTAGAAATTCTAAAATAATTTCATTTTTTAGAAATTCTTAAAAACTTAATTTTGTTATATCCTGGGCTTTCCTGGCTTGTTTATATTATTTACCTTTAAATCACCCAGTCTTTGTTTCTCAAATATCACCATTTGTTCTTCTAATGCTTTTCCTCCCATTTCAGAATCAGTATTGGCTTTCTTCACTTCTGTTTCTGCCTGTTATAACAACATTGATGTTTAAAACTTAAGAGAAAAGTTCTATTCAAATACTGTAAACCAACTAATTTTTGTGACTGATTCATTTTTGTGTATGGAATAAAATTAGAATATAAAGTACAACTTGGATCTTTCCTTTTTTAACTTCATTAATTAAATTTGAAAATCATGAAATCAAATCATTGTGAAGTTGGCTGGAAAGGGCTAAGAAAAATATAAGTATCTGTAAAAAAAAGTTTGTTTATAGTAGTTCATAGACAATAGACTATATGATCACATGGCAGATTTCCTTATATTAATAAATTCCAATGACTAAAGTAAAGAGAAGGAAAATTAATATCAATACATTTGTACCACAGAAGCACATATGCTTCTATAAAACAATTATAATATGAAAACTGTATTGTTTCCACTTCTCCTGTAAATGCCAAGAAATTGAGCTGTATGTCTTACAGGACAGAAGGGAGATAACTCTTGTCAAAACTTTTTCAAATTAATGGCTGATTGTGCAACACCACAGTAAATGCATGTCAGACATAAATCAATGGCACCTCTGTGGTGTCAGTGCTGTAATTCTCAGATTCTTTCTTTAATCACTTACCCTTTGCTGTAAATAAGTTAAGGATTAATATGTAAAATAATGTATAGCAGTTTAAAATAGTCAAATGGAATTTAATTTTTACTTTTTCTGTTTCACTTTCTTTAAATGATCATAAAACATATATGTGTTACAGTGTACTTTCTCAATAACATTGATTCAGAATATTTTGTTACTTTTTATAAGGGACATACTATTTTCTATTTTTACGTTTCTTGAGCAGTGTGAGAAAACTATTTCTTGTCAGTAGTAATATATCTGTTCTCAGCAAATGATTGGTCAAAACTTATTTATGAAGTTAAATTTTCTTGATTTCTTTTGAATTTCCTAGTGTGACGTCCATGGACTAGAGGCTCTACAGAGCCTGTGTCGCTCACCTTGGTCTTTGCGCATATTAAACAAAGGACACGAATGGATTTATGACAAAATTGTGTTTTGGTGATGGTGATGTGTTTGAAGTCCTTACTTTACGGAACGTTCTTGCTACTTACAATTATCTCTATCTATAATGAGCTTGGCCCATTAGTAACAGAGGAAAATGTTTTGTAAAAATTTACAAAAATTTACAAAATTTTTGAAAATTGTTAAAAATTGACTATAAAGGGCAATAACTCCTTAAGGGGTCAACTGACAATTTTGGTCATGTTGACCTATTTGTAGATCTTACTTTGCTGAACATTATTGCTGTTTACAGTTTATCTCTATTTATAAATTATTCAAGATAATAACCAAAAACCTTAAATTTCCTTAAAAATTACCAATTCAGGGGCAGCAATCCAACAACCAGTTGTCTGATTCGTCTAAAAATTTCAGGGCAGATAAATCTTGACTTGATTAACAATTTAATCCAGTCAGATTTGATCTAAATGCTTTGGTTTCAGAGTTATAAGCATTTTACCCCTATGTTCTATTTTTAGTCATGGCAGCCATCTTGGTTGGTTGGCGGTCACCCCACACTTTTTTTAAACTAGATACTTCATTGATGATTGTGGCCAAATTTGGTTAAATTTGGCTAAGTAGTTTCAGAGTAGATTTTTGTAAAAGATTACAAAAAATTACAAAAAAACTGGTAAAAAATGACTACAAAGGGCAATAACTCCTTAATGGGTCAACTGACCATTTTGTTCATGTTGACTTATTTGTAGATCTTACTTTGCTGAACGTTATTGCTGAGTACAGTTTATCTCTATCTACATGATCTATAATAATATTCAAGATAATAACCAAAAAAGCAAAATTTCCTTAAAATTACCAATTCAGGGGCAGCAACCCAACAACTGGTTGTCCGATTCATTTGAAAATTTCAGGGCAGATAGATCTTGACTTGATAAACAATTTTACCCCGTCAGATTTGCTCTAAATGCTTTGGTTTCAGAGTAATCAGCAAAAATCCAAATTTTACCCCCTATGGTGTATTTTTAGCCATGGTGGCCATTTTGGTTGGTTGGCCGGGTCACCCCACACATTTTTTAAACTACATACCCCAATGATGATTGTGGTCAAGTTTTATTTGATTTGGCCCAGTAGTTTTAGAGGAGAAGATTTTTTGTAAAAGTTAAGGACGACGAACGACGACGACAGACGCTAAGTGATGAGAAAATCTCACTTGGCCCTTTGGGCCAGGTGAGCTAAAAAGGTGACCATGCATGATGACATCATATGTAATAAAGAACACAACTTTCTTGTTTCTACAAATCTTTGAAAAGCAACAATTAAAATCATTAGAGAAACAGATTCCACCACTATAACTGGTGTATGTTTACAATATTTCTCCAATCTCAACAGTTAAATATTAAATATTTGAAAAGCTAGGCAAGCCTCGCCCTCTAAATATTAAAATTTAACTGTCACAAGTGGAGAAATATTGTAACACACCTGTTACAGGGATAAATTCCCTTAAAAAAGGAAACAAGAACTTGTTATATAGAGATTTTATGTGTTGCTGTTTCATTGCTGTGTATACCACATCTTCTTTGTTATATACAATAAATATGCATGTCCCATATAAATGGTTCCAAAATAATTATTTCTATCTATTTATATATAAAAAGAAGATGTGGTATGATGGCCAAGGAGACAACTCTCCACAAGAGACAAATGACACAGAATTTTATCAACAATAGGTCACTACGGCCTTAAATAATGAGTAAAGTGGATTATGCATTGTCAACTGATCTAAAAACTGTACTCCTTACTGCTGTAAATTCAGAAATTATTGATTGTATTTATTATTGTGATATTGTCATTTAAGACTTAAATTTGATTTAATTTTTGCAATATTGAGAAAAATCCTGTTTAATTCATAGAAAAAATTTCAAAATGTGAGTTTTAATTATTGCGATTATAACCCTGTCACATTTTTCTAAATAATAATAACATTACAATAATATCTGAATTTACAGTATTCTGTTTCTTCATATATATATATAAAAGGATACAATTTGATGTTGATCTCCCGGACTTTTAGTTCTCACTTTATCTAATTGTTGTAATGTCTTCTGTTCTTTCTTTATATTTCCTAATTCTGTGCTTATATCTTTCTGCAATATAAAATTTTCCTCTAATTATCTAAGGCAATGGGACAAAGCAGAGTCTGTTTACAATGTCAAGCATGTTGTCAAAACTGTGCTAACTGTGCTGACATTTTCTTCAATAAGATTATTTTCCAGTTTTTCACCAATGATTGAATAATGATACAGCAAGTTTTAAATAATGCTTAAATTTGAAGTCATGGGGTATGATTTTGGTAAGGCTGTTTCTCATTTGAAGATATTTATTCCAAGTTCTAAAAACACGGCTATTTAAGAAGTTTTACATTAAATTCATGCACATGAGAATAAAATGTTCCAGCAATATGAAAATTGAAAATATGAACATTGATAGCTGGTAGACTAAAGCCTTGTAAATTCAATGACAGCCAAAATGTTGCCTAATCCTAACTTCCACTTTTGTTTTTTAATTTCACTTGACCAGCTATCATCAGTAATTCACTAAAGAAACATTGTTTACATGTGAATCTGGTGCAGTAAAAAATAGAACTGTCAAATGGTATTAATATATCAAATACTTACTTTCTTTTTCTTACATATATCACCATAACCACTCAATGGATGAACCACTTTTGCTTCTAGTCTTTTAATCTACAAAAAAAAATATGTTGGTATTGCTTTGGAATTAAATAAAATCAGTCTAAAAGTAAGTTAAACTGTATCTGCTCATTTTCTTTTTCGTTAGACTTCATGAAATCAAAATATCATCCTTTCAAACAAGTCTAATAGGTCTGTTGCAGAGAACAAAATTTCTAAATTTTTTTTTTGAATCGAAATAATTTAACCATCCATGCTCTATGGAAATTTAATCAAAGTATATTCTTGCTTTTGTATGACTTGTAGACAGATGGATGAAATGACAGATACGTAGACAAACAGATGGACAGACCCACAGTCGGAATTACATAATGTATCTAATCTATGACTGGCATATAAATATATTGTTGATACTTATTTTATTAAGTAAACTCAATTTAAGGATGTACTTAGGTGAGGTTAGGTAAAACTGAAGAAATTAAGAAATTAAAATTGATACACTAAGCTGGTAGAGCATCAATTAAGGATAAAGATAAGCTAAAAATATTGATAGGTCATGGACCTTCTTTTCGAGATATTTGAGATTTAAAATATGGCGGGAAAAGGCTGACTCGGACTTTTACCTTCTTTTGCATTGGTATAATTTGGGTCTCAAAACAAAAGAAAGAAAATTAAGAATCTTCCAAAATTTTGGTAAATGACCTTTCATGAGCTATTTTAAAGTCTTATATTAAAAAATAAATGGGTGTTATGGGGCAAAATATTTTACAGTGTATAGTATGGAAAAACACCAAGGAGTCCGAATATTTGACACAAATTCCAATACTTCACCTAAGTACATCCTTAAATCCTTTATTTCATTGATTCCAGTTCTACTACAGTTTTATGTGTATATAAAACAGTTTAATACATTGAATGATATGATAACAAACTGTCTATACTAGTATAACAGATACCTCGGCCTCACGATAGTCCTGTATAGCCAACATATTTTGAGCACATACCTCTGCCTCACGATAGTCCTGTATAGCTGACAAATTTTGAGCACATACCTCTGCCTCACGATAGTCCTGTATAGCCAACATATTTTGAGCACATACCTCTGCCTCACGATAGTCCTGTATAGCTGACAAATTTTGAGCACATACCTCTGCCTCACGATAGTCCTGTATAGCTGGCAAATTTTGAGCACATACCTCTGCCTCACGATAGTCCTGTACAGCTGACAAATTTTGAGCACATACCTCTGCCTCACGATAGTCCTGTATAGCTGGCAAATTTTGAGCACATACCTCTGCCTCACGATAGTCCTGTATAGCTGACAAATTTTGAGCACATACCTCTGCCTCACGATAGTCCTGTATAGCTGGCAAATTTTGAGCACATACCTCTGCCTCACGATAGTCCTGTATAGCTGACATATTTTGAGCACATACCTCTGCCTCACGATAGTCCTGTATAGCTGACATATTTTGAGCACATAGACTAAGTCCTGCTTTGGTACAATGACTGATATTTTCTGAATTAGCATATTCCTGTAACTGTTTGGCAAGAAGATCACCTGAAAAATAAATAATTCATATTAAAGGGGCACTAGCTAGGAGATACATGAAAAACCTAATATATTTTTTTGGGACTCAATCAGTTATGAAATACAAATTGTGAAATAATAATTCCCTTTTAGTAGACAATAAGGTTCAATTTTGTGAAAATAAGCAAAAAAACATTAATTATGATTTATTCACTTGCAAGTCAATAATTCAACTTCATTGAATCTGTATTCATGTGAACTTTATTTAACCCCTTAGCTTGAGATGGATAACACGTGAATTGTATGTGTAAAGTTATTTAAAGGAAGAGAATGTCAGCATTGAAAGTGAAATAAAGGTAAATCATTTGATTGACTGATTCAATCCACAAATAAAACATTCTAATAAGGAAAAAAACGATGATAAACATTTATCTTTTATTTGTAATATGAATTTAAATAGACCTAGAATAATTTAACTTGGCATGTTTGCTTAATCTATTTATATCTATATTTATGTTTACATTGATTATATGGTCATCGGATGACTATAGAGATCAACTTGATAAATAATTTGATGGCGTCTAGACTCAAATACACATGAAACGTAGCTACGTATTTTTCTGCCTGTGCCTTGTTTATTGTTTTATTTAGATTTTTAAAAGTTTGGATAAATGTTTTACATTGTTATAAATCAAATATGAGAATTTGATTAAAATCGGTGAACATGAATTTGACAGCTAGTGCCCCTTTAACTTAAAAAAAATATTTTTGAAAAAAATGGGGTAAAAACTCTAATTTGGCAATAAAATTAGAAAGATCATATAATAGGGAACATGTGTACTAAGTTTCAAGTTGATTTGACTTCAATTTCATCGAAAACTACCTCGACCAAAAACTTAAACCTAAGACAGGACAGATGTACGAACGGACAAAAAAACAGACCCACAGACCAGAAAACATAATGCCCATAAATGGGGCATAAAAACCATAAAAACATGGCTGCCAGAGTCAATCTTTCATTATGATTTGATGGATAATTTTCATTTTAGCGATCTACTGGTTTTTTTTTTATCAATTTATGGTATAACAATTTTAAATAACAAACAGCATAATAATACAGTATCAGCAATTGTCTATTTTTTTTTAAAACTTTTAAGTTAATAAACATAAAAAGGATGAAGAGTGATGGTTACCTTTGTCTCTCTGTCTAGCAGCTTTACGTGTTATAGAACCTTACCTTTGTCTCTCTGTCTAGCAGCTTTACGTGTTATAGAACCTTACCTTTGTCTCTCTGTCTAGCAGCTTTACGTGTTATAGAACCTTACCTTTGTCTCTCTGTCTAGCAGCTTTACGTGTTATACAACCTTACCTTTGTCTCTCTGTCTAGCAGCTTTACGTGTTATAGAACCTTACCTTTGTCTCTCTGTCTAGCAGCTTTACGTGTTATAGAACCTTACCTTTGTCTCTCTGTCTAGCAGCTTTACGTGTTATACAACCTTACCTTTGTCTCTCTGTCTAGCAGCTTTACGTGTTATAGAACCTTACCTTTGTCTCTCTGTCTAGCAGCTTTACGTGTTATAGAACCTTACCTTTGTCTCTCTGTTTAGCAGCTTTACGTGTTATAGAACCTTACCTTTGTCTCTCTGTCTAGCAGCTTTACATGTTATAGAACCTTACCTTTGTCTCTCTGTCTAGCAGCCTTACCTTTGTCTCTCTGTCTAGCAGCTTTACGTGTTATAGAACCTTACCTTTTTCTCTCTGTCTAGCAGCTTTACGTGTTATAGAACCTTACCTTTGTCTCTCTGTTTAGCAGCTTTACGTGTTATAGAACCTTACCTTTGTCTCTCTGTCTAGCAGCTTTACGTGTTATAGAACCTTACCTTTGTCTCTCTGTCTAGCAGCTTTACGTGTTATAGAACTTTACCTTTGTCTCTCTGTTTAGCAGCTTTACATGTTATAGAACCTTACCTTTGTCTCTCTGTCTAGCAGCTTTACGTGTTATAGAACCTTACCTTCGTCTCTCTGTCTAGCTGCTTTACGTGTTATAGAACCTTACCTTTGTCTCTCTGTCTAGCTGCTTTACGTGTTATAGAACCTTACCTTTTGTCTCTCTGTCTAGCAGCTTTACGTGTTATAGAACCTTACCTTTGTCTCTCTGTCTAGCAGCTTTACGTGTTATAGAACCAAGTGTTTCACACAGATTTCCATAGTTTTTCTCTACAAGAGCTACACGGCTTTGACAGAATTTGGCTTGACTCTCACTGAAAAAATAATTTAATTTAAATTAACAAATCAGATAACAGGAGATAAATATAAACTATCTACATATAGATAATGAAATATCATCTTATTTGAGTAATTTTACCAATTCAAATTTAGCTCCTTTGAAAAATTGGACTTAATTTGCTTCTTATTGGCTTCAGTGGAGGAGATTACATATTTAGACCTACCAATGCAAAAAGAAAATATTTCTGGCAAGACCAGTTAAACATAAATCACTTCAACATGAAACCCACCTTTTCATTACTTTTCAATATGCAGTAATCCATATAAATATCTAGGTGCAAAATAACATTTGAACAATGATGTTTTGTGGAATTTGCAAAAATATATTCCTCAAAATTGTCTGATTATTTTTTCAAATCAAATGGCATAAGAACTATATGGGCAATGCTTGTATTGTATGAAGAATTGACAAAAACATTACTTTAACTCAATTTTGTGCTAAAATCAAATGACATATATCAACTTATGATAAGTCACTCTCAAATTTAATCAAATATGTAAAAAAAAAAAGAAGAAATTATAATGTTACAATATTAGAATATAAATAATGTACAACATAGGACAACATATAATGACATAAAAATATATAATGTTTCTGTGCAATCTATTTTATCTATGTGTATCTGTAGTACTGTACGTACCAATAGTAATTTCTACTCAAGTAATTATAATAAAAGTGTATAATGTATATAAATCTGAGCCCAATAAAAAATATCTGATAAAATATGACAAAATTAGAAAATAAATGATAAATTTATGGTTGTTTTAAACAAAATATATATGATCACAGTATTTGAGAAACAGTCCTAACCTTGAAAACTTAACTTTGATCAATGAACCATACAAATGAGGTCAAAGTAAATTTAACCTGCCAGTTGGACATGTACATCTAAAAATTAATCTATATATCAAAAATTGAACAGCTTATAGTAACAGAAAAAAATGACCTAAAAATACTTAATGCTGAACAATGAATATGAGGTCAAGGTCAAGTGAAGCTTGCAATGACTACATTGTGTATAACCTTATATAGTTGTCTCATTATTCAAAAAAGTGGAAAAGAACATGATAAAAAGCAGTCAATTAATCACATAAATGAGGTCAAGGACAGATGGACACTCCAAAAACATGTGCATTCAAGATCTGAAGTATCATTAGCTGCCATAGTCTTCTTTCTCCTAAATACAAAAGCTTTATATGAATAGGTAACACAGCTGCCCCAGGGTAAGCATCATAGAGAGTATGTCTCACATTCTTTGAGATGAAGAGTAAAAACATAAAGAAAACTCTTTTGAGGTATAAAGAGTAATGTGGGATCCTTTCAACAATGAAATAAGTTTATACTGAATGCATGTAAGCATTAGTATACACTTAAAAGTAAGATAGCACAGTCTGATTACCAAAGCTTTCACATTATGTTTTTGAAGAAGCATGAGCAGTGATGCCTCAAGACATCCTTTGCATTGAAAAGGCTCAGAAGGGATGAAGCATTGAAGCTACAGAGAACAAGGTTGTTTGAATGCAGTCTGGTGCCATCAATGAATTCATGCTTGAAACGTTCATAGTCAGATGTATCCATCATAGAACCATAATGATAGTGTTCATAATCAGTTTTATTCTAGATTTTTTTCTTACAAAATTCTTAATGATCAATATATATGTCCAATATTTGAATTTTTGAAATATTTGTGTGGATGGTAATAGCATCATGGTACATGTATAAGCGCATACATTATTTTATATCATATCTTTTACTCCTATAGATATCCTATGCCCAAAAAAAATTAAAAAATTCTACACAACATTTTTTTTTTAAAAGTTATGTAATTACACAATCATTTTAATCATAAAATAATATAGACATTTCTGTGTAACATCTAAAGATATACAAAAATTCATACAAATGTTCACTTTAATTTGTGAATTTTAAAACAACCCTCCTGTACATGACGTAATGAACTTCTAGTGACTTTATCCAGAGCAATTTCTGTATTAACACCAAACATATTTTAAATCAGCACTTGATAAAATGAAGAAAAGAATTAACGGCTTGAAAGAAAACTGCTAATCATCCATAATGGCAGTTGTTTATAGCAATTTATTCCAATCATATATATCAGACATCAAATATAAAAATTACATAATTACCCTAATTTGGCATATATATATCTTATAGTTCAACTCAACTTAATAAACATGTTATTATGATTTGATTTTAAGAATATATATGCCAAATTAGGTAATTATGTAAGTTGATGTTACCACAATTTCCAGGTAATAAACCTTAACCCTGTTACCCAATCAGTTCTCTCTGTGCATACTGTAGTTATTATATTTCCCCCAGATACATGTATACCCAAGGTATTAATAAAACATAATATATATGAGTAATACACTTATTTCTAACTTTTTATCTGTTTAACACAAAATTAAGATTAGCTCTAATTGATATAGAAGAAAAAGTAGGTAAGGTACAAACAAACATGGGGATTAAGTGTGTGGACAATATATACATGCGAGTCAATGACTAAATAAAAGATCATTACTTCATAAGCAATATTCAAATATCACTTGTCACTTTTTTGTGGGTGAAATTTTCAAAATAAATGCATTATTTTCTGTACAATGCAAAATTGTTACGGTTAACTAATGATCTTTCAGTTCGCCATGTTATTAAGCACCAACAACACCATATTGTGTGAAACTTACGATTCTTTAATAAATGTCGATGACAATGAACTGCTGTCAATGTAAATGATTATGATAATGGAATGATATTTAATTATGTTGTACATGTACCTAAAACATCTTCAACCTTCTTGAATATTTTCTATTATGGTCCATTATGATAATCATTATCATTCTCATCCTGTTTTTATTTATTGGCAATACTTTTCTATTTGTGGGTGGTTTTTTTTGGCTATTAGTAGAGAATAGAACTGCATTCAATTTGAAAACAAATAAATTTAATATACAGAGCGAAAAACAACAATGGGGATTATACAATGAAGAGTTACATTTGATAAAATGGTTGGTTCAATACTTCTGATGATCACTTTAACTTATTCTAAACCATTTAACAAACAAAAAATCGTTTTAGAATCTAGTACCATTGTTTCATTTTTTTATTTAATATACAAATTTGTACATTGTATTAGTTTCAAAATCATTCATTAATCTAAAAACAAAAAAAAACAATGACACAATAACTTATTAAAAAATGTTAGATGGATTAGAAGCTAAGCGGTATCTTTAGGGGTCATATTTGTCTTTAGGGGTCATATTTCTTAGGGTCATATTTGTCCATTATCAAATACATATTGCATAATGTCAAACTTTAATGTATAAATTAGTGGATATAGTATGATTACCAATGAGAAAACTTTTCAACAGAAACCAACGAATGAGGATATATACATGTAAGCAACTAAAAGTTATTGTAGGCCTTCAAAAGGTCGCAACACCCATACCATATAGTAAGCTATTAAATGCACTGGAATGTTTTGCTTTCAACTGTTCATGCTCTTTCCAGTGCCTTTATTTGGTTGAATAAACATTCTTATTCTGAGTTGAATCATGCACTACAACTTTATTTCAGAATTGTCATATATACATGTGTCATACTCTTTGTATTTGGTGTATTCACTAATATTCTAAAAATTATACAAAAACCACCTGCATGTAATCCATACAAATGTGCAACAAACTACTTTCCCTAATAAATAAAAATATTGTTTTGTTTCTCTTTCAGAAGTTTTTGCATGTCTTATACTCATTGCTTAACCTTTTGAAATATTCGCGAACTAAAAGATGTAACAAAATGAAATTAAGACCAACTATTTCTTTTTTTTTTTTCTAATGGCAAAATGCATTAAGTATTTTTGACATATATCTAAATTCCTATATTTTTCTTGTAAGCATGGTTTTGTGTAGATTAATCCTTTCGTTTCAATATTGATATATTCAATGTATCAACTGCTGAAAGTGAAGTGATATTTTGATTATATGAAACCATTTGAACTGAAGCTCACATATTTCTTGATGCATTGAGTGGTAACTTTTCTCTGGAAAATATACATAAAAATCCATAAAATTCAAATAATATAAAAAAAACTCTTTTGTTTAAATATTGGGTTAATTGATCATTTACTGATTTTTAGCACCAGAGTATATCATTGAGTGTAAAGACAGTCATTTTTTTAAAATTCCTTCTGATAAACCTAAGGGAGATAACTAATGGCCATTCAAACACAGGCACTTGTTCTATCCATACGAAGGTCGACTATCCATATAAATTCTATTTATATGGATAGTCGACCTTCGTATGGATAGAAACAAGTGCCTGTGCATTCAAACACAAATAGTTCTACAGTACAGAACAACTATCTCTATTGCCTTATCATCATGTTATTGTGTGGGATTTTTCATTCATAATTTTAACTTTATCACCAATTACATTAAATGTGTTATATTATGCATGCATTTAGATAAAACACAATGTCAACTTAAGTTGATGTTTACACACTGCAAGTCTGTGCAAAACACGTCTATAAATCATTCAAGCTCAGACGCAAATTCGGCAACAATAAACTAAATGAATTCGCCAAATATCTAATAAAATGTTTACATACTTTCCCCTTGGCATATTTCCTCCTTGGCTCATCTTTTGACGATTTGTACCAGCATTCAAAAATAAAATTGTGGAATGTTGCTACTGCAAACAAATGGCGAAGACACAATTCTCCTCCTTCACAGGAGAGCGAAGAGTTACCTCCCCTCGTAAAATATATGAGGGTCTGTAAGCGGAGTATATATTTCTTTTTTCTTCAACTATTTAGGCTATTTTTCTATATTATTTAAAAAAAAATTCTTTATTCTATACATATGCAATTCATTATTAACTATTCTTTCTTTATGTACCCGTTAGTATCTACTCTTTATATCTAAGAGGAAGGGAGGGGGAGGGGTGCACTTTAATACTTTAAAATTGACAGGGGTGCCGCTGGGTTCTATTACCCCACCCCTTTTCATATATTTTATATTTTATAAATGTATACCTATTCTTATATTGCATAGGTAAAAATGTAACCTTTTCCCATATTGTCAGTTTGGTTTCATGATTGACAAATAAAAATTGTTGTTGTTGTTGTTGTGGTGTGTAAAAGTTATGTACCAAAGCAATAGAAAAGGTGTCAAAAGAAAAAAAAAGGTTGATGAGAACACAAAGAAAGATGACAGAAGAATAAGTTATGGGAAATTTATCCACCTGATCATATGTTTCAGAAAGTTTCCCAGTAGAAAGAATACAGTAATTTAAGAATTATTTGGTTGCTTGAGTTTTCCCGTGGAACACTCAATAAAGGTGCTGCAGGCTTTTGGGTCATGCAGGTTATTATTTTTTTTCAAACTTTTATTGTTTTGCATAAACGAACTGTTCTCTGCCCTTTTCTTATCTTATCTTATCTATCGGATTTGCAGTGTGCGAGGGGTAGGAGATGATAGAGGTGTAAATCCCAAATTCCAGCTAAACAAAAGGTCCAATCCAGACAATCCCAAAAGAGGCCAATCTTTGTTCATGATTAGGGCTTGTTCAAGGATTCAAGTTTTATTAAGAGTCGATATTCAATAAACTACATACCACAAGCTCTAGTGAGTTTTTCAAATCGACTTAATAACAAAATACAATACACACACACAATACAATACACACATACAAAAGTCATGAAAACAACACAATTTTAAACATATAATGCATAGTAAGATACCATAAATGACATATATAAGTTAAAAGCATATAGTACACTTAAAACATAGCACAAGTTAAGAATAAGATTGCACAAATCATATAGTCACACAAAAAATAAAAGTAAAATAAAACAGGCATAAACACTATGTGCATGCACTGCACTGGCATGAGCTGTTACTTGGATCCCATGTTTGTACCAATTTTTTGAATTGGTCAAAAGATGTTTCCATTCGACAATGGTTCGGTAGCTCATTCCAGATTTGTGCAGCATTATAGCGAAACGATCTTAAGCCATACTTAGTAGTTCGAACTCTTGGGAGTACTGCTGTTTCCTGTGATCTTAAATCATACTTGTTAATTTTCATATCAATCAAATCATGAAGCCTTCAAGGTAGCTCGGACTTTTTTTTTGTGAATTATTTAAAAAGTTTCTATTGCAATTGTTTTTATCCTTCTTATTTTTGAAGATGGTAATTTAGATTTTTCTAGCAGTTTTTCGTAAAGAATATCATAATCTTCATAAATGAATCTTAGAGCTCTTTCTTGATTTTTTCAGGCCATTTTAAAAGAATTTTTTTCACTGCAGTAGTGCCAAATTACTGGACAATAGTTAAAATTCGAAAGTATGAATGAGTAGTATGCTATTAACTGCTATGCTGGTGTAATAACATTTCACCTGTCCTTTTCTCAGCGATTGTGACTTCCCTTAGTGAGACTATTTGTTTGCTGCTCCACTTGTAGTACCCGTTGTGATACTCATTAATTCTAAATGGTGTTTTATTTAAAATAATGGCAATCTCAGTGATTTTCGGTCCTTGATTGGGTTTCATCGAAACTATATAACATTGAGATATCCCTACGTAAGTGCTGACAGAAAAACCAACAGACATCAGAGATAAACAATCAAACACAGAATACAAAAGACAACTTACCATTAGATTAGAAAAGATACAATGATTCAATAGTTAAATACCAAACCTTGTAATATAAAGAGATGGCAAAACTGCCAATTAAAAAGCTTAAACGACATGGATACAAACAAGTATATGTCACCTCCATCAAGTATATCAGGGAACCCCTCAAGTGAATGGATAAACAAACTCTGAATTTTACAACTTTTTAACCTCTATCCGTGACATTATAGGGATACCGAGACGGTCGACTTGTTATATGTTGTAGATGCACAAACTTAAAACGATAGATCGAATTTAAATCGATTAGGATTCTCCCTCTTAGTCTAAATAAAAATTACATATTTACCCAAAATCACTCAATCATTCTAATATACATTATACGTAAAAAAGACAATTGATTACTACTAGTATGTGAATTTTCAGACTGCTTACTCTGGGAAAATTTAAAAGCAAAACAAGAACGGTATCATTATAATTGTTCTCACGCTATCTTATAAAGGGACTATCACATATTCAAGGTTGGTTCGAGTAATTCGTTAGAAATATTTTTTTAAACTATCATCATAAAACATACGACATTCACAGATCTAGTAAAAATTAAGATTCCAGGCAAGGAGATGACCGACTGTCATTGAGTTTATTTCATACTTGGAGTTATTCAATATTTACTAAACTGTACTGTACCATTCTCTCATGCATGTAGAATCATGATCAATCATTAGACTAGTGGCTTTGGTCTGTTGCTCTTTGGTCATTTTTTTTTCTTTTTGGCACATTCCCCATTTCCATTCTCAGGCCGTTTTACACAGTTTTGGGCGACTAATTGCAAGTAAAACTTGATGATAAGTCGTAGAAAGGGTAATTGTCAATTCCTTTTTAAAATAAATAGTCCTTTTTAAAATAAATAGTATTCTAAAATTAGAGGACGATTAACTGAGTATAACCTCGATAAAGCTAAATACCATTCTAATGTTTTATGTAAAAACTATTTAAAATATTAAAAGTATATCATTTAGGCTTTTTGGCATTCAACCAGGTTTCATTTACTGTCCGATTTTGAGTATATTAGATTGACTTTTCTGATATTAAAAAAATCCTCCAAGTTTCATCAGCAAATCCCATTATGATTTTGTGAGAGTGACAAATTCAGTGAAAATTAACCATACCTCTTTCAAATTTATAGTATTTTGAAATTAAAGAATACATTTTTGAACAACCTATGATTAAGAAAAGACCCGGTTGTTTCTTAGTTTGAACTGTATGAACACATGAAGTTTGAAAGGAAATCGACATATTAAAATCCCGTCTCTAGCCTGTTAAAAAAACCACATAAAAGTATCACACACTTAATTCTTAGTAGTATCGAAAGTTCTCACAAAAGAAATACGTTTTTTTTAATATCAAAAATATATGTTATCACTAGTTATTATAAGAATGGCAATCTTTATAAAAAAGGATAAAAACATTTGCTTTTAATCGGATTATGTAATTTCCAGGTAGGAAATAAACTCACCTTAGACATCCGGATTAAGATTTTGTACGCCAGACGCGCGTTTCGTCTACAAGAGACTCATCAGTGACCCATGAATAAAAAAAAAAAGATAAAAAAAAAGGCTGACTACAGTATAAAAAAGTTTTAAGAGCAATGAGGGCAATGAGGATTGGTCCTGGTGTTGAGCCTTGGACATCGGCAAATTTATTACTCCCGTCTAACCTGGCACATAACACATTGCCATAGTCCCAGGTCTAACTACAATGTAATTCTCGCGTACTTTTTTTACTATCTTTTTTTAACACATATGTTATCGTATATTTAGATAGTAGGCGGAGGATAATCCTTTTATCTGTTCGTACAAGATATCCTTATTGAGGATTAAGAGGTACATGGTAAGATAAGCTCTTTATTTTAAAGACAAAGAATGAGAAAATTTTATTAAATTAGATTTTGTTTGTTTGTTATATTATTGGTGTCCAAATTTGTTTGTTATTGATGCAACATTTTCAGTGGTATTAGTTACGGATTTGTATCGTAAAAAGAAGGGGAAATATTTTTAATTCGCTTATTTTGTTATTCAGGTAAGTGTTCACTCTATTTACACGAATTCAGTTTATCACTCTCTAACACAATATTTCCTTATTTCACATTCATTTTTCAAGTGAAATTATTGAATTTAATGGTCGTCATATCATGCTAAACGTATACATTCTCTACATTTATTTCTGTATGCTGTACTGAACATCTGATGATGTGGAAAGTTAACCAATACATAGTGGAAAATAGATAAAACAAAATCCATTGGATGTGTACAGATTGATATTTAAGTTTAGGATAACATTGTTTATTTATTAGCTTACATTTGCTTTCAACTAGCTTTCCTTAACAGCGGGAACGCGTAGATCGGTACTCATATTGTTATTTTACACCAAACTCACAAGATAGATGCATACGGGACTGAGTTGAAGCCAGTGTCAGTATATAATGCTGAGACTGAGCATCATTGAGGCCAACTTCGCAAGTATCAGCATTTAAAGTTGTGATTAAGTGTCATAAAGGCCAAGTGTTTATATAAAGTTGAAACTAAGTGTCATAAAGGCCAAGTGTCAGTATATTCAATTGTTGTTTTATTATTTAATACTTCCTTTGTGTGAAAATGTCATTCTGTATACCTTTGTTCATACATGTTGTGCTAATCTATTTGTTACAATAAAGAAAATTCATTATAAAAAAAAAGTGTCAGTATATAAAGTTGAGACTAAGTGTCATAAAGGCCAAGTGTCATCATATAAAGTTGAGACTAAATGTCATTGAGGCCAAGTGTCAGTATATAAAATTGAGACTAAGTGTCATAAAGACCAAGTGTCAGTATATAAAGTTGAGACTAAATGTCATAAAGGCCAAGTGTCATCATATAAAGTTGAGACTAAGTGTCATCTTAACCTTCATAAAAAGACGGATCATCCAATGATTTTTTCCTGATTTTATTTATAAACAATGATAACAATTGTGAAGTAAAAATAAAATAAAATAAGGTGCATTTAGATCCGAGTTTCTATACCTTATCTTTTGTCTTCCTAATTAACATAAATACGTTAATTAACAATGAACAGAAACTTGTAGCAATATATAGATACTATATATAGGATTTTTCAATTCAATTCAATATTTTATTTAAGTCTCATCTCTCAATAACATATAATAAAACATTAGGATCAGCTTTATGATAAATATCGAATTCTTTTGCAATTCTTACATGGATTTTATCTTACGGATTCACGGTGAAAGGTTAAATGGAAATAATGTTATCAAAGGAATTGTATGTGTTTAGCTAAATTTAAATGAAATTAAAAAGCATTGTCCATTAACTGGAACAGTAAAATATTAACAGGTCTACCTTTTTAAAAAAATGCAACAAAACGTGTGCAATCATTTTGAAATTTGACTGGTCGTGCATTATTATATACAATTTTAAAGATCTTTTCTGCACTTCACCACACTAACCCATTTATTGAATGAATACAGACCAAAAATAGGTGTGTACTTTTCGCTGAATATTATTGGTTGTCATATATAACACGACCTTGACCATACTTAGATGTTTTAAACTGTTTATACATTACCATGTGTGGAAAGTGAAATTCTGGAGGTGAGTAACACAATTAAACTTTTATATATATCTTTTTTGGGGGACAAAAATAACAGAATGGAAGATTCAGTTCAAATTGTCTACAGTAGAACAGCTACCTTATTTGTTGAGGTCCGCACTCCACAACTCTACTTTTACATATTCACTGTACACAGATCTTTTAACAGCTTAATAATAGATTCTCATAGAAGTAAGAAATAAATCCAATTTCAGCTATGATTTTCAATTACAAAATGTATATATACCATTATATATTGGTAAAACTATTAAAAAAATTCTGAAACTTGAACCGAAATACTGGTTCATAATATCATGTCACCTGGCGAAGATCCAGATTTTTAATTTGGGGTTGGAAAAAGGGGACGGTCCGACTGAACGAGTGTAAAAAAATCAAGACGGTAGTCAAACCTAGGGACTTACGCTTGAATCACTAATGGGCCAATGTGTCACTTAGATCTAGCTTATGTCAACAGAATATGTTAAAATCCGCCGTACAAATTGGTGGAGTAACAAGAAAACAATAGTGTAGCATGGAAACTCCCACTGTTGTTCTACCCTGGGTAATTGATAACATGAGCCCGTCTTAGGTCTCCTGTCATCAGCAAAATTCAAATAAGTTTGCACTGTTTATAATGTTGTGCTAAAATGATAAGTTAAGAGCAACCGCTTATCAGTCTGATGGAAAGTATTAAAGGTAAAGTGGTTAGGTTCACGACCGCATCTCACCCTAAAAATGCATCCCACCCTAAAACTGCATCATGTTTCTCAAAGAAATCTAAGGTAGTACTTCATACAAGTAATAAGGCAAAACGAAATAATGTAATCTACAGTGTGTCTTGTAATGAGGGATTTTAGATTGATAAAAGGGATAGAGTGTTGCTAGGGTCCCCATCGTGTACACTATATTCCTGCTTAAAAGCAATGGGAGGTAATTGGCGTATCACAAGGAGGGGCACCTGTTTTAATCCACTTCTGCTTAGACTCTAAAGATCAACTTGTTAAATGATGATTACATCAGCAAATTCATTTCTTGGGACAAGCAGAAACATTTTTTTAATTGAAATCGCTTAAAAATCATAACAATCATAAACGGACATCTCTTCTTAATTTATTTGGATTCGCCGGGTTATTGGACGATGATTTGAAATTTCGAATAAGGGTAGACTGTATTAAAGGGTTTGCAATTATCTAATTACAAGGATGACCGTAGTTAATTGCAAAACTAACCTGAAAGAGGGTTTTGCAGCGAAGACCATAGCATTTTGCGATATCTTTGCCTAATGAAGCGTGCACTCAGTATTGAGAACCCGAGGAAAGTGAGAAAAATTTATTTGCATTAAATAATACTCTTATCCAATATCTGTACAGTACTACGCAAAACTTCTTATATTTCCCTCATGCTTTCACCATTCAATTTTATTAAACCTGTCCTTCATGCACATGGTCTCTTTTCTGTCCACTTTTCTGAGATTTCAAATTCATAAGTCGTATATTTTTGTGTTATCTCCATTCATATTATATTCGTTTAGTCCAAGATTTACCAACATACTTGTATATACGTCCCTATACTCCATTGATTATTTTTTGTTTGTTCGTTGAACAATTTCTTATTTCTATTTCAAGTGGTCTGAGTAGTGAATTAAATGTATAATAATATGTTGGTCAGTATTTACAATGACCACACCGTTTTGACCAAGGTCGACTTTACTATAAATGTATTATGATGAATAATGAATGACCTTTGGAGAATTAGGTTATTTGATGACATTTGGTTGAAAATGTGTTGACTGTTGCGTTTTAACATTGCTTTGGAATTTTGATATTTTCATAAAATTTTACATAATTATACTAAACATAGCGTTGGGGAAAGGAGAATTTGCTGTCAAATTCATGTTCACGGCCGATTCGACTCAAAATTTCACATTCGACTTATAAGGTGTAGAAAAAAGTAAAACATATTTTAAACAAAATAGAGAGTAAGACACGAAGTTTGACGACCGTTACTCTAAAATATCCCTCGGATTAATCATTTTTCTATCGCTATAAAAATTAACCCCATCTCTTTATAAACCCGAACTCATAAATTAGCTAGTGTACAATTCCTTTTATTTATATTGGAACGGAAATGTAAATTAATTTAGAAATGATTGACTCTTTAACCGGAAAGAAATATATCAATTGTAAAGTAATAAACATTCCTGTTTTTGTACTATCAAACTTTCGGGAACCAGTACGCTCTAATATGCAATTAAGAATATGTTGATTTTTTCAGAACAAGTCAGGATAAAGTACAGATTTGACATGAAATAACTTCCACTTTATTTGAACTTTTGAAATTTGCCATTAATACTTGAAATTGCAGAATTTAGCATGGAAAGCAATGGGGCTACGAATTCATAACATACAAAAGCGAATATCAAAATAAAAAAACTCGAAATTATGTATCAGCATTTCGTATGCGTCTAGACGCCATGTAATTAACCATCGAGGTGACGGTTATATAACCCGTTTTAAACATAAACATATAGATATAAATAAATAGCGAACTCGTGCAATACAATTTTTCTATGTCTTTTTGATTTCATATTATAGATTGAAATAATATGTTTTGAATGCTTCCGTTTTTTTGCGATTTCTGATTTTCCATTGAACACAGTTTGGTTGCAATCTTCGTCTTGTTACACAGTTGGAACATCGAATCCACTTCCGATTTGTTGCTGTTGTTTGGTTTCTGTCTCATTGACGTTTACCAAAATCTCCAATTAATTGTTTCTTTATTTTAGGCTAGCATTGGACCTGTCTTATATAGATGTATGCTTGTACTTTGTTGCTAATACATATTATGTAAATTCTCTGTCGTACGTTCCTATTTGTGGTTAACCATAGTTCATTGCAGGTGAATTTTGATATTTGCATTGGTTCTATAGTATGCATTTTAGTGCATTATCGTAAAACTATAACATGGCGCTATTTGAAAGAATTTCGTTCCGATTGTGAAAATGTGTATAAAAAGGCTGATTGAACTTTATTATTAGACAAAGATACAATACTTTTTTGCAAAAATTAGCAGAAAAGGGACAATGCAATGCAATCTAAATACGTTATTAAAATTCGTGGTTATAAAAGTTTTTTTTAAATGTTTACTGATTTAATGATATAGGAAACAAACACCGAAGATATTTTGATGTTGAACTATTCCATTGATATATACAGAAAAGTTCTTGCATGTAGCAATTGTTACCATAGTTAATACTCCCAAGACGCTTACTAAAGAGGAATCTCCTCAACAACCATAGGTCTACTCCGATTCATTTTTTCCTATTTCGATATCACTGAATATGACTTATTTCATTTATTTTACTTGTCATTTGCAAGACAACGGATGTCACCAGTGGAGCAGGATCTGCTTACCCTACTGGAGCACATGATACCACCACCGGTTATTGATTGTTCCTATTGGTTATAGATCGTTATACATCTGGGTTTTTTAAGATAATGGTCGTTTATATAATTAAAAAAAAATAAACCCGACACTATATACACAATCTCTAAAGGGTTATATCTTATTAAAGTGTTATAAAAGATAGAAGCACCCTCAAGTCGTGAAATTTCTACACTACCATGTGGACTATAAACATCGCCATGCGTTTCGATTGACATTAGACGTAATTCTTAGGACTGAAGAATGTGGCTATTTGACCGGCACCGGCAAAATAGCAAATTTGCTATTTAGCCGGCTCTGATTAAATTATATCTCACTGGAATTAAAATGTAAGAATAATAATTAAATATCAAAATTTTATGTCTAAAAACTTTTGTTACTGTTACTCATATAAACACTTAAACTTTTAACTATCAAATTAAATATATTCTAAAATTCAAAATACAATGTAGATGGGAATAGACAAAGTGAAATAGTTGCTATGTTCTTGCTTACACAGGAGAAGGAATTTATACTTTCACTAGTTATTGAACAATTCAAATTAAAGAACAAAAACTGGGAAAATATACGAGTTATATTAACTGACAAAGACATGACCGAAATAAATGTATCGGGGAAAGCTGTACATCAGGCTCAGCTGCAGTAGTGTTTGTTTCATGTTTTACGGAATTTTAGACGAGAAGTTTCAATCGAAAAATTTGGGATAACAGTTGGTGAGAAAATTAAAGCATTAGAAATCATGCAGAAGATAGTCTACTTAAAATCAGAGGATGAATATCAATCTTTTTACAAAGAGCTTTGTGAAGAATCATCAAAACCTCAGTAATATCATACTTCAACTGAATTTGGCTCAACATCAGACAGGAATGGGTTGATGGACTTAAAGATGGTATTAATCTTGGGAATTGCACTAACAACAGGATTGAAAGCATAAATGACAAAATAAAATCTGTGCTACGTCACTAATCCAAATTACCAGATTTTGCTGAACACTTTCTGATTGCCTTAAATTCTTTGCGAACAGAACGAGACCTCAAGACAAGTGGTATATTTCAAAAGAGGACTGTTTCAGCATTTTCCAATGATTTACCTGAATATGCATATCAAGAGTTCGTGACACCATATGCTTGGGCATATATCCTGAAACAGTTTTCACTCAGGTCTGAAGTAAACCTGGAGCAGAAAGACAGTGGTGATAGAGAAATTATATGGACAGCTACAACACGCCAAGGCCAAGTGAGAGTCGATTCAAAAAGTTGCTCTTGTATGTTTCACCAAAGTATGCTTCTCCCGTGTAGGCATATACTCAAACTAAGAGAAGTTAATCACGAAAATTTGTTTGTTGCTGAAGCAGTGTCAGATCGTTGGAAGATTAACACAGTCAGGACATCGCAAAGATTATTTGATGATACCGGTATATCAGAAACCCAGTCATCAGTGTGTTCTATCATATGTACACCAACAAGAGTGAGGAAAAATTTCTCAAAGCACAAAATACAGGGAGACACATATTCTGTTACAGCAAAAGGCTAGTCTTGCATCCGAAGCTACTGGTGGCGAATATCAACAGATATTAGATGTTATTCAGAGCATTACACATTTTTGGAGTCATGGGAAGAAGTGTATGGTTCTTGAAGTTCTAGAATCTGATCCTGTGGAAAGTGCAAGTTCAAGTGTCAATGAACATGAACAAACAGACGTGCATGTTAATGAGGATATTGATGACATCAATGATGATATTAGACTGGTTTGTTGGAAGCGATATGGGAAAAAAATGCTGTTAATAACAACATTTTGATAACCGAGGAACAAGTTGAAGCAAGACCTGAACTTTTAACTGCCTCTTGTTTGGACTCAATTGTAAACATTGATTTAATCAAAAAGTATTGTCAAAAAGATGCATGGGAAGCTATTAGGAACGTATATAAAGAGAAGAAAAAGAACCCTATCTACATATGCAACATATGCACTTATGATGCAGATTCAAAGGAAGCCAGTGTAATGTGTAGTTCCTGTTTGGAGTGGCAACATTTATCTTATGCTAGATAAAAACAACCTCCAAAGGCAAATAATTGGTTTTGTAACAATTGCAAATGTTAAATCATATGTCCTTTTGAAATTCGTAGCAAACAACTTTTAATATTGCCTTTTTTATGATGTACGTGTAGTTTTACATAATATATAAAAAAGAAGATGTGGTATGATTGCCAATGAGACAACTATACACAAAAGACCAAAATGACAGACATTAACACACTATTTTATATTGCCTGGCAGGATATTTTACACAGATTTGGACATCAACTTTTTTATAAATATTTTAGAAAAAAATATATTTAGTAATGCATATACAAATGTGTTTAAATGCTTTTAATTAATATTATAAAGTTATGGATTATTTATTTATGAACATCTTCAATATTTCATTTTTGATTGTACTGTATTTTTGTTGCTTGATATGGTGATAAAATGATCTTAAATTATTATTAGGCTTTTTAAATCTCTACTAATCACATCAATGAACAGTTTTATTCAGTGCCGTCTAAATAGCAAATTTACTATTTTGCCGGTGCCGGTCAAATAGCAAATTTGCTATTTAGCCGGTGCCGGTCAAAGAACAAATTTGGTATTTAGCCGTTGCCGGTCAAATAGCCACTGCCTTTGTATTAACTGTTAGAGCCAAACACATCTAATCAGAACAAGCACGATTCGCATGTTGTGTGGGGTTTGTCTCTAATTTCCAATCATTAAAGCCTAGGAGACCGACCTTCAAACAGCACAGTTCAACGTAGGTCCATCAGCCGGAACATGTTTCTGTGGGTTTCCTGTAAATGTTTACCTATGCACATACTTGAGTCGACTCGTACGCCAACAATTTAACAAGTTTCTACCATTGAAAAATCTGTTCCATTCTATTTTTACAAATTACATTTAAAAAAAGTTTTTGATTGGTATTGATGATTGATTTACATAAAAAAATCTGTTTATTCAAAACAATAATCTATAATTTGTTGTCAATTCCATTTTTTAGATGTCGGCAACTCTACAAAGAGTTCATCAAGCGGATTCTTGTATAATTACTCCAACAGCTGATGTAGTCAATGTACAGACAAACAAATACACACTCACAGAGGTCGCTGATCATCAGGATATGACATCATGTTGGATAATAATTGAGAACAAAGTATATGATGTCACCAAGTTCTTGTTTGAGGTATGTATAAAAATAAGAATATGTGGTATGATTGCCAATGAGACAGCTCTCTGCAAGATATCAAAGTGACATAGACATTAAAAATTATAGGTCATCGTACGGCCTTTAACTATGAGCAAAACCTATACCAGTAACCTTGATCAAACTAAGTGCTGTAGTTTATATTTATTTCTCGAATGGCTATGTTGCCGGTTATCTATGTTTTGCCTGAAAATATATATCTTGTATCACATAGTCTCAGATTGCTCTGATGTCCAACGGCTGCATTACCAGTCAAGCTAAGTCCGCGGCAAACAGCCGTTCAAATGGAGTCACGAAATAGATTATTATGACATTGTTTATTACAAAGTATCTAATGGAACATAATATACGTTGACAGGATGTCAGAGCAATTTCATACTACTTTCACAGTGCACAGAGTGTGATAAGAAAGATATGGCTTATCCAGCTCCATAGTATAAAATTACGACAATATATAAAATTGGCTATTCGTTAGGTCATTGATGACTTATCTATAGGTGGTAAGTGCTCGTGGGTACTGGAGGATCAGTATCGCACTCAATTTGTATTGTGAACTGATGGTGTTTTTTTTTTTATAAAAGCAAAGAAACATATTATAACAGTGTGAATTGAGTAGCTCCCCTTTGTCCATATGATTTAGTTAAACAGAACTGTTTAAACTGTTTATACCTTGTACCTGTAATGTTTATGTCATGTTGTAATTAATGTTATGCTCTTAATGGGCCCTTTAATTTGGAAAATAAAAATATTGTATTGTATTGTATTGTATATCTTGCGATTAATGTGCCGAAATCGTTAGTAGACTATTTTGGAGGGATTTGAAAAAGATTTTTTTTACCTTTTTTTTGTATTTTGTGTAAAAACGAAAGAGAAGATATTGAGAAATTAAAAAAACCCAGTAAAATTGAGAATGAAAATGGGGAATGTGTCGAAGAGAAAACAACCCGACCAAATAAAAAACAACAGCAGAGGGTCACCAATAGGTCTTCAATGTAGCGAGAAATTCCCGCACCCGGAGGCGTCCTTCAGCTGGCCCCTGCACAAATATATACTAGTCCAGTGATAATGAACGCCATACTAATTTCCAAATTGTACACAAGAAACTAAAATTAAAATAATACAAGACTAACAAAGGCCAGAGACTCCTGACTTGGGACAGGCGCAAAAATGCGGCGGGGTTAAACATGTTTGTAAGATCTCAACCCTCCCCCTATACCTCTAACCAATGTAGAAAAGTAAACGCATAACAATACGCACATTAAAATTCAGTTCAAGAGAAGTCCGAGTCTGATGTCAGAAGATGTAACCAAAGAAAATAAACAAAATGACAATAATACATAAATAACAACAGACTACTAGCAGTTAACTGACATGCCAGCTCCAGACTTCAATTAAACTGACTGAAAGATTATGATTTCATCATATGAACATCAGGCACAATCCTTCCCGTTAGGGGTTTAGTATCATACCATCATAACATATATGAGAAGAACATAACCCGTGTCATGCCAACAACTGTTTTTAGAATAAATGTGTTTAGTTCCGACGCAAAGACCTTATCAGTGACTCAATATTAACGCCAAAATATGCAATCTTTAATGACTTGACAACAGTATCGTAATTATATCCCTTCTTAATAAGTCTATTCAAAGGTTTTGTAAGTTTCTGAGGTGAATACTGACAGCTTTGTGCTTTATAAAGAATATTTCCATAAAAAATTGGATGTGAAATACCTGAACGTATTAGAAGTCTGCATGTTGAGCTATATTTACGAATGATATCTTTATACCGATGATAAAATTTAGTAAATGTTTTGACTAGTTTGTGATATCGAAAACCCTGGTGTAATAATTTTTCAGTAATACATAAATTTCTCTCGTTAAAATCTAAAACATTGTTACATACACGAGCGAATCGTACAAGTTGAGATATATAAACACCGTAAGATGGTGACAACGGAACGTCACCATCTAAAAACGGATAATTAACGATAGGAAATGAAAAATCATCCCTTTTATCATAAATTTTAGTATTCAGCTTTCCATTAGTGATATAGATATCAAGATCGAGAAAAGGGCAGTGGTCATTGTTAGTATTAGCTTTATTTAAAGTAAGTTCAACAGGATAAATTTCATTAATATACATACTGAAGTCGTCATTATTGAGAGCCAAAATATCATCCAAATATCTAAAAGTATTATTAAATTTGTTTATCAGATGTTGTTTCGATGGGTCTTTGCTTATTTTTGTCATAAATTGTAACTCGTAACAATACAAAAACAGGTCCGCAATAAGTGGTGCACAGTTAGTCCCCATTGGAATTCCGATAATCTGACGATATACGGAATCCCCAAAGCGAACAAAAATGTTATTTAGTAAAAATTCAAGGGCATATATAGTATCAAAGCATGTCCAATTAACATAGTTTTTTTGTTTATTGCTTGTTCAACACAGCAAATGACAACTACAACCAACTCACCAAGTTACAATCAATAAAATCTTTATTAGATTTTTATAACCTTATATCATTTCAGCATCCTGGTGGATATGATATACTTCTAGAACATGCTGGAAGGGATGCGACATGTGCTTTCGAGGAGGTGGGACATTCCAGAGATGCCATACACATTCTTCAAGATTATTGTATTGGCGATGTCATGTATGTATATTATCTGTTACTGCTTTCAAAATAGTACATATACGCCAATCACACAAGGGTTAAAGCATCATACTGTCACGTACTCGGTGTAGTGACATATGGGTATCGTACCATTTTGCAACACTTCACTACAGCAAGACATTCAGTTGGTCAGGTGTATTTTTGAAACCGATTTTTATTGACTTAGCTTCTTGTTCTGACTCGGTATATCTTTACCCTCATGTCCTTGTAGACTAATAGTTATATTATGCATCAGTTATACAATTAACAGTGTTTTTTTTTATTATTTCAGAAAAAACAAATAAAGGATAATCAAAAAGAAAGAAGATACAAATTATTCTGTCTCAGATTGTACATTTACTGATAATAATATTTTATATGAACTGGCAGCATCCTTTTATAATAATTTATTTCAGTGTATATTTGTACAGTTATTGCTGGTTACTCTGTGATTAATTTTGTTCTTTTTTTCTAATAATGCTGTCGCCTTAATATGGACAAAATTGCAAAAGTCTCCTTTTTGGAAAACTCTCAATTTGCATTTTAAAAACTATTGACAATTGCTACTTTTATCAGTACATGTACATACTTATCATTTATTTCTATCTCCTTATATGCGGTCAGAGCCTCGGATTTTATAAATCAATTGTTAAAATGTTTTGTGCTTTCAGTCAAATACTTCGAGCTCAAAATAGATAAACAACAATGAAACTTTGATGTACATGCTTGTTATATTATATTAATAAGACCCGTGTATTGCTTTATATTAATTGTTAGCTACTGACCTTTGAACCTCTTACTCTGGGTATATTTTTCATATTATTTAATTATCATTGGTTTATTGATATGTTTATTTTATACTTTGATTGTTATAGTTTGTTGTTTAACGCATTTTCTTACTTGCTTATTGTATAGCATCTTGCATGCGACATTTTTAGTTTATATAAATTTGACGACAAGAGTTTACGCTCAAAGGAATGCTGTGAAATTCAGTTGTTTATTAGTTTTTACTCTATTTGTTTTACGTATTTTTTATTTTCGTTTAGCCCATATCAAACTGTATACACATATAAATTATAGCTGCCCCAACACTCCGATAATCAAACGACGTCCCCTTATTATAAATACGTGAACATCATATGTTTTCTACTGTGTAAATCGTTATACGCTTTTATGTGTATTGAACTTTATATCGGCGTATGTACATGTGATAAGTATAAATGTTTTACAAAGTCTTTCATATGTATATAAGTATCTTGTGTGAATGATTATTTATATACTGAACGTTTTTGTTCTGACCTCACATTCAAGAATTGAACTGAAGGGGTGAAACTATGTAGTACACTTTTCTTTGTTGATATACAAATAACTAACAAATAATTTGAGATTATTATTGTCTAAAACAAAATAAATCTTAAAACTTCTTTGAAGTATAGATAAAAATCAGTGGACTTTGCATGGGTTTACCCTCTACGTCACAACAGCAAAAATCAGTTGCTTGTTCATTCAAAGTCATTTGTATTTGTAAAACGTTGGTTGTATTGTACTGTTACAAAATATAATTGTGAATTTATGTTGATCACTTATTAAAAAAAGCAACATTATTTTGTTATTTGTGAGTATTAGTTTGTTTATTTATTACAATGCACCATGACAGAAAAACAGTTGCAAATCTAATTACTTTTGTCTCGCTAGTATAAACAAAACACATATTACCTACATTGTACTTCGTCAATCGGTTTATACTATATAAGCCTTCGAAACACCAATCCAATAATTTGATATCTGAGTCCGAGGACAAAATTAGTGCTCCAAAGTTTTGTGACCGCAAAGCCAGGTCCATATAGTTTTCTTTCAAGTCTTTCAACAAATTTATCAACATCAGAAAGTTTCGTACAGTTTTCAAAAGACAAACTGCAATGACTTGAAAAAACACGTAATTGACAATACTATATACATATTTGTAATTATGGCTCATAATCCTCAATGTTACAGAACGGAGAACTGATAGTATTGCCAACAAACAGCTAGCAGCCAGTCTTCTGATACATTATGTGCGTTGGGACTAAATGAGATGGTGTTCGTACTCTTGAATCATGATGTCCTGGCCTATAATCATGATTGCCGTGAGACATTCGTTTTTAGCTCACCTCGCCCGAAGGGCCAATTGAGCTTTTCTTATCACTTGGCGTCCATCGTCTGTCGTCCGTCGTCATCGTTAACTTTTCACATTTTGAACTTCTTCTAGAGAACCAATAAATGGAATGGAACCAAATATGGCATGAATGTTCCTTATGAGGTGCTGAAAAAGTGTTGTTACTTTGTAGTGATCCATCATCCAAGATGGCCGCCAGCGGGGGGACTAAGTTTAACATAGGACCCTATGGGAAATACATACAAATGTCTTCTTTTAGAGAACCACTGAATGGAATGAAACCAAACATGGCATGAGTGTTCCTTATGAGGTGCTGACCAAGTGTTGTTACTTTTTAGCCGATCCATTATTCAAGATGACCGCCAGCGGGGGACTAAGTTTAACATAGGACCTATGGGAAATACATACAAATGTCTTCTTTTAGAGAACCACTGCATGGAATGAAACCAAACATAGCATGAATGTTCCTTAAGAAATGCTGACCAAGTGTTGTTACTTTGTAGCTGATCCATTATCAAAGAAGGCCGCCAGCGGGGACTGAGTTTAACATGGGATCTTATGGGAAATACATACAAATGTCTTCTTTTAGAGAACTACTGAATGGAATGAAAACAAACATGGCATGAATGTTCTTTATGAGATGCTGACCAAGTGTTATTTCTTTGCAGCCGATCCATTATCCAAGATGGCCACCAGCGGGAGACTTAATTTAACTAGGACCCTATTGAAAATACATACAAATGTCTTCTTTTAAAGAACCACTGAATGGAATGAATGCAAACAAAGCAATATTAAACCAAATTTGGCCTCAAGCATCATTATAAGTATTTGTTACAATTTTTCCATTTTTCAATATTATTTCAAAATCCCAAGTAGAATCAGGTGAGCGACACAGGCTCTTGAGAGTCTCTAGTTTTGTAACTCAGCAAAAAAATACGTAAATATCATTGAACGAAAGCAGTTGCTCGGTGGCTCTAGTTAATTACTTTATTATCTTTATCTTTTAATAATTGATCGTTCTATTCATTTGGTTACCACTATTTGCAGATCAATCTATTTAAACAAGAACGCGGATCAATACCATTCTTTTACCCATAGTTCATTAATTTTCTTAATGATAACCCAGATTAAGAAAGATACCTCGTCGTCCAGGACGAACACATCAAATCTGACAAAAACAAAGCTATTTTAAACCCCCTTTTAATCTAAACTCTTTAGACATGTCATTTATAAATCAATATCTGTATAGTCAATGTTTATGATAAATATTTCAAATTGTCTCATCGATTTAAATGTCAAACCTCAATTGTTACTATTTTATTATTTAAAGCTTTTAAAAACGTTAAGTGGAAAAAGAGTTTTGCCAATGAGATGTATTTTAAAACGGAAGAATACATTTCAATGCTTCTGTAGTTTTAAAAATTATCAAAATCTTGAACTTAATTATTATTTTTGTAATTTGCTTGTATTTGTTTAAAAGCTAATCCCTTGACATGATTTAAATAATTCTGTACAAGCCAGGACAGATTATGAACATGATGGATTTAACACTAGAAGTGTAATGTGTTGTCGTGTCTCGATTTAGAAGGTAAGTTTTATTCATCATTTTATAAATATTACTGTGTAACTTTTTAGTGTAAACATATATATAAAAAAAGATTGCATTCGATTAAGACCCTCATTTTAAGAAATTCTTAGTGTTGTGCAACTGAAGAAGAAAATATACATTTTAACAAAGGCAATTAAACTTGGACAATATGTATACGCAACTCTTCGTAAGAGAGTGTTATAAAAACTCGAGACTCTGACCGTTATAAAACAAATAAATACCAGTATATATAACCTTTGATTTTTACGCTGTGTTGAAGACCCATTGGTGGCCTTAGGTTGGTTTTTGCTCTTTGGTCGGGGTGTTGTGTCTTTGAAACATTCCCCATTTCCATCCTAAATTTTATTATTTTGTAGGAGAAAATGGTGCCGTTAACCTATCATTTTTTTAAGTGTCGATTGTAGATCAAAAGTTAAGAATGTATAACAGTATTGCTCCAGAAGACATACTGTCCCGGGGGGGGGGGGGGGGACTTCGGTCCCATGTTTCTCTCTTCGCTTGTTACAGAAAAACCTATCAACATTTAGACGAGCACATTCCAGCTAGCTGAAATGTGTGAAGCTACAATCTTTTAATTATTCTTTCTTGACAATTTCATTTTTATCTATAATTTCATATGTCTTTTTGTTCATATATGACCTAATCATTGTATGATACAATTGCCATAATATAACTTTTAGGTAACACCAGAGTCTTTAAATGTCACAGGTCGATTTTTATTTGTTCCAAAGTTAATGTTTTATTCAAACAAAACTCATATTCAACTGTTACAAAAGCGTAATTATCAAATCGTCACGAAAACTTTTATTCTTTTAATCTTTTTCTCAATAATCGATCCCTAATGACAGTTAAACCACAGTAAGTATTGATATTTGTAAAATATAGGTCTGTGAAAGAAGTGTCCTTCAAATAAAGCAGTTATTTTATCTTTGTGCCCTCAACTGCATTAAGTTTGTATCTGTGTAACTTTAGAGTATTAGACATACCTACTCAAACTTAAATGATTTAAACATTGTTGTTCATAATACACGTCAAGAAAATATAATAGTTTTATTTCAGAAGAGATTTATGTATCTGTTCTGTTCATACCTATTCAAAAAAAAATGTTTTAACTTTATTTAAATACATGTATACTTTTTATATAATTACGCTGATCTTGTGACACGATAATTGAATTGAAATATGACTCGATTACTATTAAATTGAATAAGGAACAAATGCGTTTTCAGTGGATCCTCGAGAAATTATGCCAACTTATATACCGTTATACATACACTTGATAAAAATTAACATATAAGGTGCTAAATACATTACTTGATCTGTAAATTAAAGTGTAATTATTATATGTTAATGGGCATTTACATTGATAAGCTGATTAACTTAATAACTTTAATACAAATTGAATTACTCTTGTATTGTAACATGTTACTTATAATACCCATAAAAGAAAGTTGCGGTCAGTATGCAGGTCAGTGTAATCCAAAACACCCTTCACTTAAATAATGCCAAATTATACTCCATTTTCTCTCTCAATATAGAAATAAGATGATGTGGTGTGATTGCCAATGAGACAACTCTCGGAGACCAAAATGACTTAGAATTTAACAACATTAAGCCACCGTACGGCCTCAACAAAAAATAAACCCACACGGTTTTTGGTGGGGTTCGTGTTGCTCAGCCTTTAGATTTTTAAGTTGTTTTTTTGTGTACTATTGTTTGTCTATTGGTCTTTTTCTTTTGTAGCAATGTTGTCTGTTTATTTTCAACAAATGAGTTTGAATGTCCCTCTGGTATCTCAGTTTCGCCCCTCTTTTAGCCATATAAGGCCCTGAAAAGACAAATTTAACTATAAAATAATTCAAGCGAGAATACTAACGGTCTGATGTATGGGCTGATTTATGAAGCTAACTACATTTTTTATCCAGTGTCAAACCTCTTTGTAACCCTTTTTAGGACTTGATGGAGGTGAGGGAAACCAACTATTGATAAAACCGACTACTAAGAAATATTGACTTCTCTTGTTTTATTTAAACCAGAAAACATTTCCACACACTCATTAACATAGATAAAATCAGAAAAGATACATTGCACAAGAAATAAGTATGACCATTTATGTTATTTTTTCAGAATCATGTCGAAAACAATTAACAAGAAGGCAGATACTAAAGTAAAGACTGTCATGTTACCCGGAGAAAGAGGACCAGAAATCCAATATCGCCTGACTGGGTTTCATCAGACATCAAAAAGAAAAACCGTTCCCAGACTCCGAAAAGCACAAAATGCCCAGATTTTAGCAAAGAATGTTACAACAAATGTTATCCACAATAACAATGAACACGAAAATACAAACGCTTTATCTTTAGAAAACAAAAATGCTCAACCGGAATCAACAATGGTGTCTCTGAAAGACAAAGATGATGTTAAAATTAGTAGAATCAGTGATTACCAACCAAAACCTTCCACGGAATTTTGTTGTGCTAATGATAAAGATACCACCGGAAGTTGGATATCAGGGATTGAATTTGTGCAGGATGATCACATTATTTTACTGGATACTAATAACTGTAAACTAAAACGATTTAACACACTGTTCAGATTTCAATCGGAAGTCGAGGTGCCCGTTGACTGCGCGAGCATGACTAAAATATCTGATAAAGAAATTGCTGTTACATGTTTAAATGAAGTTCATTTTTATTCCATCGGCCATTTTGGTATGAGTCGATCTTCAAAACATTTTGAGGTGAGCGGAGATGCTTACGGCATAAGTTACGGGGACGGTAAATATGCAATCACATGTGATGTAGAAGATGAAGATAAATGTGCTATTCGTATTCTAGATATATTTGGTGATGAAATACATGTGATAAAAGTGAAAGGGAGTGATAATGAAGAAATCGACATTGGTCCGTACTGCCAGATAGACAACATGCATCAAGTTGTAGCCGTGTCTGATTTCGACAACCGTTTTGTACGATGTTATAATTTCAATGGTTCTTTAAAATGGAAGTGTGAGGTGGCAGGTGGTCCAAGAGGTCTTTTAAAAATTGGAAATGATTTAATTGTTTCAGATAATTATGGACAAGAAATTTGTGCAATAACGATAGATACTGGAAAGAAGAGAACACTTCTTCAAGATGAAGATGGCGTATTCAATCCAGAATTAATTGCATGTAATGGCAGAAACTTACGTCTTGCAATAACGCAGCGAGCTTTTGATACCATCAGTATTTTTAATTTAAGTAAAAGACAGTAACTATGAATTAATAATTGGGAGTATTATATATGATAGCTATTTTTTTATAATGTTAAATGTCTGTATCTAAGACAGAGGGGATATAGAGTAGACATTTACCCAACGACTCAGAAAACAAAAAGACATTGATCTTACATGCTTAGTTCATAGACACTTCGCCTGTAAATATATAACCAATTTTAAGATATATGTTTTGCTGTTTTATGCCTCGCCTAAATATGAGCGTCACTAATGAGTCTTATGTAGACGAAACGCGGCGCGTCTGGCGTACTAAATTATAATCCTGATACCTTTGATAACTTTTTCTAATATAATAATAATAATATACAATATGCTTTTATTTCAAAAACACTCCGTCACATTGACATGTGAAACAAGAGGTAAATTACAAAAAATACAAAATACAATCACATACAATTAAAGAAATAAATAAAACAGCTTAGAAGAAATGTAATATATAGAATATTACTTTACTTTACATTATAGTATTTAAATATTATAATATTTTAGTTAACTTTGAAATGAATAAAGACACATTTTTAAGTACGTTAATATTAGTCAATGACAGTAGTCCTTTCATTTTTGCTTCACACGGATATTTCACATAGTACTCTGGAATATGCTGATTTCTGATATTTTTTACTAATATAGAGTTGCATTCAAATAAATAATGGTATTCATTGCCAATTGCAGTTAAACACAAATTACATGTCCTCTCTTCTTTTGGGATGTTTTACCATCTTCCCAGCTCTACTGGAATTTTTACATTGCAGCATCTTAATTTTGAAATATATTTACGTTCGAATGGTGTTAATTTTAAAAGATAGTTTTCTAAGCCAAAGATTGTTTTAAAAAGTCCATAAAATTCTCCTCTGGATAAGTTGTCAATTTGACTATGCCATTGTTGAATGAATGAATCTTTTAGTTTTTCTGTCAGTACGATTTTTAGTTGATTTATATCTAATGGTGATTGCTGAGTCCAAACATAGCTTAGTCCGGCATTGTCTAGGATCGATTTAATATAATCCATCCATTTGAAAGTGTGATCATCTTCTAAGTTGAACATAATTTGATAAAGTATACTGCTAAGTTTATTTTCATTGGTGAGAAGTTTGTTCCAAAAACACACCATTCTACATTTTATTACGATATCTATTGGTGTACGACCAAGTTCTCCATATTTCATAAAATTTGGTGTCGACGTTCTAATTTTCAACACATTCCGGCAAAACTGTAGATAGATTTTTTCCAACATGTAATTGTTTCCGAATCCCAATATTTCACATCCATATGTCAGAATTGGAAGTACAAGTGCATCAAACAGTTGTAATTGTAAGTCGACAGGTATTGAGAGGCTACGTATCTTTGTATAGAGACTAAAAAGAGCTTTCTGCGCTTGTTCGCTAAGACGTTTCTTTGCTGTTGCAAATGAACCATTATAATTAAAGGTTAGTCCTAGATATGGATATGAATCCTGAATTTCAATAGACTGGTTAAATATTTGAAATTTTGGTAATGTTCTTGATTTCCGTTTGCAGAACACAACAACCTTTGTCTTCGATAAATTAACGTTCAACTTCCATCGGACACAGTATCTTTCAAAAACATTTAAGGCGTGTTGCATTGATTCGGCCGTTTCAGATATAATTATAGTGTCGTCGGCGTACAAAAGAACGAAAAGTTTAATATATATATGCAAATGATTGTGGCAAATATTTTCGATCACTTGCAAGTTTTGAACATTATTCTCAGCAAAGAAAGACTCCAGATCGTTTAGATAAACAGCAAATAAAAAGGGGATAAGTTTTTTCCCTGTCTCACTCCAATGTTACAGTTAAAAACGGCTGACACTTCGTTCCCATTTCTTACGCAAGATTTAACATCACTATATATACTAATATTACCTTAAAAATTTTCCCAGAAATATTCGCCTTTTGTAATTTAATCCACAAAGATGTATGAGAGATTGTAACAAAGACTCTCGAAAAATCAACTAAAGTGCAAAAGAGTTTTTTTCCAAGTGCTTGATAAATTGATATTAATAAATGTAATACAAATATGTTATCCAATGTACTATAACCTTTTCTAAAACCTGTTTGAGCCTCGGAAATCAGATTGACCTCAGTTGACAGTTCCCCAAGTCTTTCATTTAAGATAGATGTGAAAGTTTTCCCAAGACATGACACTAATGTTATTGGTCTGTACGAGCTTGGATCATATATATTGCCTTTATTCTTGAAGATAGGTTGAATAATTCCCATTGTCCATGAATCTGGTACCTTCCCAGTATTTAAAACAATATTGAATAACTTGTGATAGATGGTCAACATTTCCTTAACCGTATGTTTAATATGTTTATTCACAATACCATCATATCCGGAAGCCTTATTGTTTTTAAGTTTTTTTACGACATTCAAAATTTCTTCTTCTGTGATTGGAGAATTTAAAATTGTTGATGTTCTCTGGTGGTACTTTTGTTAAATCTATGTCTGAGTTGTCTTCAATGACTTCATCTTGGCTTAGACGTTTAAAATGTTCATATAAGTCTTCAATTTTAACAGCATCAGTTTTATTTGATTTGTTGATATTTATATTTAATTTTTGCCATAGCCGTTTTGGGTCAGATTTAGCCAATTTTCTAAGATCTTTTGCGGTATTCATTTGGAAATCATTATAACTCCGATTTAGTTCTTCTTTATAAGATTTACTTGCTTCTTTTAAAGCTTTTTTATTTTCTTTACTCTTTAGGTTCCCGTATCTTTGTCTAGCCTGATGAAATAAATTTCTTTTGCTCTTGCATCCTCTTTTATACCATGGTTTTTCATTGTGCTTTGTATATTTCTGGTTTTTACATTTTGTTCCAAACACTGAGATTGAAGAGCTCTTAAATATTTCACAAATTTTATTATTGCCGTATCAATATCGTTTTGTTGTACAGTATCATTTCGATCGATTAATTTATCAAGTATAGTTTCTATGTCCCATATTCCTTCAGACTTTTTTTCTTTAACAAATTTGACAAATTTATCTTGTTTATTATTATTCCATTTTATAACTTGCTTCTCGACGGTTTTTACATTGTTGATATTAGTATATGGTTGTGATTCCAGAGTAAACTTAAGGTTACAGTGGACATCTGATAGGATAGGATTAAATTCTTCTACTTCGAAATTCTTTGTCATTGGAAAAAGATCAGAACTAAGTATTAGATAATCAACGACACTAACGTCATTACAAGTAATTTTTCCTACTGTTTTGTCATTACCTATTCTTGAATTTGCAATATACATATTCATTTTTTTACACAATTCTAGAAATCGGTGACCATACGTATTTGGTCGACATGCACATTTGCTATATCTTTGCATGGAAATATTGTTTGTTAAGAGTCCATTGTAATCGGAAAAGTAATGCATCGTCTGTGTATCATCAGTATTTAGAATTTCAAGTAAATGTTGATCTGGGATAACATAATCCGGTAATGTAGATGTCCCCTATTAAGACGTTTTTTAGATCAGGTTCAGACAAATGAAGAAATTCGTTTTCAATTTCAGTAAAAGCATCTACCGATGAGTATTTAGATCCTTCTGGTGGTATATAGACACAGCCCATTAGTACATTGTCATTTAAAAGATCTTTCGAAAATTGTATCCACTGTACACATTCTGATTTTGTTTTTGGAAATGTAAGACATTTTTCAAGTTCAGATTTGTAAATAATTACTATGCCACCTGACTTTCTTTTAAACTTTGATCGATGTTTATTAAAACAACTATATCCGTTAGGGAGTGATATAATGTCTAATTTATCTGTTTTTGTTTCTACAAATATAGAGATATCGTTGTTGATATAGAACGAGGCATACTTTCGAATCCATTAGCCTTCGTGTATCAAGTAAATGAAGCTTACTGTTAAGTTTTGCTCATTGTGATGTGAACTTGAGATTATATGCGAAATGTAAAAGTGTGAACGCGGCATTATTTCAAAAGGAGACATAATAATGTTAATATTTGTATGGCTTTTTGTAGAATGTTTAAAGAAAACATATTCTTGAAAGGTTTGAATATTTAATGTATTTATTTGCCTATTAAATACCATTCCTGAGTTTATAATCACTGTTCTCCCTTCCTTTCCATTCTATAAAAGTCGTAAATAAACATTAATTACCAAAACAAATTGAAGCCTGTCTGAATCACGTGTTTGGAAAATATCTTGTATGAGAATTAGGGAGACATGAACACATACAAAGACATGTCATTTGACAAGGATGAGATTTGGTAAATTATAAGTCCTTCATGGCTTCAATAAACATTACATTGAACAACAAATCGGAGGACTTATCTTGGTTGTATTGGATACCTAAGCTTCACAAAAATCCGTACACTCAACGGTACATTGACGGCTCATCTGCATGTTCCACTAAAGAATTGTCAATTAGATTGACTAAAATTCTGTCCGCAGTGAAAGAAGGTCTTCAGATATACTGTGAAACTGTTTACTCGCGAAGTGGTATTTACCTTATGTGGATTCTTAAAAATTCTAAAGAACTTCTAGATAATTTTAAATCTCGGTCTTTTTCTGAAATTAGTTCTATAAAAACTTTTGATTTTTCAATCCTATATACCACCATTCCCCATGTTAAATTGAAAAATCGCATGAAAGAAATAATCCATAATGCCTTTCAACATACATATGGTAGCATGCGCTATAAATTTATTACTTTGGGATATCAGAAAAAAGTAAAAACACAAAAATACTGAACTCCGAGGAAAATTCACAAAGGAAAATCAAAAATCAAAAGGCAAAATCAAAAGTCCAAACACATCAAACGAATAGATAACAACTGTCATATTCCTGAATTCCTAGAAGGCATATTTTGTTAACAGTGAACAAAGGGGTAAAACATGCTATACAGAGGGACAAGTGATCAGTATGCTGGAGTTTCTTATCAACAACATATTTGTTGAATTTAGAGGTAGACTAAGTCACTTTTTCAACAAATTACCTGTATACCACCCTTCCTCATGTGAAACTATAAATCTTTTTGAAAAAACATTGAAAGGCAAAGTGACATTTACATTTTATGACGTCAAACACGCGAAACAATGCATGTGGTTTTTAAATGTGATAGATCATGCTTCTTGTGCTTTTTTGTTAAATACTTGTTTGTTTTGAGATTGTGATACAGTGATGACTGCTGTACCCATATTTTGACTATTTTGCCTATTATGTCTGCTTTGTTCACGCATCGTTGTGAATATAATGGAATTTGATGCGACTGTCATACAATTGAGAGGTTGAGCGCTATAAAACCAGGTTCAATCCACCATTTTCAACATTTGAAAATCCCTGTACCAAGTCCGGAATATGACAGTTGTTGTCCATTCGTTTGATGTGTTTTTATCATTTGATTTTTCCATTTGATGAGGGATTTTCCGTTTTGAATTTTCCTTGGAGTTCGGGATTTTTGTGATTTTACTTTTTTCCCCATAAGAAAATGCCTGCACCTAATCATTGTTGTTGTCCATTCGTTTACAGTGTTTTAAAAGCTTTGCCACTTGATAAGGGAATTTCCGTTTTGATTTTTCCTCAGAGTTCGGCATTTTTGTTATTTTACTTTTTTAACTGATATAGATTTTGGTACAGACACGTATGATTTACAGTGAAACCTCTTTTTTAAAATTATAGTGTATATAATACTGAAGTTAACTACTTTCCTTTATTGATGTTGCGATAATCAGAGTTATCGTTCGTAGTATGTTGTGTCTTATTGGAAGTTTTATATTTTAAATTTCATTAATTAAGATCAGGGTTATTTTCGCCCAAATCTAACGTAAAATTGTTTACGATGGTACTGAAGAATAACAACTTGACCTTTGATAATGATCATTATCTACAATTAATGAACCAGCTATGGGCACCAACATGTTAAAATATGTTTGGGTAGATTAGAAAAAAAACCCTCCTTGAATCATCATAAAAAATAGCTTTTCTGGTTTAGATTCATCGATGGGCAATGGAATCGAAATAAAGTAACGACAACATACATCAAAGCATCAAATTTACTCATGAGAAATCTAAATAAGAAGTCACCATCATCGATACATCCATTTCTCTTACATATAGCTGTGATTTGTGATTTTACTTTTTACATATGGCATGATATCCACTACCCTTTATTTCTAGGCCTGATACTCATCAATACCTATCTCCAAACAACTGCACAATTTACTAAGAGCATCCCGTACAGTCATTAAGAGTTCAAACACTGAAAAAACTTTAAAAAAAACCCTAACTAAGTCAACTCAAAAACTGATGGAAGAGATGGGGCTGTAAACACAAAAGTAATCAAATAAGATTTCAGAAAGCGGAAAATATCACAATAGGCAAACTGCTCGTGTTCTGACTATCCACCCATCTTACAAAAAAAAACAGCTCCGGTGCCATTCGTGAGATTTGAAAATCATTTGAAAAGAGTCCCAACTATACAAGATCTTTCTCAAGCTCTAATGCTAGCTAGCCTCTATGCAACCATAGTCTGCGAAACCTGTTGGTGCATGCGGAAGTATCTTAGCTGAGTTTTGCTTCTGTAAAATACCGTTCATATGGTGACAAAAACAGCAAATATTCCCTACAATAAATCACTCATTAACACCCCACAGTAAAGCCACCAACAATAAATAAGTTTGCAGTGTGACCTGCAAAAGTATAAATGCTATTTACATTCTATTTAAAAAACACATTATTAGTTATAGGAATGATATCTCAAAGAAGCCACTTCTCTCAGTCAATATAAATATCAACCGATGGTGTTTACTTCCAATTACACAGTGTAGATACTATTCTGTACGCTATCCGGAAGTATAGCATCATAAATATGAGTAACTGTAACAAAAACATGCATTAGAATATAAAATATGCGTGTGCATCACAGCAACTTGATAGAAAAAAGTGAAATCGATGGACAATTTTGCTCTGGTAGTACAAAGCAAATAATCTTTAATTGCAAATATTTGCATCAGTTTACAGTTAAATATATACTGTTTCAATATTCTTTTCGTATTTAAGTAGAATATTCGTATTTCCCATAAACAAATATGTTTTCCTTGAGGATCCCAAAATATATTACTGTACGATCAGTCTAGAACTGACTGTATTCTAGAAGCGATTTCAGATTTTTTTATTGTATGATCAGTCATGATTTTGAAAAATCAACAACGGCAATTTGAAGGTATATACGTGTCTATGTGATATTATGAACTGTCCAGGCAACTATAACGTGTAATTTCTTTCATCAGACAATACACATATATTTCTGATGATTTTTGTAGACGGCAAAATAATTGTATTTATGTTCCGTCAGATGAGTCTTATTTAAAATCAAATGCCTAAAAAGCACATTATTCGCTTGTGGACTTTGTAATAGTGTATCGTTGCAGTTATCTGTTTAGCTATTACATTTTCAAAGACTATTTACACCGTCCGCCGTTGAGGGGGATACTTCATGTGATATAGTTTGGGTAAGTTTACAGGAATCATTACATGTATCATTGAAGACCTGTTGGTGATCCTCTGCTGTTGTTTTTTATTTGGTCGGGTTGTTGTCTCTTTGACACATTCCCCATTTCCATTCTCAATTTTATCAATAACGAATGAATTTAAAATGAAAAGGATTTTATCAGTTTACTTAAAGCGATTTCTGGGTTATTCCATGTATGTCATTGTACTGATTTCATTTGTTAATTGCGTGGCAACTTGTGAAAATAATATTACTTAGCTTATGCACTTTCATCCTTTTTAAGGGATTTTCAACAGAAAAATCGGTTGGTATGTTGAAGGTTGGTGCGACCATTAAAACGGTTAAACCCGCTGTACCAAAATTTTAAAATAAATTGGGACTTGATTGAGAGTTGTCTCGTGGGCACTCATACCACATCTTCTTATTCATATTATTTTGGCGATGTTAGAATGCTGCCAAACATTGACCATGCCCTTTACTCCTGAACCGTTTAATCAAAGCTTTTTAAACTTTAATTTGTCGTTACTGATGCCAAAATGGAGGTCTTGTTCGTGCGTTAATTCATGAATCGTTCAATCATACAACTTTTCAAACTTTAATATGTTGTTGCTGATGATAACATGGAGGTCAAATTAATATTGATGATTTTCAGTCAACGTTTAAGAGAGATTGTTCTTGAAAGATTGAAAAATGCAAGATATAAATAAACTTTAAAAAATCTGGATTGCTGTCTTCTGAAAGGCTCTTGTTTTGATTTTCCTTGGGAGTCGGCTATGTTTTTTATCTTCATTTTTCGTTTACATCTGCCCCATTATAGAAGCATTCAGGCTTACAGTACTAGTTAGTTTAAGTCGATCCTCAGAAAAACTTTGGGATGGGGTAAAAGGGAGGCACATCATTAATATCTAGTCCACTGACTTTGTTATTTGAAAATTGTTAATGAAATGTACATGTTAAATTCAAATCAATATAAATACTGTAATGCATTCAAGTAAACGAAAGATATATTTCTTTTTCAGGATAATCCAATGTCAAGTTTTCATGATTCGGAAGAATCAAATTTGAAAGTTGCAACATGTGTTTCTCCATCTATTACAAATTTCCGAACAAAAAACTTCAAACTGATACCTGCTGAAATTAAGAAGGACAATACAATCATAATCTCACAATGTGAATCATTCACATTTAATGTATGTAATATTTCTTCGGAACTGTTGTCACCTGTTAAGAGGAAATGTGGAACAGAAGCACAATTGAGTGTCAAAGAGATAGCTCTACACCCAAAACAAAGTGAAGGAACTGTGATCAATTATAGGCTCTAGCGCGGCCTCGAATGTGTGTAAATACATGCATTTTTATATAACAATTAAATCTGTGTGTTTGTTCAATTTTAAGTATAACGGAGGACATTTCTGAAAATTATATAAACAACAAACCGTCCTCTTATTTTAGCAACACTTAAACATCCTTATACTTAATGTAGTAAGTCATGTACACCCTATCAAGCTAAAACATGTTTCATAAGTTTTCAGGATGTGAATTTATTGAAATATATTTGTGTTATTAAGAAAAATGCCACCTTCTAATGTATCGTATATAACTTTGAAATCACCACTAGAATACAGTGAAATAAAGACTGATCATACAGTTTCAAAATATAAAAGCGAGACTGATCGTACAGTGACAAATTCAAACAAGTGTAATTTTCTTAATTCTGGCTTCAAAGATCTGGTTGAAACTATTACCACCACTTGAAATATACTTTATTTAGTTAATTATGTCTGGTTCATACATTCATTTGTACACTAAGAGGGTAAAAAGAATGTTTGTAGGTTCACCGACTGATTTTCCTTAGTGATGCACTTGAAAATCTCTTGATTAAGGCAAAGAGACGAATAATGAATGTGCTGAATTTAATTCTAAACCATTTGAGAATATTGATGTCAGCTGATTTAATCATTAAGCAATGTGCAGATGATCAACTTCCCGTTTAATTCAGTATATCCATCAAATTTAAAATGTGATCCAAAAAGTTCTCGCTTCGAAAATCGCGACTTCCGGATAGCGTACAGAATAGTATCTACACTGTGAATTATAACTATCCACCAAATTTAAAATGAAGTGGACGAAAGCAATTATAGCGAACTATGCGGTTTTCATCAATGAGAAAACCCCATACCGTATAGTAGACTATAAAATGCTCCAACATGAAAAATATGAAATAATTCAATAAAGAAAACTAACCGTATAGTTTATAACAAAACAGTTTACGAAAACAAATATAACTGGTATGAACCAAGTTAGCCAACATTGCTATCATGAACCTCTTGAACGGTTACATCTACATTCAATAATTCATGATCAGATTAATTTATTCCTGAATATCGGAATGTGCGTCCCCAACTGATTTTGGTGCATCATGTAGTTCCTGTAACTCAATAGTATCCTCAGTGCTTGATTGAACAGATTGTTCTACAGGTACAACCATGTAAATCCTCCTCTGACAGATATTAAATGCTAATTCCGGTGTGGTTGTATTATCCGAGGTTGATTTCAATAGTTTTAATCTCGGTTTTGGCTATACATTACACTATCTTTAGTATTTATTACTAGTAGATCAAAGACAATTGAATTATAGACAGAAGAAATATCCTGCTTCAACAATATTTACAACAATCTTTAGTCGATTTCACAAGTTCCAAGAAAGCAAAACATCCATTTAAAAAGAAATTAAAAACTTTAAAAAATAGATACTGCATACACCTGCATCCTCCTCGTTGTGAATTTCAAAACCAGGAGATGTAGAAAAAAAGATATTTGTTGGCCTTCACTTTCAGCAACATGTTGAAGATTTACCGTCTCACATCAAAATCACAACCGTAGAAAAGTGCGGGCCTTAAGTCCTCTTTCTGACGACACCACACTTGTCTCTATGGACGTCACCTCCTTCTACACAAATATTCTACATGCAGATGTCATTGATGGATGCAGAGAAGTTTGGAATTCACCACCAGTACAAAAAAGTTCGTTAGTAATTAGATATTTTTTAATGGAAATAAAGTCCAGACATTCGACTATCATCAAATAAATCAATTAGAAAATTAACATATACATGTGTTTATGAAATGGAAAGAAATTATAAAAACTTTATTAGATGAAGCATTTAGAGTCAAACGAATATGTTCCAACACAGAAACAACTGAAATATTCTCAAAATCCGATGGAAGATCATGGACTCTAAACATGAGATTAATCAACAAAAATTTCAGGAAGCGGAAAATATCCCAATAGGCAAACTAAACGTGATCTGACCTAACCTACCCACCTAAATAAAACAGCTCCAGTGTCATTCTTAAGCATTGGAAATAAGTTGAAAAGTGACCCAAGTATCCAAGATCTTTCTCGAGCCCTAATGATAGCTTTAGTACAACCAATTAGTCTGCGAAACCTGTTGGTACAAGAGGAAGTGTCTGAGCTGCGTTTAACCTTTGGAAAATATCGTTTATATGGTGACAAACGCAGCAAATATTGCCTTCAGCTACATCGCTCATCAAACTCCTACAGTTAAGCAATTAACAATAACTACAATGTTTTACAATGTGACTTACCAAAGTATTTACTATCTCCACAAAGACATCAATAGTTACATAACCGACAGTGCGAGGGCTGTAAAGCCAGCCAAGGTCGTTAAACACTTCCATCATCATATTTACATGACTGATATCACTAAGAAGCCACTTCTCCGAGTTAATTTAAAAACGAAGAGATGGTTTATGTTTGCTAACGTGAACATTCTACCAAAAATTTAAATGAATTTGATGAAACGCATTATAGGAAACCGTATGACATTCAACAATGAGACAAAAAATACATGACATGAAAACTACGAAACAATTCAATTGGGAAAACTAACGGCCTCACTTATAATAAAAACAGTCAACGAAAAACAAATATGAAATATATGAACCAAGTAAACCAACATGTCTATCACAATCCTCCTAAATGATTTCATTTACATTTGATAATCCCTCATCGGATTCATTTATTTCTTTATATCATATAGGGCGTCCCCAACTGATTTTGAATCATGTACTTCCTGTAACCATAACAGTATCCCTGTTGCGTGTTGGAACACTCTCAGTTGTCCAAGCAGGTAAAACATATGAATCTTTCTCTCACGGAGATTCAGAACTACGTCCGCTGTGTTTGTACTATCTGAGTTGGGTGTCGGTGGTGGTGTCGATGGAATATGATTTTTTTTTCAAATGTCTAACATAACTTTGTCCAACCTCCTAACATTTATACGCTGAAGATGATTTACGACCCATTTTCAAGATGAAACATATTATATGGAAATTGTAGCATTCTGTAACCTTTCTATATGCACGTTCCATTTGATTGAATACTTCTGAATCAGATTAAACATTTAAACCCGTGTCAAAATAAGACCTTTTTCATGTATTGTTATGATTGAACAGGAAACATTAGAATGCATTACCACGTGTAGGCCCTATGAATTTAAGAACACTATTAGTATTATATTTATATTGAGCGCACAATATAATTATATATAGCGCACTCAATAATAGCCTGTGCGCACTGAATATATATGGGCGACACTATAAATGTCTATACAGGTCTCTAACAGTATGTTGATTACAATTCAAAAGTACGTCGTAGAAAACCGAAACAAGGAGAAAAAAATGTCCTGTAATATAAAACTCTATAAATTTTCTTTCCGTCTATCTGTCAAAATAAAAATATGCACAACTCCTCCTCCTGCGGTTGATATATATTTGAACAAACGTGCAACATTAGGATGCCAACAGACGAAGGGAGTTTGTTCAGGATTGACAAAGTTGCGCAGAGGTAAGAAGTCATCCCATTTTATTCGCCTCGTTCTTTATATGACTGTCCCAAGCACCAGAAACTTGTAATTCAGTGGTTTTCGTAGCTCTAAGTCATGTTTGTTTTTATATTTATTGTTTTGTTTTGCTTATTTGAATCGTTTCAAATTAAGTGTAAGTTTTACTCAATGTTGAAGGCTTTACAAAGACCTATTTTTGATTCCACGTAATTTAGGAAATAATTGACTCATTGGCGATACTTCATATGAGGGTCTGTGTTTCTTACATAAAACCTACCCCAACATGGTTATGAGGTAGTGACTGAAAACGACACAGCACTATTGCAATGTCACCTTGGTTGACCAATGACACGTGTCTGTGTCTCGACTCATCAGGGACAATTGCTCACGACCTTAGATCTTAAAAAGTCATCTACTATGTAATATACCGATTTTCCCTATTTTCTATTGTGACATTTTGACTGAATCTGGATATCTAATGGTGTATGTGTAGGAGATGATGCTAATCCTGTCGTTGCTACCGGTCTCATTCCGTTTGGAGGTTATGAGTTCCGACAATTTTATTTTATCTTAATTTTAATCTTGATAACAAAATGGATTCGCAAGTTTCGAAAATCCATCCATGTAATGCTGTTGCCTTTTTTATACTTTAATTTACTTTTTAAATTTTCATAAATTACTAGTATTAAATAATAGTATCTTTGGTTTAATTTATAAGAAAGGTGGAATACACATAAAAATGGAGAGCGGTACCGTTCTGTTATATTCATAGATAGCATGTGAAGTTTCGACAATCTGTCTGTAAAAAATGCTAGCAGAAACCCATTCAAAGTAATATGATTTATTTATCTTTCATCGGTAAAGGCTATATATCACATTATATTTAGTATTTATTTATCTTTCATCGGTAAAGGCTATATATCACATTATATTTAGTATTTATTTATCTTTCATCGGTAAAGGCGATATATCACATTATATTTAGTATTTATTTATCTTTCATCGGTAAAGGCTATATATCACATTATATTTAGTATTTATTTATCTTTCATCGGTAAAGGCTATATATCACATTATATTTAGTATTTATTACTAGTAGGTCAAAGACAAGTGAAACAAAGACGGAAGAAATATCCTACTTTAACAATATTTAGAGTATCATAAAAGTAGTAGTTCCAAGAAATAAGAAAAGCATCCTTTTAAGAAGAAATTCAAAACTCTTGTTCAAATAATACACTATCTGATTAATCTTCTTTGTACATGTGAATTCCAGGAAATGCAAAAACACCTTTTTACAATGCATATGAAAGAAAATTTGATCACAACATCAGTGAATCCGAAACCTGTTGACTCTATTGAACGAATAAACAAAAATGTAATGTCTTCATATTAAACATATTATTTTTTTGATATCTTTATGTACAGTTCCAATGTGCAGACACGATTGGTAATTTCTATTGAAAAATCAATAAATGATTAAGATTCTGAGGTTCCAACTCGCACTGCCAAATGTTGACCCTTGATCATATATCTCCTTTCGTTTAAAGGTATTTATATATGCACATTCTAAGCTTTCAAAGTTTCGGTTTAAGCGTTCCTGACGCTTAACGCTTAACCCTCTTGCTGCCGGAGGGACACATATGTCCAAACCGGCAGTGCCGGAGGGACACATATGTCCATGGATAAATTTATGCAAGCTTCTTATCAATGCTGTATCTCTTTCAATTAAAATACGGAAGAATAAACAGGGTTATGTTTTTCTCCAATTGGTCCCAAATGTAGTGGTCATTTTGTCGTGACGTCATATATCGAATGACGTTGTTGTTTGGCATGTTACGTCACAGACGTTGAGCTGTCGTATTTTCCGGCATATGAAATGCAACCTTGAAAAACGGTCGGCAGCAAGAGGGTTAAGAGGCAAGATATTTTTATTGATATTTCATTTTCTAACAGAAATTAAGTGATATCAGATATTTCGGTGTTTAACAAAATTTCAGCATAGTGATCAGAAAATTAACCTTTAATATACTGTATAGACTATATCCAGATTAAACAGATGACATATGTATTCAATAATGGTCAACTCAATTATGATGCATCATTTAACAAGAATGAGATTTTGGTAAATTCTTCGTGGTTTCAATGAACATTACATTGAAGACCAAATACGAGGATTGACCTTGTTTGCAATAGATACCTATCGTAGAGTGGTTGTATCGGACACAAATTAAGGCTTAGTAAAAAGAACGTCTGCTTGTTTACTTGTATTGTAACTCAGACTAGCTAACGTCACAACAAGGGTGACGTCGTGTACATAGAGAGCGGTAGCGGGAACACTTCATGTGCAATTCTTAACAATACCCGAGCTTCGCAAAATTCCAAACAAACAATGGTACATAGCCAGCTCATCTTCAAAGGAATTCTACACTAGATTGTCAAAAATTATATCTGCACTGAAAGACGGTCTTGGGAAATACTATTAGACTGTTTACTCGCATAGCTGAATAACTATACATAAAAACCCTAGAGAACTTCTAGATAATTTTAAATTTCGATCTTTCTCTGAAATAACTTCTTTCAAAACTTTCAACAATGTATTTCAAAACCCCAAGAGAAATTGTAAAATCATCTAAAAGAAATAATTCGAAAATCTTTTCAGTAAAAAAGATGGCAGCATATGTGTTGTTTTGGGATACCATACGGCATATTTTTAATTAATATAAACAAAAAGGTAACACATGCTACTCAGAGGAGCATTGGATCAATATGCTGGAGGTTCTCGTATACAACATATTTGTTACATTTGAAGATAGACTTTTTCAACTAGTATTTGACATTCCAATAGAAATGAACTGTGCGCCTCTCCTTGTCAACATCGTACTATATTTGGCCTTTTAAACATTTTTTGATTCGAGTGTCACTGATGAGTCTTTTGTAGACGAAACGCGCGTCTGGCGTTAATGTAAAATTTTAATCCTGGTATCTATGATGAGTTAATGGTCAACCTCTTCTTATTTTCATATAAGTGGGAGTTCCTCTAGACACTTGTCAAAAAACAAGAAAATAAAAGATGACCATTTTGATATGCTGATGCTGTTTCCAACAATCAAAACTTTTCTGATCGGGTTCCATTATAGAAACAACATACACGTTTATTTCTTTTTCATCTTTAAACTTATTCCTCGAATTAGACAAAGCGGTCGATTTTAATATAGAAAATATAAATTTTCCCAACATTAGCAGTAATACACCAACTTCATATGAATAAATAAAGGCAACAGTAGTATACCGCTGTTCAAAACTCATAAATCCATGGACAAAATACAAAATCGGGGTAACAAACTAAAACTGAGGGAAACGCATTCAATATAAGAGAACAACGACACAGCATTAAAATGTAACACACACACACACACACACACACAAACACAGATAGATAAGTACAGTGACACGTCTTATAGTAATGTGAATTCACACTCAAAAATAAGAGAAAACATATACATTTCCAAACTCATTCGGTTTCAAGAGCTTGTAGCTGCTACTCAGACTCTAAAAACGTCACCATGCAGTGCCTGGGCAGTAAGTTGGAGATAAGGGACTTTCTGTTTTGAATTTTCCTCGGAGTTCAGTATTTTTGTGATTTTACTTTTTACAATATAAAATGCTGTACCCATTTTTTTATAAGCTTACCTATTTTGTATGTTTGTTTTGCTTTAACATTGTTGTCAATATGATGGAATGCAATGTGACTGCTATACAAGTGAGAGATTTAGCTAGCTATAAAACCAGGTTAAATTCACCATTTTCTAAATAAGGAAATGCCTGTAACAAGTCATGGTATGACAATCGTTTTCAATTTATTAGATGCGTTTGAGAATTTTGATTTTGATTTTCATGTGATTATCAAGTCAAAAGTTAAATGGTTCTCGTAATTTTACGTGAAGCTTTTTTTTTAATTTTTTACATGTTAAATAGGATAGATGCAATTACCATAGACACCCAACTTTAAAATTTCATTTGCATCTTTGTTTTCCCAGTGACTTCAAATATTGAATTTTACTTTTATGTCTTCTCATAGTTATTGTCAAATCAAACTTTTGCAATACGATTTGTATTGTCCCATTTTTGGCCATTATGTTTTCTGGTCTGTGCATCCGTCCGTTCGTCCGTTCGTCCGTTTCAGGTTAAAGTTTTTAGTCGAGGTAGTTTTTGATGAAGTTGGAACTTGAAACTTAGTAAACATGTTCCCTATGATATGATCTTTCTAATTTTAATGCCAAATTAGAGATTAACCCCATTTTCACGATCCACTGAACATAGAAAATTATAATGTTCTTGTTTTGACATTTTTGCAGTGACATACCGAATATGCGGCTTATACTCACACTTAAAGTGAGAATAACGCTAGTATAATCTTTTAAAAATTTATGCCGAATAAAAGACCGGTAGATTTAATTAATCTGACATTGACTTCATACAAGGCCTTTTCCAACATCGAACAGCAATATGATTCCCTTTTTCAGCTGGTTGTATTTTGATCAACTGTATGAACCTTCATAATTGCACATTTTCAAGATAGTATTCATAAGTAAAAAAACTCTGCTGAATGTAATAAAACTTATAAAAAAAGGATTAAGCCTACATATATTTACAATATGAAAAAAAAAAAAAACACACTAACAAATTTGATGACGGACATTTCGTTTTAAATTTTCTTTCGAGTTCAATATTTATGTGATTTTCCTTATTAGTTCGTATACACTTATATAATAATAGGTTAACATGAATTTCCCACAACATTCTCGGGATACTTGGAGTTCAGATATCAAGTTGAATAATCAGCAATAATGATAATATCCTAATCTCAAGATATATATTTTGAGTTTAAATTTGATCTTTATTATCTTGTTCGACATTTATCAATTGGTCTGATTACATAAGGACTATACTTTATATGGATAACAGGGCAAGTTTGATATACGACGTCAACGGTCTATGATATAATAACCCTATGTGACAAAAATCATGTAAAGGCAATTAGAGATCAGCTTACAACCTTCAACAATAGACTGATGTAACAAAACTCTTTAAGAATACATGAATTTTATATAAGCAAAACATAATCATGTATGTAAATGTATATAATAAATCAATACTCTAAATGGTGGGATGTAAAATTATATATGATTATCTGTAATGGGAGGCTTTATCTCGTTTGCATTTCTCAAGGTAAATGAGATTTTGTAAAAATACGGGAACCCCCAAGTTGCTTTCTGACTGATTCGTTGCGATTGTTGGTATATGTCTTATGTAGTTGAAACTCAAGCCAGTTCAAAAATCTTTGATGCATTTTGATGCGATTACATCCACTTCGTTGGTGCCATTACTGGTGGATAGTTAGTACCCGGGGATATCACCAACCAAGTAACCTGTATGTCTGTTTGTTTTGTTCACACATCATTGTCAATTTATAGGAACTTGATGCGACTGTCATACAAGTGAGAAGGTTAGCAAGCTATAAAACCCGGTGTAATCCATCATCTCCTACATAAGAAAAATGCTTGTTACAAGTCTGAAATATGATAGCTGTTAACCATTCGTTTGATGTGTTTCAGCTTTTGACTCTGTCATTTGATTAGAGATTTTCCGTTTTGAAATTCTCGGAGTTCAGTATTTTTTCTGGCTTTTCTTCTTTTTTTGGTACTGTCATGAACATACGGCATTGTTTTATCAAAATGTGCAGTAATACAATTTTGAAAATCTTTTTAAATCAATAGCATGCAAAATTCTGTCAGTTACTCAGACCTCAAATAAACTGATTGAAATAGTATGTCGTCATCATATCAATACCAAGCACAATCCCTCCCGTTACTGGTTTAGTATCATACCATCATAAAAAATATGAGAAAAACATAACCTGTTCATGCTAACATCTAGTTTTAGAATAAATGTTTTTATTTCCGATGCAAAGACCCTATAAGCGAATCAATATTAATTCCAATATAAGCCATCTTTAATGACCTGACAATAGTTTTGTAATTATATCCCTATAAGTCTGTTTAAAGGTTTTGTGAGCATTTGAGGCGAATGCCGACGTTTTTGTGATTTGTAAAGAATACCTCAATAAAAAATTGAATGTGAAATACCTAAACGTATATGATCTCTGTATTTTGATATATATTTAATGATGTCATTGTACCGATGATAAAATTCAGTAAATGTAATTTAGCAAATCAAGGTATCAAACAAAACCCGAGGGAATCGAAAGAACAATAAAAAGAGCAAAACTGGGTGTGCATAAAAAAACCTCGTCATAGATGAAGGAAGGCTACAGTAGTATACCATTGTTCGAAACTCATATATCGATAGAAAAAAAATCCGGGTTAAAAACTAAAACTGAGGAAAACGCATCAAATATTAAAAGAGGAGAACGACACAACAGAAACACATTATTTAAATGTAGCACACAAAGAAACGAACTAAGCATTAGACAAAATTCGATAAGAATAACAAATATAACATCAAAACTAAATAAATAACTTAGCTACCAGGCTTAAAATTTTGTACGTAAGATATGATTTATACATGTATTAACAACAATATAATATAATACAATAAAACTAAATATTCAACACAAAACACAACAAATGACATCAAGTGCCCATGTCCCCAGTTCCATGGAATGTTTTATAAAGGAGTCTAAAGATTTCACTTGCTGACTACGTGGTTCGATTTAGGATATATTTCATTTTATTATCAGAAAAAATCTTTGTATTGAGTTTTAAAATCGTTAAATAAGACATGTTTAAAATCATCGTTTATTCTACTCTCTTACATCATCGTTTATTCTACATACTAAAAAGAAATAGGATTCATCATCAAGAACTTTGCATTTGTCACACAGTCTTTGAGGGCGTTGAATAATTTTTGATCTTCCGGTTTCAATAGGAAGTGAATAATTACGAATTCTAAATTTGAATATAATTTTAAAATATACCTACAAATGTAGCCAAGGCTCCGTGTTGAAGGCCGTACATTGACCTATCATGGTTTACTTTTATATACTGTTATTTGGATGGAGAGTTGTCTCATTTGGCACTCACACCACATCTTCCTATATTTATAAGTTGGGAAAGTAAAACAATGCAAAATTCAACCAATGTATGATAATCTGATTACGTATGAAGTGATAATTTTAGTGTAGGCTATTTCATGTGTTTGGTGGAGGATTTTTTAAGTTCAGAGTATACATCAAAAACAAATTGAGAACAAGCTTTGGTAAATCTCAAGAAATAAATTGAGCCTGTTATGGTAAATCCATAGCGGGCTGGGGAAGCTGATATGTATATTCTGTACTTGAGGAAGTTGACGAAAGGATAAATTAAATTAATTTGAATTTCATAGATCCTTGTTTTTAGTTGTCAATCAAACAAAATTTGAAGAAAAAAAAAGATAATTTTTTCTCAAAATGTTATTGTGAATGTATCGATTAATAACTTGGCATCATTAATGCATCTGGTATCAAACTTTTACACCTACATCCCATATCATTACAAAACAAATAAATGGCCAAATAAAGTACTAAGTTGAAGACCAGAAAGGATCCAAATTCCTGTAAGGTTTGGCCAAATACAACTGAAACAACCTATTCTTTTTGTAGAAGATCCTTAATGTTTCTAACAATTGAAAGTTTGAAATATTATCTCCATGTTCCCATTTAAACAACGATTCTATAAAAATAGCAAACATCAGATAACAGTTGTTTTTGTGCTGGTAGAGTTTTTTTCCCTGAGGGTAGCACTGGCCCAGTAGTCAGTACATCTGTGTTGTCATGAATAATCATTGTTTTCGTCAAAATTATAAATTAACTATATTTACAAAACTTACTAAGGCTTTCCTACCTCAGGAATACATTAGCTTAGCTGTATTTGACAAAACATTTAGGAATTTTGCTCCTCAACTTCGTACTTTATTGGGGCTTTTTAACTTTTTTTTTAGTCGAGTCTTATTAGACGAAACGCGCGTCTCGCTCAAAAGCAGAATTTCAATCCTGGTAACTATGATGAGTTTATTTACTAGGTAAGAACATCGATTCAAATAAAGCCGAGGTAAAAAAAACAAAAAGCTGAAAAGTTTGGTTTCAAACAAGAATAATGATGCTTCCATCTCATTCTTAAACACAAGAAACAAGACTTATTACAAAATCCATTGATTTCGCGTTCGGTTAACTTGGTTTTGATCTTTCTACAAATTGTCCTTTTTCCAGTGATTATTTACTTAGTTGGTTGACCGTTATGGAATAACCGTTTCTCAAATGATATCGGATATGTTCCTTACGTCGTAATTACAATCCCCTTCCCTTTCATGAATGTGACCTACCGAATTAGACTATTTACTGGAATTGTTATAATATGAGCAACACGACGGGTACCACATGTGGAGCAGGATCTGCTTACTCTTCCGGAGCACCTGAGACCACCCCTAGATTTTGGTGGGGTTTGTGTTACTTATTCTTTAGTTTTATATGTTGTGTCATATGTACTATTGTTTGTCTGTTTGTCTTTTTCATTTTCAGCCATGGCGTTGTCAGTTTTTTTTTGATTTATGAGTTTGACTGTCCCTCTGGTATCTTTCTTCCTCCCTTACTAAATGAACATCTAGTATATCACTGTGAACTTCAAATATGATATACTGCAAATATTAGAAGATTTTTGCTTTTATATCATAATCGTCCCCTTAAAGTTGATACAGATTGACAACTGAACTTGAAATTAAACACATAACAGTTCTTCAAGTTGATGAATCCGAAATCACTATCTGGATTCGTCAAATATCATTGAAACGCCCCCCTCCCCCCCCCCAAAAAAAAAAAAAATCCATTGAGATGCAATACTGTGTAAAAACTTGCTGAGCTATGTGATTATTAAGGGACCTTGAAAGAATGGCCAAAACCACTTTGCCTGAGGGATTTGAAACCTTATAAACAAAAAAAAATGAAATATATGTTATAAATCCTTTAAGTGGCGTAGCACGGTCTACTGAAAAGGGGTAACTTTGACATACGCATTTAAGTATTGCCAACGTTTTATGGCAACCATACGGCCTTCAACAATGAGAAAACCCCATTCGATTCAGCCGGCTATAAAAGGCCTCAATATTAAAAATGCGAATCAGTTCAAACGAGAAACCCAATGGCCTAATTTATAACTTAACAATTTACGAAAAACAAATATGACCGACTTACTTTATAACATAGTTTTGTATACAATAATATTGACAAATTGAGAAACGATTGAAAAAAACTAAGTGCAAACTCTCTCAGGCATAAAATATTAGATCATATAGGTATAATACCTTTACATTCAGATGTTTTCAATGTGAAGTAGGTAACAGTTATCCTGTGTCATGATGCCTTTTTAATGTAAATGTGGATGAAAAAAAACCTGACCAGTCTACTTTCAATGTATTCACTATAATAATAATACTATATAGTAGCTTATAATTGTTTACGATTACTTAATCACCATGTACGCTTAGCTGTTTTTATTGTGTATTATTAACCATATTAAATCTTTATAACAATTCTAACACATATTACTATAAGATTCAAACTTTATCGGTTTCTAAAATGTCGTCCCTCCCCTCCCCCCAAAAAAAAAATACAACTTGATTCTAGGAGTATTGCGTACATTCATTATGCCCGCGTCACACTGTCCCGATTTTTATATACGATGGACACCCGAATGCGAAAATTGTAAGTTCGCACGAAGTTGGTCCCGATCTCGTTAAAATACCAAAAAGTGACCGAAGCAAGTACGATGAATAACGAAGTCTATACGATGGTGCCGAAATTATATACGATAGAAAAAGATGGACATACGAAGGTTAACCGAAGACGGGTATTTAAACTTCATATCTCAGCCGAAGCCTACACGATGGATCACGAAGGCTACACGATGGATAACGAAGGCTACACGATGGATTACGATGATGGCGCGATGGCCATACGATGTCTAAAAGATACGAACAGAATTTCGACAACATATCGTTACTGTACAAGTCTGCCATGCATGGCGGGAAATCGATCTTTTTGTCTAATTCTTATAAAACTTAGTTTATTATCCCCTCGCCTACTACATGTAAGTTACGTGTAGATAAAATTGTTATGGACACTCATAACCAAAATGCTCAAAACTTGGTATAGTGTTACTCGTTAAGAATATCTTAAGCGCTATTGACTTTTAAAGTTCAAAGGTCAAGGTCACAGTGGCAGTTGTAATACAAGGCAATATCACCCTTGTGGACACTCTAAAACCAATATGCTTCAAAAGATTTTAACCACATTTGGTATATTGTTCCTCCTTGTAATGATCTGACATTTTTTACGTTCAAGACCAAAGGTCAAGGTCATGCAAATGGACTTGTTTTTTCTCCTTGAAATAGCATAATACACAGGAAATTGGTTGCTCATTTTTTTACCTGCTGGTTCTAAAGACAATATTAAAGGTATTTCCAGTTACTGAATGTTTTGGTTGATTTCTAAAAAAAAACAGTTTATGTATCAAATATGCATATTCAATTTACCATTTTCTGCATGTGTCATATACAAATATAGTGTCCATATTTGTCACCAATATAATACATACGAGGGGATGCCACGCTCGGCATTGCCTTGTTTGAACTGAAAATGTGAGCACTAGTCTGAATAATCACCCATAATTATGCCCATGTTTACTGATCTATCTTAAAGGTAAGGTAATGGGTTCGTTGATCCCTTTTATTCAAAAAGAGCTCTTTCCAGGAGGATATCATAATAATATAGACAAAAGGACGGATGTGGGGAAAGCAACAAATGCGGCAAAATATGACATATAGAAAACAAAATGGTTATGGAGTAAACATTCGTGTGACAACAACTCAGACGATACATAAAAAATCAGAATAATGAAGAAAAAGATGGTTTTCCTATATACGTGTACCTGCAGTGTTGGTGTACGAGGCGCGTTTATGATTTTCATTATGTAACTTAATATGAAAAATTCACAAAAAATAATATTTTACTTGTAAAAGTAAATCCTGAGCCTGTAATAGCTGCTCTTCTTGTTCCATTTGAATTAATAGAAACAACGATGTCGCCTTTCTTGTTCTCATAGAATCATATGATATGAGCTCCATGTTTTGTGAACGTCTTTCTTAACTGTCGTATTAGACTGACCAGTGCATATCGCGCATGGCATTGTAGCGCGAAAATTAACTTGGATTTAGCTGGATTTATTGCCGTCGTAGTTCCATCTTGTCGCCTTCGTACTTTTATTCGATGGCAACACGAAGGGATTACGAGGTCTTCACGAAGTCGTGTTGCCATCGTAAGACCTTCGGGTATCGTCGTGATTCATTCGTGTAGACATCGTAATGTCAAAACTGCCAGATGGAAACGATGGAAACACGAATGCAATACGATGTGCACAGATGCATTCCCGGTGACATTACGATGGTGAGGATGGTGATACGAACTCAATACGAACACTTAACATCGGACGCACCTTCGGGGATTTTTTAACATGTTAAAAAATTTAGAACCCTTCCCGAAGTTGTCCCTGAAGGCTAGAAAAAGTGGCCGATGGTTCTACGATGGTTAAAGATGGCACTTCGAATAGACCGATCTGGATACGATCAGTCCCGATTTTGAAAATTTCCATTATCGTGTTGCCATCGGCGTAAAAATCGGGACAGTGTGACGCGGGCATTAACAAGTGCAATAAGTATCTTTATACCACTTTCTATTTCAAGTACCTCACTTTATTAAAACACATACAGACTTGTAATCATTAAGGAAGAAGTAGAATATGCTTAATTACTATGGATTTTTAATATATGATTACCATGCAGATACTTTTTTTTTTAAATAATTTTAAAAATAAATAAATAAATAAAAGTAAAATATGTAAAACAAAGCCAGATGTCTTATTTCAGGTCATTTAGTCGGTTAATTACCGAAATTAAATGATAAATACACGCATCGCCCAACAAAGTGTCTCACGATTGAATAATTTGCAATACCATGTATAGCCTACTGTTACATTAGTAAGGAAACAACCATCCTGGGAGCTTATTCACAAAGCCTCCGTTAACTAACGGACGCGTTAACTTAACGGAGACGTTAACGGGTACGTCCGTTAAAATTTAACGTGGTATTCACAAACGTATCCGTTAACGTTATAATAACGGGTGCGCTATTAACGGGTGCGTTAGTATGCACATTAAACGTAATTGATATGTCGGGTGTTTTCATTGGTTTATAAATCGACTCGACACTACAATGGTCAAAGAGTTTGTTTACATTTTTATAATAATAGTGTTAACTTTTTCCAGCGGTTGTGCATTCTAGACAATATGCTACAATACGTCGAAAACAAACAATCAATAAAGACTACATCTTGTGTAGGTTTAATTTGTTCATTTAACTATTTTTTATATGTTTTGTTTCACTTAAAAGGCTTGTGATATAAGTAGCGTACACACCCTGCACGAGTGGTCTGAAAATTGCATAATTAAGCTAGGTTCACACTGCCGATCAGATCAACTCGATGATCCCAATTGTCAAAATTTCCACTACCAAGCTCAACCAATTTCTTGATCGGGCCTGTTTACGACTTATACCCGACCGCCATCCGACTGTACACAACTTTATTTTAATAAACTCGACCATGCACGACTCCTTTAACACGCCATCACGACTCCATTCCGACGACAAAAAAATGAATACTTATTCGATGATTACGATCAATTCACGATCTTTACACGATCTTTACTCTACTAGCTAGATCAAATCAACTATTCACGATCTCAGCCTGATCTCTACCAGACCAGATCGACCTGATCGTATATGAGTCGTAGGGATAATCGGGAATTGGTCGGGTATGCACATTTTTAGTATAAAAACGTCCGAATATATTATTCCCCGCCGCTTCAGAGTGGACATTTAGTGTTACCCTTGTCGGAGCTTGACTAATACCTTGTTTATAACACGCGTATTATACGTTGCACCTTTTAGAAAAAGATTTTCAATTGTGTTCTTGTCTCTGGCGGTTACTATGTGTTCTTAGAAATGAAATCACCCTATTAGCACGTATATACCCGTTCCAGCGCTCGGTTTATATCCTGTTACTTATTCGTTCCTTAATCGCTTTTAATACGCGTGGTATACGTTGCACCTTTTAAAAAAAGGATTTCAAATTGTTTTCTTGTTTCTAGTGGTAGATTGCGTTTCTAAGAGGTGATATAACCTTATCATCGCGTATGTAGCAGTTTCAGCGCTCGACTGATACCCTGTTACTTATTCGTTCCTTATTCGCGTATAATACGCGTGTTATACGTTGCAAATTAAAAAAAAAATGATTTCAATTGTTTTCTTGTAACTGGTGGTAAATTTGGGTTCTAAGGGGTAATTTAACCCTATAAGCGCGTATGTACCCGTTTCAGCGCTCGACTGTTACCCTGTTACTTACTCGTTTCTTCTTCGCGTCTCATACGTTTGTTATACGTTGCACCTTTTAGAAAATGATTTTCAATTGTTTTCTTGTCTCTGGTGGTACCTATGTGTTCTAAGAGGGGTGAAAACCTATTAGCGCCTATGTAACCGTTTCAGCGCTACACTGTTATCCTGTTACTTATTCGTTCCTTATTCGCGTCTCATACGTTTGTTATACGTTGCACCTTTTAGAAAATGATTTTCAATTGTTTTCTTGTCTCTGGTGGTACCTATGTGTTCTAAGAGCGGAAAAAACCTATTAGCGTCTATGTACCCGTTTCAGCGCTACACTGTTATCCTGTTACTTATTCGTTCCTCATTCGCTCATAAAACATGTGTTTTACGTTCCAATTTTAAAAATAAATATTTTCGTGTCTCTGGTGGTTACTGTCGGTTCTTAGAGGTGAAATAACCCTAATAGAACATATGTACCCGTTTCAGCGCTAGACTGATACCCTGTTACTTATTCGTTCCTTATTCGCTTTTAATACGCGTGGTATACGTTGCACCTTGAAATAAATCGATTATCGATTGTTTTCATGTCTCTGGCGGTAATTACGTGTTCTCTGAGGTGAAAAAAACCTATTAGCGCATATGTACCCGTTTCACCGCTACACTGATACCCTGTTACTTATTTGTTCCTTTTTCGCTTTTAATACGCGTGGTATACGTTGCACCTTAAAATAAATCGATAATCAAATGTTTTCATGTCTCTGGCGGTAATTATGTGTTCTCTGAGTTGAAAAAATCTTATTAGCGCATATATACCCGTTTAGCTCTACACTGATACCTTGTTAATTATTCGCTTATAAAATGTGTGTTATGCTCACTTTAAAAAAGAAATATTTTTGTGTCTCTGGCGGTAACTGTCGGTTCTTAGAGGTGAAATAACCGTAATAGAACATATGTACCCGTTTCAGCGCTCGACTGATACCCTGTTATTTATTCGTTCCTTATTTGTTTTCAATACGCGTGGTATACGTTGCACCTTGAAATAAATCGATTATCGATTGTTTTCATGTATCTGGCGTTAATTATGTGTTATCTGAGTTGAAAAAAAAACCTATTTGCACATATGTACCCGTTTCACCGCTACACTGATACCCTGTTACTTATTCGTTCCTTATTCGCTTATAAAATGTGTGTTATATGCGTTGCACTTTAAAAAAGAAATATTGTTGTGTCTCTGGTGGTAACTGTCGGCTATTAGAGGTGAAATAACCCTTATAGAACATTTGTACCCGTTTCAGCGCTCGACTGATACCCTGTTACTTATTCGTTCCTTATTCGCTTATAATACGCGTGGTATACGTTGCACCTTGAAATAAATCGATTATCTAGTGTTTTCATTTCTCTGGCGGTAATTATGTGTTCTCTGAGGTGAAAAAAAACAATAAGCGCATATATACCCGTTTCACCGCTAAACTAATACCTTGTTACTTATTTGTTCCTTATTCGCTACATTGAAGACCAATTGGTGGCCTTCGGCTGTTGTCTGCTCTATGGTCGGGTTGTTGTCTCTTTGACACATTCCCCATTTCCTTTCTCAATTTTATTCAAACTTATCGACTTGGAATATCCAAGTGTATTTAAATAAATTAATCCCAGTGTCTTTGTGCTGGGTATGACCATCCTACATACAAAAAAATGTAAGTATGTCATCCGTTTGGCTTAGTTTGATGTATATATATACGCTTACACAAAACATCCTGTCGAAATTTGGACAATAAACCTGATGCTTCATGTATGGAAAGTGTTATATTCTATGCAAGTTAGATAGATATATATTTTATTTTCTGAAAACTATTTAAAGTTCAAGTTTACAGAGAAACATATGTAATATAAATACAAATACAATCAATTTTTTGTCCTTCATCCTTGACAAGGTACTACTTTGACTGCTTTTTTATTTGATATACTTGTACTAATTAATTGAATATTTATAAAATATTTGCCACTGGACATGAAGCAAACAACAAGATCCTTCCTACATCGACGACGATAATAAAAAGTGTCAGTTTCTTAAGTCAAACTAGATAATTATGCCTTGTAATCTCAGATGAAAGTTTCCAATTATCCAAATTAACTTTGAATTAGTGTGCTAAATGATAATGATCAAGGTGTTTTATTCCCCATTTTCGTTCGTCCGTTTTAATTTTAATGCCAAATTAGAGTTTTTATCCCAATTTCACGGCACATTAAAGTTATAAAACGACAGCACGAGTGGGGCATCCGTGTAATATGTACACATTCTCGTTTTTTAGTATTTAGTCCTGTTCAGGGCCTTTTTACTGGAACAAGATTTAATTAGAATAAAAAAATAAGAAGATGCTGTATAATAGCAAATGAAACAACTCTCCACCGGAGACCAAATAAGGAGCATATTTTGCCTAAACAAAAAAGATAAATATTTTCATATGAGTGTAACATGTCTTCAAATTTGATAGCTGAATACACTTGAAATATAATGGATGGTGTTGAAAAAAATAAAAAAACAAAATATTACGGTTTTTTTGTTTTTGTTTTACTTTGTCCAACATGTTTGAACTCATCCCTCCTATGCACATTTTTTTGACAGAAAGAAAAGCTCTTAAACTAGTTTTCATTACCCTTATTTTTTGTAATCCAATTTTAAACGGTACACCCAACAGATATTGATGTCATACGAGTAGACAGTACTTCAGTACTTTGATTGAATTTGTTAAAGTTTTGTTCTTTTTATTTTTTAAGAGACAGAGCTAGATGCTGCAGATTTTGAAACTTATGATAAACCATATAGCAAAATTAACTAGTCCCTACAGATGATGTCTACGATAATCCTATATGTTGGTAATAAATAAGCTTCTGTTCAAATTGCCTTACATTCCATGAAAGGTTTGACAAAGTTATTGATGACTTAAAAACTGTAACATCAGACTGAATCAGAATTTACTTTGAAAAAAATTTAAAATGGAAAATGGAAATAGGGAATATGTCAAAGGGACAATAACCCGACCAAAGAGCAGATTACAGCTCAAGGCCTCCAATGGCTCATCAACGCAGCGAGAATTTTCCGCACCTTGAGGTGGCCGCCTTAGCTAGCCCCTAAATACAAATGTGTACTAGTTCAGTTTATTTGTCAGTAAAATGTGAATAAATACTCTAAAGGGGTTGATCTGCATGGATTTTATATTTTTATATTTTGGTCATAAACATGCTTATGCATGTCTAAATTTTTCTAAAACTCCATAAAGGTTTGACAAAGTTATTGATGTCTATTTCTTTTAACCAGACTGACCTTTATACCTTGCTGTTTGATGTGAGCAAGGCTCCGTGTTGAAAACCGCATCTTGACCTATAATGGTTTAAATTTTTACTTGGATGGAGAGTCGTTTCATTGGCACTCAAACCATGCACATCTTCCTCTATATCTACGAACCTAAATATTGACGCTGCCGATGCCGATGACGGAATATAGGATCTTTAGTCTCGCTTGAAATCGCGACATAAATGTTGCAGGCTCGACAAAAAGCCTCAATATGTTTGATCATACAATGAAACCTATCTACACTGTAACAATGATGTTTAGATCCTAAATATATTTCTAAGCAAATCTTGTGTGCACTTTTATTTTTACATGTTTAGGTCTTAACTTGTCTCAGTACAATGCGTTTAGGATTGTGTTTATAACGTGTTTAGCTTAGAAATAAGTTTTTTCTAAACACTTTCATTTTTAAACACATTAAAAGTGTTTAAATTCAAGTCATGAATAGATTTGTGCTTACTGAGAAATGTGTTTAGAAATTATACACAATCCCGAACATATAATACAAGTGTTTCATTTTTAAGCAGGACTTTTAAAGTATATATATAACAACTATAAACTTGCGCCACTGAAGAAATGTTTCAACCATCGGTGTTCTAGGTAGTATTCTTCTTACTCGGAGTACCTGTTCAACACAAAGAGTCAGATGATACCAATTTGACATTAAAACTCGTTATTGAAGAGGAGCTGAAAAACTTATAAAAATGATCAACACCATGCTTCATTGCACAAAAAAAAATTGTGAAACACGAACCAAACTGCACGATGAATGGATGTACTGTGTATCATCATAAACATGTTAAGTAAAGTAATTTTCAGGCCGCGCTTCCGCTAGTTTCTTCTTATTTTCGATAAGTTCAGGGGGAGAGAGATGTTTTAAGGTTTTTTTTTTCAGACAAAATTGTAATCCAATACCACAAGTTAGACCATCTTGTACTGTTATACCACTGTCCCAGGTTAGAGGGTAGGGTTGGGATGTGCTTGTCCCAAGTCAGGAGCATGTATTTCAGTGCCATGCAGTGGTTGTCGTTTGTTTATGTGTTACATATTTGTTTTTCGTTCATTTTTTTTATATATAAATAAGGCGGTTAGTTTTTTCGTTTGAATTGTTTTACATTGTCATTTCGGGGCCTTTTATAGCTGACTATGCGATATGGGCTTTGCTCATTGTTGAAGGCCATACTATAGTTGTTAATTTCTGTGTCGTTTTTTTCTCTTGTGAAGAGTTGTCTCATTGGCAATCATACCACATCTTCTTTTTTTATATATATATTAGCCTATATGCTCCTTTCAGAAAGAGTAAATGTACAAATTTGTATAAAATTAGGAGGAGACAAAGTCTATGATTCCTTTGTAAATTAACTATATCTGGAGTCAAATTACTACATGAGTTACAACTTCCCTCGTGGTATGCTGGTATCTCACAATTTTTGATAAAAGAACATAAAATGTAACCATTGCTGTTTAGCTTCTACAATCGATTATAACTAAAAAAAATATTTAAAAAACAAATTTTGTACCAGTACTATGAGGATCAGTGGGGTCGCCAAGTGGACGAAAAGAAAACGTTTCCCGGAGCGAAGGATAAATTTTACTCGAAACGAATTACGTTGTCACAAAGGGGGAAAAGGGGGGGGGGGGGACACACACACAATGTATGCCTCGGGTGCACCTAAAATAAAAATTGATGAAAAACATTTTTTATTTCCACAAACATACATTAATATCTATTTTTTTTATTACACCTTTCAAAAATGCTGTTAAGTGACAATTCGTGTATAAAATATTAAAAAAAAATAATGCCAATCATATATTCTATTACTGTAAACAGAAATAGAATTATTGTAATTCATTTGATCAATGCTTAGAGCAAGGGGTTTAAAAAATTAAACAACTTTGCCTAACAGGTGAAAAATAATTGTTAGGGTCTTGACGAATTGCCATTCAGTTAACAGTTTTGCATTATACATAACAAAAGAAAGTGCTAACGCTTGGGTTTTTTCCCTAATCAATATTGATTTTTCTACAAGTAGCATATTTTATGGTGGCTCTTCACTGAGATTTAATTGAAATAATCCGTATTCATATGCATAGTGCTCGTTTAACGGATACGTTGACGTACCCGTTAGTTATCGGGTTTAACGGAACATTTAACGGAGACGTTAGCGGGTGCGTTAATTAACGGAGGCTTTGTGAATACGAAATAAAATTAGCGGAAATTTAACGGAAATGTTAACGGGTCCGTTAGCTAACGGATGCTTTGTGAATAAGCTCCCTGAATGTATACATAAATTAATAACCCTAAACGTTCTTCGTCATAAAACGTCACGTGATATAGGTAATTTATTTGAGGTTTATTGCTCGTCATAATATTAAAGTCGATATTTGTTTGACAAAAGTAAAATTTCTTACACACACCAGGCAAGTTATATTATTTCTAGACAGAACTATGATATAATATTAAAAAATGTTATCACTATTTTAACTATTTTTACAATGTCACTACTTATAAAACAAAAATGGACCACTTCATCGGTATTTAAATACCATAACATGTAATTTTATTATTCCAGTAGTACATGAATTAACCTTTCATGCTTTCTATATACTTAAAACATCCCCAAAATGGTCAGTGCTGTTTTAATGAGTATCAAATGCAAATAAAACATATTAATAGTTTACTTTTATAAATTGTTACTTGGATGGAGAGTCGTCTATGTTCAGCAGAAAAACGGGTTTCAAATCCATCCCGAAAATTCCCTATAATTTAGTTGTTATGATCTGTTATGGATGATTGATTTATTTCAAAATACGTGCTTAACGTTAAGCAGCAAATATAACATATATAAAATCAGGACCACACAGGTTGTACAAATCTTAGTCTATGCTTAAATTATTTATTTATTAGGAGAAATGGGCTTCGTAATTTAGCTTTCAGTAACTGCGAATACGTTTGGGTTGGTTCTTTTCTTTTGTCATTTTTGCTAATTGTTGCTTTATATACTGATCTGATAATTTAAACACTTTTCGACCATATTTAGATTTTGTTCTAATCTTAAACTGTTGCAGTATTGTCCTAGGTTAGAGTAGTTTTTTTTTATCTGCTAATGTGCTTATTTCAGGTAGGTAGTCCGATGGTTTTGCTGGTTGTAGTCTGCTATTACGTTTTTTTCGTCTGTATATTAAGCTGAAATCACGCCGTTGGTTTTATTTTTTCAATTGTTTTATCTTTTGTTATCTCGGTACCACTATATTTAAAAAAAAAAAGTATTAGTTTTGCCGTGCGATGACCTGTAGTTGTTTGCATTCCTTTTCTTTGATCTTTGGTTAATAGTTGTGTCTTAAGCAAACCTATATTCTTGATTAACATATAAGACAAAAACAAGGAACTGATGATATGTATAGTAAATATGTATGGAATTTAAAATATCTTCTATAATTAAATGTGCACATATTAAGAAAATCTGCATGCAATTTAATATGTATTATACAAGAACACACCCACATATATATGTATAAGAGTACATCCACATATTATATAACCTCCCCTTGTCTTCAGTCATCATTTCGGGGCTGAATAAATTAGACGTTCACAATTCTTTCTCGATCATTTTAGGGTTAGATTGGCAACAAAACTAGGGGTTCAAAATTATAACAGTATTTCTATACGACATGCGTGAGCTTCCAATCTGCTTCTGAAAGAATAACATTTGCCGGTTTTCATGTTGTAGTTTGTTCCTTTTACAAACCAACATGACAGTTTCTTGAAGAGAATAGTATTATGGAATATGAAAATTAAAGATTTATAACTGCATGTGGGATGTAATTCGAAGATTTATAAAATAAAATAAAAAAATGGTTGAGATCAAGAACGACAAAAAGAAAAATAATGAACGGGAAATTGCGGAAGGACTTAGCAAATTGACGATTTGTTTGGATGACAGTCGTTGATTTTTCAAATATTAAAAAGGCCAATAGATAAACAGAACATGATAGTAAAATGTAAATGACGAACATTGAATATAGACTGGGAAATGGCATACTCGAATAACCAAAACAAAGTAGAAGAATTTTCACTGTGTGATATCCATTCTGCAGTGTATTGTTAGGTTCAGTTTTAGGATCAACATTATTTAGTATATCGATGTTTAATTTATCATATTAGCTATGATTAAGTAAATAACAAAAACTATTCCTCCTTTCGCATAAGGAACAGGTTACTTCTTTATCTGTATACTAGTATTATACTTTGAATTATCTGACATAGACAAAAATATTCTGAAGGGTTAAAAGGTCTGCTTTACGTGCACACGATTTATTTGATAGCTTCTTCAATAGGCTTTTCATATTAAAAATGTAGGAAAGTTCTGTGTATTTGGTTCATGCGTATCCGTATCTTATTTTTAATTTTCTTAATATTACATAATATATGTAGGATCATTTCATTCGAGATGGTTCTATGTGCAGGATGTATATACCCGAAATTAAAATCCAAATTTGAATTAAACCACCAAATTAGAAAATAATTAATCTGTTGGCATATGTAAACTTAAAAGATTCTCCGTCAAGTGGCAAACAAAAGTGGATTAAATATGTTTGGGTGAAGTTTGATAAATAAGCAAGAAATATCAACAAACAAATAAAGGATTACAACATAACCAAAGAAAGTATTCAGATTCAAATGTTGTTAAGAAATTCGACCACTGTCCAGTAGTAAGGTCCGAAATCTGATATTTATTTTTAAATCAGAAAGTTGCTGTTGGTTTAATCGGTAGAGGCCCTCGTTTATCAACCTGACGACAATGTAGGTAAATAGAAGAATTGATATGTACAGGTATACTATCAGTGCTCCTCTTAACCGTAATATAAAATAGTTATATTTTACAGATACAGCCATACATCACTGATCACTTTGATGGACATGCTTCAAAAACATCTAAATGAGTAGATCTAATTTACTTATTACTTTGAGAATGGCTACCAGTATTGACGATTTGAAGTCTGTATTTTTCTGGAGAGCGGTAGTAGCTGAATTAATTGGTACTTTGCTGCTTGTGTTCGTAGGCTGTGGCTCTTGCCTCTCGTGGGATGAGGAGAAGACGAACTATAACCCAGTCGTTCAGATAGCATTTTGTTTTGGTCTAAGTGTTGGAACCATAGTATGGGGGATTGCTCATGTTAGTGGCGGACACATTAACCCAGCTGTAACCAGTGCATTTTTTATAACCAGACGAATAAGTTTTGCCAAAGCTATTTTTTACATTGCGGCTCAATGTGTCGGAGCAATTCTTGGAGCACTCATATTAAAAGGCGTGACACCTTACCAGCGCTGGGGTGCGCTTGGAACTACTGGACTAAATAAGGAAATGGAGACAGGACGAGCGTTTGGTGTGGAATTTATGATAACGTTTGTCCTGGTTTTCACTGTGTTTGCAGCATGTGATGGAAAGAGGACCGATCTGAAAGGGTCAGGACCATTGTCTATTGGGCTTTCTGTAACCATGTGTCATTTGTTTGCTGTAAGTAAAACTTTAGTCAACGATTTCAGTTCCAAATCACAACACGCAAAACGCACCGTTTCAGCTGCTTCTGCTTTATATATCTGCATTGAATGTATTGAATTTCAATACATATATATAAACCAGAAGCAGCTGAAACGGTGCTTAAGGTCATTTATTCATTTTTCATTTAAGCATATTTTATTTGTAATTACATATAACGAAAAGGATAAAAAAAAAATTATCACAACTTAGATACTCCTCTTCTATATATGATAAAGTTATTATATATGAATATAAACACGCAACACTAACATTAAATAACTTATAAATTTGTAAAATACTTATTGAAAAAACACTTCACAAAATTTCCCAAATAAGTAAGGAACAGTCCTACATGTACGTCAAAAAGCTTATTCTTCGTCATAATAAACTATATTAGTTCAAAATAGAAAGAAAATATCATTATAAAGGTCAAAACGTTCGCTTTTCCTAATATAAATAAGATACAAGACTTCTTTAATTAAGGATGTATTTTTTTATGGTTTAAAAAACCCATCTTTTATATTCAGTTTTTTAAAGTACCCGCAAGAATTTTCTGAATAAAACACAAGAATCTTTTTATTTAGAATGTAATTTAACTAAGAGTTAAATTTTCGTTTACATAAAGTAAAATATAAAGATTTAAAGACGGGGCAAAACGTAGTGTCCAATGGTAAATTCTGATAAGGGCATAAAGCGGACATTCGAGGGAAAAATGAAATCTCTTCAGTCAGTCTACCGCACCGACAATTTCGATACTTTATATATATAAAGTTTTTTTAGAGTTCAAAAGTTAGGTTCGACAACTATTCAGATTATTCAGATATACAATTATAGCATTTGAATGCGGTCGATACGAGGTTATATCGACCTAAGAGAAGCCAAAGCATATTGACCGAGTTCGATATGCGCTCGAGGTTGATATAACATCGTATCGACTTCAGCAAAATGCTACAATTGTAATATTACTTATCAACAATTATTGCATAAAAATTGTAAAATTGGGGATTTCTAGAATGTATTTTTTGTAACGTGGTGTATGCCCTGTGCAAATTGCTGTATTTCCCGGACCCTTGAATAGGCTTGCCTGCAAAATCTATCCATGGGATTGATCAATGGTATTTTAATAAATTGGATTTATAGACACCTGAGAATTGTCATAAACTTTGAATGCGAAGGATAAAGTTTTGCAGTGTAATTAGATATAAGAAAATGTGGTTGAGTGCCAATGAGACAACTCTCCATCCAAGTCACAATGCAGCTTGTAAAAAGTGAACCATTATCAATAGGGTAAAGCACGGTCGTCAACACGAAGCATTGACTCACCGAATAGCAAGCTTAAGCTATAAAGGGCACATATGATGACGAAAGTAAAACCATTAAAAACGGAAAAACCAATGCTCTAATCTATATTAAAAAAAAAAGAAACGAGAAACACTTATGAACCACATCAACAATTGGCAACTACTGAACAACAGACTCCGGACTTAGGACAGGTGCAAACAAATACAGCGGGTTTAAACGTTTTCACAGGTGCCAACCTAAGTCTTCACCCTAAAATGAAAGTAACATCACGACGTAGAAAGACACACTTTAAAATATCAAAAAGATTGATTTGCAATATAAAAAACATCGGGTTATATATAAGTCTATTTTTTTCAAATTCGGTAGAATTATGTCGTAAGTGAAAAAATAAAAAATTACCATATAAATTGCCGAATAATGTAAATAGAATGAAGATGGAATGCATGTTTTATTTTTTCTTAATTTCTGTATTAAGTTAATGTTATATAAACAGAATTACCGTTAAAAACGCGTTATCATGGACTGCTTGTGTAATAGATTTAAACACATTGTACTTATCATTTACCTAGAGAAACGGGTATATCTGTTATCAAGTGTATATTTTATCTCATGAATATGGTGTCGGGGTTATCAAAGATACCTCCTGTACATTGTCTCAAGGGTCTTTATTCGACGACCCCCATCATTGTATTACAGGTCTTAAGTTAATAAGAACCCCTACTGGTGGTATGTCAATTGTATTTGAGATCTGCACTATCTATTTGTACATACAGTCTCACTCATTGTTGAGGGTTTCTATTCGACGACCCCCATCATTGTATTACAGGTCTTTAGTTAATAAGAACCCCCTACTGGCGGTATGTCAATTGTATTTGGTAAATACACTATCTATTGGTACATACAGTCTTGTTAATGTCTGTGTCATTTTGGTCTTTTGTGGATAGTTGTCTCATTGGCAATCATACCACATCTTCTTTTTTTATATTACTCATTGATGAGGGTTTTTATTCGATGACCCCCATCATTGTATTACACGTCTTTAGTTAACAATAACCCCTACTGGTCATATATCAATTGTATATGAGATCTGCACTATCTATTGGAACATACAGTCTCATTCATGCATTGTTGAGGGTGTTATTCGACGACCCCCATCATTGTATTACAAGTTTTTAGTGAATAAGAACCCCCAACTGGTGGTTGTCAATTGTATTTGAGATCTGACCTATCTATTGGTACATACAGTCTCACTCATTGTTGAGGGTTTCTATTCGACGACCCCCATCATTGTATTACAGGTCTTTAGTTAATATGACCCCTACTGGCGGTATGTCAATTGTATTTGGTATATACACTATCTATTGGTACATACAGTCTTACTCATTGTTGAGGGTTTTTATTAGACGACCCCCATCATTGTATTACAGGTCTTAAGTTAATAAGAACCCCTACTGGTGGTATGTCAATTGTATTTGAGATCTGCACTATCTATTGGTACATACAGTCTCACTCATTGTTGAGGGTTTCTATTCGACGACCCCCATCATTGTATTACAGGTCTTTAGTTAATATGACCCCTACTGGCGGTATGTCAATTGTATTTGGGATCTGCACTATCTATTGGTATATACAGTCTCACTCATTGTTGAAGGTTTCTATTCCACGACCTCCATCATTGTATTACAGGTCTTTAGTTAATATGACCCCCTACTGGCGGTATGTCAATTGTATTTGGTATATACACTATCTATTGATACATACAGTCTTACTCATTGATGAGGGTTTTTATTCGACGACCCCCATCATTGTATTACAGGTCTTTAGTTAATAAGAACCCCCTACTGATGGTATATAAAAAAGAAGATATGGTATGATTGCCAATGAGACAACTATCTACAAAAGACCAAAATGAAACAGACATTAACAACTATAGGTCACCGTACGGCCTTCAACAATGAGCAAAGCCTATACCGCATAGTCAGCTATAAAAGGCCCCGATAAGACAATGTAAAACAATTCAAATAAGAAAACTAACGGTCTTATTTACTAGTATGTAAAAAAATGAACGAAAAACAAATATGTAACATAAACAAACGACAACCACTGAATTACAGGCTCCTGACTTGGGACAGGCACATACATAAATAATGTGGCGGGGTTAAACATGTTAGCGGGATCCCAACCCTCCCCTAACCTGGGACAGTGGTATAACAGTACAACATAAAAACGAACTTTAAAAATCAGTTGAAAAAGGCTTAACTCATCAGATGGACAAAAATACAAGTGGACGTACGTGGCCAGGTACTTATACATCCCGACACAAAAAGACACAATGAACAGATCTGAGAGTACTGGCAGTTATCTGAGAGCTAGTTCAATTGTATTTGAGATCTGCATTATCTGTTGGTATATAAAGTCTTACTATTTGTTGAGGGTTTTTATTCGATGTATATATCGTTGTATTACATTCTTTAGTTAATAAGAACCCCCTACTGGTGATAGGTCAATTGTATAAGAGATCTACACTATCTATTGGTACACAGAGTCTCACTCATTGTGGAGGGTTTTTATTCGACGACCCCCATCATTGTAATACAGGTCTTTAGTTAATAAGAACCCCCCACTGGTGGTATGTCAATTGGGTTTGAGGTCTGTACTATCTATTGCTAAATACAGTCTCGAAAATCAAGGGTATCATTGATGATTTTTATTTTCTCACCATTGAAGTCAGTAGCGAATTACGAAACTTTCTAAAGAGGTGGGGGGGGGGGGGGGGGGACTGACTGCCAAAGAGGGGTTCCGCTCCACTCATGCTTCAGTAATTCCATAAATAATGAACAAAATCTCCTGCAAAAGAACCCGGCCACCATGACCCCCCCCCCCCTTAATTCCACCCAAGCAAATTAAATTAAAAATCTTACAAACAAATATAAAAGGTGCTCACAGTATTATGAAATATCAGGTTTGATTTGCAAGACGAAGAAAACCAATTTATTATTTGCTCATTTTTGACAAATCCCATTGGAAAAAAGTTGACCGGAGAGACGATACATATTTGCTATTCTTTGTCTCGTTCATTGTAGGTCCTTTTGATTGTCTAAAAAATATATGTCTTTCTTACCTTTTAAAGTTGGGCATTTATAAAATCGAAGGTTAACCAAGAAAAAAGCACTTAAAACTGACGATTTCACCCAGTTCACAAGTTTTAATAGCAGCTATAAATATTTATTTACTTATATGTATATATCTGCCGTTATTTTTATGTGAAATGATCAAATAAAATCCAGTATTTTATTAACCAAATCTGACCCTCAAGGGATTAAAAGTAATTACACAAATATAAATGTATGTGGATTTCCTCATATAAACAAATCCTTGTCATTTTTTTCTATTTCAAATTCCTAAACATTTTATGACATCTCCTAAAATGGCAGTGATTTGTTATAAAGGAAGCTTTTTCCACCGGCTAGGACTTTGATGTCAGTGAAAAAGCCTGATAACACATCAAAAAATGCAATTTAATATATATTTTTTTATTCATTCAATCATTAAAATATTTTTATCCAATGCGTAAATTGTGCCCGGAATAAATATGAAACAAATTGTCGCCTTTCAGCGCTAACTGTTGATCAAATGTGTTATAATTGCTATAAAAAATTGTTTTTACTACATATGTTTTGTTTCGGTTATAAAACTTAGATATTTTTTATCAAAAGATATACAAAAGTCAAAATCATATTTATATTAAAGTTCAGAGTATATCACCAATAAAAGCTGTATACACTTTATAACGATTATGTCACTGGTCAGTTGGGTAACATATTATCTATGTTTGTAAAAGATTATTTAAATCTACAGTCATGTTTACCGTTCATCTTGAGTATAATGTTCAAACCTTATTGTTTACATTGCTGTATAGCGTTGTCTACAAGTAGCACTCTTACCATCATAAGAGTGTTTACTTTGAAGTAATGCAAAAATCATAAACATGATTTAGAAAAAAATATTTCATATACAGTCGTACTTCGTTGTCTGGAACTCGGTTGTGTCGAAAACTCGGATGAGTTTAGGTTCCAGTAAACTTCACGTTGGATCAATGCATATGTAATAACCTTTGAGAAGTCGAACTCGGTTGATTCTAATACTCGGATAAGTCGAGTAAATTCTATAGTCCCGTCTCTTTTAACAACCGCATATTTAATCCTAAAATTGAGAATGGAAACGAGAAATATGTCAACGAGACAACACTCTACCAAAGAGCAGAAAACAGCCCAAAATCAACCAATGGGTCTTCTACACAGCATGAAAATATCGCACCCGGAGGTGGGCTTAAGCTGACTCCTAAACAAAAATGTGTACTAGTTGCATATCATTGAAGACATCAAATGCATAATACTAATTATATATTTATTTGTTTTTATTTTAGATACCATTGACTGGTTCGAGTATGAACTCTGCGAGAAGTTTTGGACCAGCTGTTGCCATGAACAACTGGGAAAATCACTGGGTAAATAATATACAATTTGTCGTATACGTTTTCCCCCCGTTTTTTGTACAAATCAAATGATTGTTTAAATTTCCCTCAATTTCAAATAAAATTACTTCGTATGGACTGTACCTTAAATGTCAAAATCGCTTTTTCATTCACGGCCATTGTAAATTTCAAGAAGGTTTCATGTCTGTACAATCGTTGTTCATTTGTAGGAAGATTTCGCATTCGAAGAAGTTAGGATTTTTCAGTATACGAATATGGATAGTAAACTGCAAATTAAAAGAAAACTAAGAAATATTGATGTCATCGTCAAATACTTCAATTAAGTAACAATTAAACATTGATAAAAACATATATAATCTGCTAACTGAGTCCCTGTGGTTATAACCAACAAGAACATGATATGTTTCGCAAAAACCTAACAAGACAGCCACAACTATTTCAGGCATGTAACATTTGTACTAATAAAAAAGGTTGTACAATGACAACGTCACATACCTATTTTTTAAACTACGCAGTAGATTTAAAACAATATGAAAAATAATATGAACTCTATAAATTACGAGCTTATTATACTTTTGATCATTTTAGATGTATGTCACGTCTGACTTATACATTTGATTAGCAACTTTTTATAAAACATTATATAAACACTTTCATGCATCACTGACTTTAGCTATTTCATAATCTTTTTCTGTCATTAAAATGCATGTATGCATCATATTTAATTGATTTCTCAGACGGAAGCAAAGTTACTATTAACGCCTTTAAAGTGATAAGTAATTGCAATAAAGTCCCAAATACTACATCATTCAGGTGCAAATTGCATAAATTTACTTTGTTGGAAATTGGTTTTAGATGTAAACAAATATACAAATAAATGTAAATAAATGCATTGAAACGTATGTTTTGAGCATTTTTTAATTTTACTTTGCTTTAAAAAGTATTTGTAAATCCAATGAAAGTCAATTCTTATATGTTTATAAAGGGTGAAAACTGACAAAAGAAATGTGTAGCTTTGGTTATATCCAAACAACCTGTCAATATGGGAAGCCGTTTTACTATTAATTATTATTTCAAGATATCTCGTATAAGATATCTTATATTTTAATACATTTATACTTTATTTACGCTATAAGATATCTTTTTTGTGTTATTAAAATTTGCTGATACAAAATGATAGAAATTATTATAAATTAAGGAATGTATCTCCATCATGCAAAGCTCTGATTTCTTTCACGGATTTGGCTATACTTTTTGGACCTTTTGGATGATAGCTCTTCATCTTTTATATAAGCTTTGAATTTCAAATATTTACGCTATAAGATATCTTTTTTGTGTTATTAAAATTTTCTGATACAAAATGATAGAAATTATTATAAATTAAGGAATGTATCTCCCTCATACAAAGCTCTGATTTCTTTCTCGGATTTGGCTATACTTTTTGGACCTTTTGGATGATAGCTCTTCATCTTTTATACAAGCTTTGAATTTCAAATATTTTCGCCACAAGCATCACTGAAGAGACATGTATTGTCGAAATGCGCATCTGGTGCAAGAAAATTGGTACCGTTAATTTTATTCTAAAGTTTCTAAGATATCTGATAATATCAGATTATTACATGACATTTTTCATATCGCATGTATTATCAGCCCTAGGTTCAATATCAGCCCAAGAGCCTCATGGCTCGAGGGCTGATATTGACCGAGGGCTGATAATACATGCGATATGAAAAATGACATGTTATGATCTTTTTATCATATGCTTCAACAATGGAGAAAAATAACAGATTCATATATTGATCCTTTTACCTGGTTCCCAAATAGAAGTTCAAAGATTGAAAAGTTCACGGACGTCGCCCAAATTTAGTACATTCGATATTAAATCTTTCTACCATTTGCCTCAACAGTGGAGAAAACATTTTTAATATGGACGACTCGACAAACCAAAAAAAAAAAAGACAACAATATGCATAATGAACACTGTTTGGAAAAGTCAACCTTTTCAAAGTAACTTTCTAAATTATGTTTGAAACTTATAAAGAATGCATTTATTTAATAATTTGTTTGTTTGTTTGTTTTTTTATTTTTATTTTGTTTTTTTGTTATTATTTACACAATATAACTTTTCAGTGTCTAAATAATTGTTTTGTACACTATTTCGTAATGTTTTTCACTGAAGACGTAGCATTGAGGTGTATTTTCATGAATTTGCCGAGTATCACCGAAATGCCATGTGATAACGTAACGGAGAGGCATGTGATAACAATCGAAGCATGTGATAAACTTTTCATATCAGCCCGCTAAGCACCAATTCGAAAAAATATGGAATTTACGTTAATTTAATGCTATTATCATACAGTAAAAATCATATTTATTGAGTCTAAGTATATAAAAGAAAATTACATGTATAAGACATCTTATATTGTATATGAGATTAGTTTATAAGATAATTTATAAATATTCTTTATATAAGACATCCTACATACGTTTATAAGATATCTCATATATAATATGAGATATCTTGTAACATAAAGTTTATCAGATATCTTATTTAGTTTATAAAGGAGGGTAAGGGAGCTACCATTTGATTTTTATGGGGGGCTAGGATGAAATTTGGAAAAAATAGGCAGGACAGGAGTTTTCAGTAAAAAAAAAGGCAGGATGTGACACTTGCAAAAAAAAAGTCAGGACGACAATTTAGTAAAAAAAAGTCGGGATAAACTGAAAAAAAAGGCAGGACCGATTAGAGTAAAAAAATAAAAAGGCAGGACAGAGATTACAGCTAAAAAAAATGCAGGACAAAATTTTTCATCCTAGCCCCCCCCCCCCCCATAAAAATCAAATGGTAGCTCCCTAAGAGGAGTCACATGGACGCGGAACTATTGATCGATTGATTGATTGGTGCTTCCTCAGCGTTTATAGCAATTATTTCATGCATAATTTATGGGATGATAAGAATGAGGACCGTCGGGGGGATTAGGGGCTAAACAATGTATGAATTCTGGAAAATAAAGGGACAGACATTTTACCGTCAATCGGGCCACTTACGGATCGCAAATCATGCAGAGAGCATGGTACTTTTTCGAAACCAGGCATTGGAATTCACGTTCCATGCTGACCGCATGTAGCTGCGAATTTATAAACCCTGCATAGTCAAACTGATGAACGTGTTTTACTACTGACAAGAAAAAGACCAATGTTACCATATTTATATACATTTGTACATCAGCCACCTTTTGGGGTTGATTCCAAATTGAGTGTGACCACATCACTACAAAAAACTTTGAATTCGTGTACCTTTATTATTGTTTTATATTTAAATAGGTGTACTGGATTGGTCCTATTCTGGGAGGTGTTGTTGCTGGATTATTGTACGAGTATATATTTGCTGCAAACGCTTCGATGAATAAAATAATGGAATTCCTTCTGTCCAGCAGATATGACACAGAAGACTTCCCAGCAAAAGAACAAAAACTAAAAATATATGGTGGATTCTGATGAGGATAATATATTCAATAAAACAGAAGAGAACGTGCAAATGATTATGCACGAAAAACACCACGAATCTTCATAGTAGCTTTCCTTTAAAAAATGCATAGGATCACCTCATAATTACATTTTAGTTGCAAGAAAAAAAGAAACATGCATGCTAGGGTATTTTACATATCAGATCAGCATTATGACATTGCCATATATAGATGCTTTGGATTTTGAATGTTGTTGGAAGAATTTGTATGTGTAGCAAATGTATGCCAGAATAAATAGAATTTATTTATTATATCATATTTAATTGTTGATTGTCAATTGAAATTTCACATGTTCTGTCTAAAAGAGGCTCTTCTAATATTTGATCACATAGGAATGTGTTTTTTTATAAGTATATATAGATTCGTTTAATTTCTTTTCACAAAACGCTCCAAATAAGATAGCTTAAAGCTTCTTTTTTTTACAATTATCCGAACACATAACGTATATACCTGTATCGGTGTGTCGCTTCACCACCAGATTTCAATAGTCAGCATGCATTCACAGTGTTATTTGTAATCCGTACTTTACCAGCCGACATGAGCATTTTGGAAATAATCATATCCCATCCGTATTCCCACTAGTTTATGGGTGTCGTCTAATTACTCTAAAATTTACTACTTTGTAGCCTTAAAACCCTAAATGAAATGAAGTATGTGGTGCGAAGTTTGCTTCAATATGTCCTACTTACCATCTTAATAAATGAAAATATGATATGATTGTCAATGAGAAGCGTTCCACCAGAGACCAAATGACATAACAGTTGTTTACAACTATATAGGACATCTTATTACCTTCAACAATGAGAAAAACCAATACCCTACAGTCGGCTATAAAAGGCCTCAAAAATGACTAATTTAAAACAATTCACACGAGAAAATTGACGGCCTGAGGAATTTCTCTGATTATTTTTGTAGTTTTCATCTTATTATAAAAATGAAAAAAATCAGTCTTCATTTGGCCTGCCACATCTGGTACATGTCTGTTGCTCCTTGACGACTAGAATTGACACAAACGATAAAATGTTTATTTCATTTATTAACACTGGATCGATACTGTCGTAATGGACTGTTAGATCCAATTGGAATCAGACGTCAGTGCTGTATATATGGTATACTGAAAGTCTTTTATAACAAATATGCATTGTAAATTCCACGTTTATAAACGAAGAAATTTTACAGAAAGTAAAATCACAAAAATACTGAACTCAGAGGAAAATCAATTCGGATAGTCTATAATCACATGGCAAAATCAAATAACAAAACGCATCCAAAACGAATGGACAAGAACTATTGTTTCAACTCCCCCAGACAAATTTCACCTTAGGCTAGATGAATTTGGTTATACTGTTTGGGTCCTTTCGCTCATATGGCACCATACGTTTCATCTTATTTGCTTTCGAATAGTAAGGTTTCAGCGTTCCTGATGGAGTTAAATCCAGAAAAGAGCTTTCAGACACACGAAATTTATAAGGTGTAAAAGGGTGATGTGGTATGATGGCTAAAGAGACAACTATCCTACCCAGTCAGGAGTCTACTTCGTCAAAATTATCTCCCCATTACGCCAGTTCATTTTCACAATCGTAGAAATGGAAGCCATTGTAGGGATGACGCGCTACCAATATTGCTCTTGGAAACCGATAAATTTATCCACATTGCACCATTACGATCCTTATATGTTAGTTGTATTTTAAAAGACAAATGTATCAACTAGCTAATGAGCATCAGTTAATAATCTTGTCTGAATTGATTCAACTTAAAACTATTGTCTGATCGGTTGTCAGGTGGAATTTTCGAAAATTCATAAACATTTAAAAAAATTCTAATTAAATATTTCGTTGAAGGGCAGACTAGATTTTTTTAGTGTATGAAGACTATAAACCCTAGTAATCACACACAAAAAATTAGAATTTTTCGAAGATATGCATTTTCATCATCCAACTTGAAAGACTGTCGTCAAGTACTTTCAGTAAAAAAAATAGCTATTCGAACACACCTTCTCTGTTTTTGTGACTCATTAGATAGGTATTTCACTTGACCCATATATTTCATCTTTTAGTACTGTGATTCTTTTGTGTTATAAAGTCAACCTGTAGCTTTAATATATAAAAATGATAGAATCTGAAGCGAGACGATGTATGAAATATTCTTACTTTGTACGATATCAAGACAAAATACTCAACTCAAACACGCCCTAACATAAAAAGGTGCATTCGATTTTCTCTTTTTGTTACCCATTTTTGGAATTTTTTCATCAGTCACATAATGGAAGGGCAGACACGAAAATTACTGAACTAATAGATTGATATGTTTTCCGTCCGTGGTAATTTTTTCATAAAAATCGGAGGTTATGCATTTTCTTCATCCAACTTGAAAGATACCCATGTCGTCGACTTGATATCTAATTGTTCTGCTTAACTATGTACTAGATAAATTGAAAACTTATGCAAATGGTGTTTTTAAAATAAAACACCTCGTAATTGAGAAGAAAACTGCAATTTTGTTTGTTTCTATTAACTTTTAAAAATTTGGTCACTATAGTAAACAATACAGTAAACATTTATCGCCTTCTCTAACAAAGAGCTTCGATTCTTTTGTTCTATTTCAACCTGGTTTCCGACTGTACCAAGTTCATCTATCCACTCGACCTGGATATACTAGTAAGCAATAATAGGTCATCATACGATATTCAACACACACTGTATAGTCGGTTGTAAAAGAACTGACATGAATAATGTGATACAATTCAAACGAGAGAACTGGTGTTCTTGCTCATCATGAAACAATGACAACCACTGAATTACAGGATCCCGACTTGGGACAGGCACAATCATACGTGAAATATCAGTACAGTGTTGCTTCAGCACAACACAAGAACATACTTTAACAATCATTTGCATTTGGCTTAACTCAATAGATCAGTGTGAAGCATAAAAAAAACCACACAAAACACCGATATAATAGAACTCGCAGTTACTGAAAACAGTCTAAAAGCAAAGTACAAGCAGGAACATATATATACTGCTCCCAGGTACATGTATCAATCAATATACATCTATATTGTACAAGTGAAATAAATTACGTTTATGCATTAACGAAGGATCAGTGATTTTACACGGACCGATTCGTGTTTATTTCATTTCCACTAAGAGTTATAAATTTGCTTGGTTATTGTTCATCTGCTAGTAACCTGTTTTATCGCATCAATTCGAGTCAGGAAAAATATATAAAAAGAGAAAATCTGCCATCAACGCCAAAGTTCTCAAATTGACAAAGACACTCATTCAAAAATAACAGAAAACTAAGAAGACCTCCACTTATGAGGTTCCATAATTGGAATAGGCAACGGACTATACATTTTGTATGTGACCGGGTTAATTTTGTTAAAAACATTTTTCTTAAACTTCGATGGCCTAAAGCTTCATTCAAACCAAAATAGTTTTTAAAATGTCCGAACCCGTCCGTAAAAATCGTAAAACGTGTTGTGGTCTGGCTAGAACGTATGTCTGAGACTAAACAATGTATACAATGCGACCCTATTAGTTCTACTATAGTCCACTCAGTTTACACACAGTTAAAGGTCGTTTTTCATAACGAATGGTGAGAACGAATTTGGATGTGACGAGTGCATAACTATATATATAACAATATCCAATAGCATCGAGTACCAAATTTGCAAACATTTTGCATAAAAAGCGACGGATAAAGTTAATACGCATGCCCTTCAACATAGCAACCCTTAAAGTACACAAAAATGGTCACATTATTTATTAATTTGTAATTGTTGTACTTGTTACAGAATCTTGATAAGGATCGTTTGGATCGGTTCAATTTTAAATCTATTTCTATGATTCAGTATGGATTCAAAATTAAGGACTTAAACCAGAACAGCCGGTCAAAACCGTTTGAGGTCACCTTGAAAAGGAGGAGGAGTTGCAACTTAAAGAGTCAGTTAAAGTACACAGTTGCACTGTTGCACAGACAACGTTTCAGTTCAGAAGAACTGGATTCTGATTGGCGAAACATTCGAGGACTGATATCTCGCCAGTAGTCATAATAATGATCATAAACATGCCTGTCCCAAGTCAGGAGCTTGTTACTAAGTCGGTGATATTTGTCGCATGTTGCTGTGTATCATATGTTATTCGTGTATAGTTTTGTAAATCAGATCTTTTTCTTATTTGAATTGTTTACATTTGTATTTGCCTTTTATAGCTTACTATGCGGTATGCATGGTTTTTTTTTCATTGTTGAAGGCCGTTTGGTGTTAATTTAATGGCGTAGAGTTGTCTCATTGGCAATTATAAAACATCTTTTTTTTTCTTTACGGCTCCACCAATGACATATCAAGTTGCTTTTTTTTTTAACTATTTGCCTTAGAAGTTGGACCAAATACTTCAAGAAATTGTATGAAGGGAGGAACTTGGAAGTTTACCATTGCAGTATAATGTAAAAAAAAAACAAAAAAAAAAAAAAACGAAAGCCTGTGCTAACTGTATGCACTTTCAATGAAATATATTTGTAGTTATTTTCATTCGTTTGCAATATCATAAACGTTCTAAAATAGTTATGTTTCATGTTTTGTAAATTTTAAGGCAATTAAAAACAGGAAAAAATCATTTGAAATGGGTTACCCTGACACTGTATGTACATATATTACCCAAAATTCGGTCTTAAATATATTTTAATCTTATCAAAATAGATCTAAATCGTTTTAAATATTGATGTGTTGACTCATAAATCTTACAAACTTTTATTTTTATTTAAACACTTAAAACTGAATTTCCCTTAAAATAATAAAAACAAAATTAGCATAGTTGTACTGAAAATTCGACATTTTTTTTCTGATTGACCCCAATCCTCCCAGGTAAATCAAAATGCAGAGAAAATTTATTATAAACTCCATATTTATAAACTTCTATTTACAAAAGAGGGCGAAAGATACTACGGAGAGAGATTCAAGATCGAAACATAAAATAAAAAGGATCAGGCACAATTAACCACAACTTTAATAGTCCTCTCCTAAATATAATAAAGTTATAATATATGAATATAAACACGCAACACTAACATTAAATAATAATAAATTTGTAAAATACTTATTGAAAAAAAACTTCACAAAATTTCCCAAATAAGTAAGCAACAGTCCTACATGTACGTCAAAAAGCTTATTCTTCGTCATAATAAATTAGATTAGTTCAAAATAGAAAGAAAATATCATTAAAAAGGTTAAAACGTTTGCTTTTCCTAATATAAATAAGATACAAGACTTCTTTAATTAAGGATGCATTTTTAATAGTTTAAAAAACCATCTTTTATATTCAGTAAAGTACCCGCAATAATTTAAAGACGGGACAAACGGGAGTAAACGTAAAACACAAGAAGACTTCTTTTATTAAAAATGTATTTTGATAAAGAGTTAAATTTTCGTTTACATTTTATAAAGTACCAAGATTTAAAAACGGTACAACAAATAATTTGTAAAAAGGATAATTCTGATGTGCTCATAAAGCGAACACTCAAGAAAAAATAAACATCTTCAGTCAGACTGCCGCTCCGACAGTTCGATAATTTATATAAAAAGGTTTTAATTTAGAGGTCAAAAGTTAGGTTGGACAACAAGTTGGATATTAAATTATAGCCTTTGAATGCGGTCGATGCGAGGTTATATCGACCTGAGAGAAGCAAATTGACAAAAGACAAAGTCCGAGGTCGATATAACATCGTATTGACGGCAGCCAAATGCTGTACACATGTAATTATTATTAATTAACAACAATTGTGTGAAAATTGTAAAATTGGGAATTTTTAGAAAGTATTTTATTTATGTAACGTGGTGAATGCCATGTGCAAAATGCTGTATTTCCCGGACCTTTGAATAGGCTTGCCTAAAAATATCTATCCATGGGATTGATCTAGGGAATTTGTTTTGGAATAAACTTATTATGAAAATTGGAATTGTACAGACCTGAAAATTGTCTTTAACTTTGAATAAAATTGAGAATGGAAATGGGGAATGTGCCAAAGAGACAACAACCCGACCATTGAAAAAAACAACAGCAGAAGGTCACCAACAGGTCTTCAATGTAGCGAGAAATTCCCGCACCCAGTGGCGTCCTTCAGCTGGCCCCTAAACAAATATATACTAGTTCAGTGATAATGAACGCCATACTAATTTCCAAATTGTACACAAGAAACTAAAATTAAAATAATACAAGACTAACAAAGACCAGAGGCTCCTGACTTGGGACAGGCGCAAAAATGCGGCGGGGTTAAACATGTTTGTGAGATCTCAACCCTCCCCCTATACCTAGGATAATTTTTTCTTTTGTTAATAGATATAGAAGATGGGTATGAGTGTCAAGGAAACAACTCTCCATCCAAGTCACAATGCAACTTGTAAAAAGTGAACCATTATCAATAGGGTAAAGCACGGTCTTCAACACGAAGCATTGACTCACAAGATGGGTATGAGTGTCAAAGAAACAACTCTCCATCCAAGTCACAATGCTACTTGTAAAAAGTGAACCATTATCAATAGGGTAAAGCACGGTCGTCAACACGAAGCATTGACTCACAAGATGGGTATGAGTGTCAAAGAAACGACTCTCCATCCAAGTCACAATGCTTCTTGTAAAAAGTGAATCATTATCAATAGGGTAAAACACGGCCTTCAACACGAAGCATTGACTCACAAGATGGGTATGAGTGTCAAAGAAACAACTCTCCATCAAGGTCACAATGCTTCTTGTAAAAAGTGAACCATTATCAATAGGGTAAAGCATGGTCTTCAACACGAAGCATTGACTCACAAGATGGGTATGAGTGTCAAAGAAACAACTCTCCATCCAAGTCACAATGCTTCTTGTAAAAAGTGAACCATTATCAATAGGGTAAAACACGGTCTTCAACACGAAGCATTGACTCACAAGATGGGTATGAGTGTCAAGGAAACAACTCTCCATCCAAGTCACAATGCAACTTGTAAAAAGTGAACCATTATCAATAGGGTAAAGCATGGTCTTCAACACGAAGCATTGACTCACAAGATGGGTATGAGTGTCAAGGAAACAACTCTCCATCCAAGTCACAATGCAACTTGTAAAAAGTGAACCATTATCAATAGGGTAAAGCACGGTCGTCAACACGAAGCATTGACTCACAAGATGGGTATGAGTGTCAAGGAAACAACTCTCCATCCAAGTCACAATGCTTCTTGTAAAAAGTGAACCATTATCAATAGGGTAAAACACGGTCTTCAACACGAAGCATTGACTCACAAGATGAGTATGAGTGTAAAAGAAACAACTCTCCATCCAAGTCACAATGCTTCTTGTAAAAAGTGAACCATTATCAATAGGGTAAAGCACGGTCGTCAACACGAAGCATTGACTCACAAGATGGGTATGAGTGTCAAAGAAACAACTCTCCATCCAAGTCACAATGCTTCTTGTAAAAAGTGAACCATTATCAATAGGGTAAAGCACGGTCGTCAACACGAAGCATTGACTCACCGAACAGCAAGCTATAAAGGGCAGCTAAAATGACGAAAGTAAAACCATTCACACAGGAAAACCAATGCTCAAATCTTTATTAAAAAAAGATAAACGAGAAACGCTTATGAACCACATCAACAATTGGCAACTACTGAACAAAAGGTTCCTGACTTAGGACAGGTGCAAACAAATGCAGCGGGTTTAAACGTTTTCACAGGTGCCAACCTTCACCCTAAAATGAATGTAACATCACGACGTAGAAAGAAACACTTTAAAATATCAAAAAGATTTGCAATATAAAAAAACATCGGGTTATATAAGTCTATTTTTTTTTCAAATATGGCAGAATCATGTCGTAAGTGAAAAAATACAAAATTACCATACAAATTGCCAAATAATGCAAATAGAATGAAGATGGAATGCATGTTTTATTTTTTCTTAATTTCTGTATTAAAAAAATGTATGTTAATGTTATATGAACAGAATTACCGTTAAAACCTGTTATCATGGACTGATTGTGTATAGATTTAAACACATTGTACTTATCATTCACCCACAGAAACGGGTATATCTGTTATCAAGTGTATACTTTATCTCAAGAATATGGTGTCGGGGTTATCAAGGATACCTCCTGTACTGTGTCTCAAGGGTCTTTATTCGACGACCCCCATCATTGTATTACAGGTCTTTTGCAAATAAGAACCCTTACTGGTGATATGTCAATTGTATTTGAGATCTGCACTATCTATTGGTACATTCAGTCTCACTCATTGTTGACGGGCTTTTTTGCGATGACCCCCATCATTGTATTACAGATTTTTAGTTAATAAGAACCCCCTACTGCTTATGTGTTAATTGTATTTGAGATCTGCACTATCCATAGGTGCATACAGTCTCACTCATTGTGGAGGGTTTTTATTCGACGACCCCCATCATTGTATTACATTTGTTTAGTTAATAAGAACACCCTTCTGGTGATAGGTCAATTGTATTTGAGGTCTGCATTATCTATTGGTACATACAGTCTCATTCATTTTATCGGACCACAGTTGAATTATCACGTTGTGATTGGTTAAACGCCGTCACGTGGTGACCCCCTATGAGACCGTATGGGGTTAGTAAGTTTCATATGGGGTTCATGACGCGTTAATGGCGACGTCATCTATAAAATGTTGTTGTGTTTCATTGTTTATTTTTCAACAAAACGCCGTAGAAAAAGTCCAGTGTCCGATAAATTCGTTATACGGTTAACTACTGACCCCCTACGGATCCATAGAGGGTGAATAAAATTCATAGGGGACTCGGCCTCCGGCCTCACCCCCTATGTATTTTACTAACCCTCTATGGATCCGTAGGGGGTCAGTAGCGAACCATATAACTTATAGTGGAGGGTTTTTATTCGACGACCCCCATCATTGTATTACAGGTCTTTAGTTAAGAAGAACCCCCTACTGGTCATATATCAATTGTATATGAGATCCGCACTATCTATTGGTACATACAGTCTCACTCATTGTGGAGGGATTTTATTCGACGACCCCATCATTGTATAACATGTCTTTAGTTAATAAGAACCCCCTTCTGGTGAAAGGTCAATTGTATTTGAGATCTGCATTATGTATTGGTACATACAGTCTTATTCACTGTGGAGGGTTTTTATTCGACGACCCCATCATTGTATAACATGTCTTTAGTTAATAAGAACCCCCTTCTGGTGAAAGGTCAATTGTATTTGAGATCTGCATTATGTATTGGTACATACAGTCTTATTCATTGTGGAGGGGTTTTATTCGACGACCCCCATCAATGTATTACATTTGTTTAGTTAATAAGAACACCCTTCTGGTGATAGGTCAATTGTATTTGAGATCTGCATTATCTATTGGTACATACAGTCTCATTCATTGTTGAGGGTTTTTATTCGACGACCCCCATCGTTGTATTACATTTTGTTAGTTAATAAGAACCCCCTACTGGTCATATATCAATTGTTTTTGAGATCTGCATTATCTATTAGTACATAAGTCTCATTCATTGTGGAGGGTTTTTATTCGACGACCCCCATCATTGTATTACAGTTCTTTAAGTAATAAGAACCCCCCATTAGTGGTATGCCAATTATATTTGAAATCTACACTATCTGTTGGTATATACAGTCTCACTCATTGTTGAGGGTTTGATATTTTTTTTATCATGGAAGCCAAGTCTAACAAACTAATGAGAAAAAGTGTTCCCAGCATTATGCAAAATCTGGCTTGATTTGCAAGACGGAGAATACCAATTTATTATTTATTTGCTAATTTTTGACAAATCCCATCGGCAAAGAGTTGACCAGAGAAGATATTTGCTATTCAATGTCCTTTTGACTGTCTAAAACATTATATGTGTCTTTCTGGACTTTTAAAGTTGGGCGTTTATAAAAAGAAAAAGCACTTAAAACTGACGAATTCACCCAGTTCACAAGTTTTAATAGCAGCTATAAATATTTATTTACTTATATGTATATATCTGCCGTTATTTTTATAGTGAAATGATCAAATAAAATCCAGTATTTTATTAACCAAATCAGGCCCACAAGGGATTAAAAGTAATTACACAAATATAAATGTATATGGATTTCCTCATATAAACAAATCGTTGTCATTTTTTTTTTATTTCAAATTCCGAAACATTTTGTGACATCTCCTAAAATGGCAGGTATTTGTTATAAAGGAAGCTTTTTCCAACGGCTAGTACTTTGATTTCAGTGAAAAAGCCTGATAAAACATCAAAGAATGCAATTTAATATATATATTTTTATTCATTCAATCATAAAAATATTTTCATCCAAAGCGTAAAATTTGTCCGGAATAAATATGAAACAAATTGTCGCCTTTCAGCGCTAACTGTTGATCAGATGTGTTGTAATTGCTATAAAAGATTGTTTTCACAACATATGTTTAGTTTCGGTTATAAAACTTTAGACGTTTTTTATCATCAGATTCAAAACAAAAGTTAAAATCATATTTATATTAAAGTTCAGAGTATATCACCAATAAAAACTGTATACACTTTAACGATTATGTCACTGGTCAGTTGGGTAATACATTATCTGTGATTGTAAAATATATTTAAATCTACAGTCATGTTTACTGTTCATCTTGAGTATAATGTTCAAACCTCATTGTTTACATTTCTGTTCAGCGTTGTCTACAAGTACACGGGTGTCATTCGGTTTATCGAGAGAAATGGTCGTGAAAGAATATCTAACGGCGGTCAAGTATTGAGAGACGATCGTGAAAGCTCTGGTAACGGATCGTGAAAGACATTGAATGAAAATTCTAGGTCAGAATCTTTGAAAAAATCGCTTAATTTTCAAAACGCGGAACAAATCCGAACAAAAAAATATGTCTGTCAAAATGGTTTAACTTCCTCAACATAACTGTGAAATAAGATAGAGAAAATATGCAGTACTTTATGAAAAAACACAAAAGGCGCAATGCATGTCTATGAAATTAATTACAAATAACACGCTTTTTGTACCTATAATGGTCATATTTCAGTTTATCGTGATATATTTGAAATTTAATCTTTGGTGTATCTGATTTTACAGTAAAATGAAGGTATGTTCTTCTCTTAAAAGCATTAATTTGTATATGAAAACCTTGAATTGGTTTAATATCCATCAAACTTGATCGTGAAAGATCAGGCAACGCACTATTTTGTTCGTGAAAGATAATGCGTGACCAGACTTATTACTAGTAATCAGAAATCAGTATTTCTTTTACCATTTGAAAAACCTGCAACTGGTTGAAGCCTGTAACTATTTTGATAAGGATGAACTTAAAGCTATTTTTTTTTATTCAACACTTTACCTCGAAAGTTAAAAAAACAACAACTAAAAACGTCTCTAAATAAGTTTGAAAGATTCAGCTCTGAGAATCGGTCAAGTGCAATTCAGGCAGACCGACACTATTTAGCCAATAATATGGATATGCAACGTTAAAACCAAAATGATATCCATCAAACAAAACATTGCAACAAAACAGCATCTTTCATGAGTAATTTGAGATTGAACGGTAACCAACATTTTGTGCAACAGTACTTTCTTAAGTTCTGTATATACAACGCAGATGTGGATAGATTTAACTATATACTACAGACTATAGAATACCAGAGCGCAAATGCTGTTATGTCTCGTCTGCTTTACTTATGATAGTTAATTTTTGGAACGTCTATAATATCAAGGGTTTTACTAGAAGTGTCAAATGCGCTTAATGCGCTTAATGTATTTTTGTCCATCTGATGAGTTAAGCCTTTTCAATTGATTTTTATAGTTCGTTCTTATGTTGTACTGTTATACCACTGTCTCAGGATAGGGGGAGGGTTGGGATCCCGCTAACATGTCTAACCCAGCCACATTATTTATGTATGTGCCTGTCCAAAGTCAGGAGCCTGTAATTCAGTGGTTGTCGTTTGTTTATGTGTTACATATTTGTTTTTCGTACATTTTTTTATACAAATAAGGCCGTTAGTTTTCTGGTTTGAATTGTTTTACATTGCCATATCGGGGCCTTTTATAGCTGACTATGCGGTATGGGCTTTGTTCATTGTTGAAGGCCGTACGGTGACCTATAGTTGTTAATGTCTGTGTCATTTTGGTCTCTTGTGGATAGTTGTCTCTTTGGCATTTATACCACATCTTCTTTTTTTTAAATTATGATTGTCAATGGTTCATAAAAAGAGTGCAAGGTCAGATGAACCACGACATACAGATCTATACAAATATCCCGTCGACCAAATAAATGTGTTCCGATCCTTACAGTGCCTTAGAAACTGACAAATGTAAAAGTTATGCTTGGCCAATTAATTCCATACCAATAACAAATATTAATTCTGATATAATTGAAGAATAATTTGAACGTCTTCGTAGCATCAGATCTTTCACGATCCTTTTCACGATCTTCAAAAATGCGGTACGTGATCTTTCACGATCCAAAAAATCGATTTTTGTGTAAATAGTTCTTTATTTACCAAGTTTCAGATTATGTTTATACTAAATAACTATGAGAACTATTTGATTAATTCAAATAGAATGCCCTTATTCGTATTAAAGTAGTTTTTCTAGTCGAATTGATGAAAAAATCATGTTTGTTTACATTTTTTATGTCATTGAAATGTCGAGAAGCAATCTGCCATTTGTTGTTTTGTAATAACTATGTACTTTTAAAACTGAATATTCTCACATACTGATCATAATGTTGAACCTTTTCGACAGACAGTTTTATTTTGTCGTAAATTTGTCGGTGTAATTAATTAAATTAGAATATGTATTGACCTTTCATATGTCTTCTCGATTAAATGTCTTTCACGATCCGTTACCAGAACTTTCACGATCGTCTCTCAATACTTGACCGCCGTTAGATATTCTTTCACGACCATTTCTCTCGATAAACCAAATGACACCAGTGAAGTAGCACTCTGACCATCAAAAGAGTGTTTAATTTGAAGTAATGTTATGTACAGAATTTGAATTTATGACTCGCTGACACGTGGTGGAATGCAAAAAAAATAAACATGATTTAGAAAAAAAATGTTTCATATTATAATTATACACAATTTTTTTTCAACTTGTGTCTTTTTTTTCAACATATCTAATCCATAAAATTGAGAATGGAAACGGGAAATGTGTCAAAGAGACAGCACCCATAACAACGATCAGAAAACCGCCCAGTCCACCCCAACACAGCATAAAAATCCCGTTCCCGACGGCGGTCTTCAGTTGACCCCTGAACAAAAATGTGAACTGGTTCGATATCATTATAGACATCAACTGCGTTATAAAAATTGTTTTTTTATTTGTTTTATTTTAGATACCATTGACTGGTTCGAGTATGAACTCTGCTAGAAGTTTTGGACCAGCGGTCGCATGGAACAACTCTTTATATACTCCCCCCCTCCGTTTTGTGTACAAATCAAATGACTGTTTAAATTTCCCTAATTTCAAATAAAAGAACTACATATGAACGATAACTTAAAATTTCAAAATCGTTTTTAAAATGTGTTTCATTTATAGCTGTTAATTGTATTTCAAGAAGCTGTTCTGAAGGTCTCTAGTCTGTACAATTGTTGTGCATTAGTAGGAAAATTTCGCATTCGAAGAAGTTATAACCAACAAGAACAGAATCTGTTTCGCAGATACCTAACAAGACACCAACAACTATTTCAGACATCTAACGGTGTACAAATAAAAAGGTTGTACAATGACGGACCGCATAACAATTCTTTAAACTACGCAGTAGATTTAAAACAATATAAAAATAATATGAACTATATAAATTACTAGCTTTTTATACTTTATGATCATCTTGAGTTATTACTAGATGTATGTCACGTTTGACTTATACATTTGATTAACAAACTTTTTATAAAAACATTATATAAACACTTTCATGCATGACTGGCTTTAGTTATTTCATAATCTGTTTCTGTCATTAAAATGCATGTATGCATCATATTTAATTGATTTTTCAGACGGAAGCAAAGTTTCTAATAACGCCTTTTAAGTGATAAGCAATTGCATTTAAGTCCCAAATAATACATCATTCAGGTGCATTCAAATTGCATAATCTTTCTTTGTTGGGAATTGGTTTTAGATGTAAACAAATATACAAATAAAAACACTCCTTAAATGTAAATAAATGCATTGAAACGTATGATTTGAGTATTTTCACAACTTTACTTTACTTTGAAAGCCAATGGAACGTCAATTTTTATAAAGGAAATTCAGATAAATTTATAAGATACATTGTTCCTGTTTATAAAGGTAGAAAACTGACAATAAGAATGTGTAATTCCAAACAACTTGTCAACATGGCAAGCCGTTTTACTATTTATTCTAACTTTTTATATATATAACTTATAAGATATCTTATATAATCTGAAAAAAAATATTAAGATATCTTACTTCCTTTATTAGATACCTCATATATTTTATAATATATCTTTTAAAGTTTACAAAGGAGCGTACATAGGAATGATATGGGCTCGAAAACATTGATTGACCGATTGATTGATTGATTGATTGATTGACTGATTGGCGCTTTACGGTCGTCCAGAAGCAATTATTTCTAGCCTATACTGGACGTGACACTATTCTGTAAGAATGAGAGGTGACGGGTAAAACAACGTAAGTATGTTCATTGGAAATAAAGGGCAGACATTTTGTCGTCCATCGGGCCATCTAAGGATCCCTCAATCATGCAGAGTGCACGACCCTATCTCTACGCCTGGCAGTGGATTTTACGTTCCCATTCTGATTGCATGTGGCTGTGAATTTATATATAACGGAAAATACCAAGGTTACCATGTTCATATACATCAACCACCTTTTGGAGTTGATTCCAAAAGGATTGTGGTCACATCACTACCGAGAGGAAACTTTTAATTCGTGTAACTTTATTATTTTTTGTATATTTAAATAGGTGTACTGGATTGGTCCTATATTGGGAGGTGTTGTTGCTGGATTATTGTACGAGTATATATTTGCTGCAAACGCTTCGATGAATAAAATTATGGAATTCCTTCTGTCCAGCAGATATGACACAGAAGACTTTCCAGCACAAAAAGAACAAAAACTAAAAATAATGGTGGATTCTGATGACGATAATATTTTCAATAAAACAGAAGAGAACGGGCAAATGATTATGCACGAAAAGTATCACGAATCATCGTAGTAGCTTCTACTTTACCCTTTAATGAATGCATAGGATCACCTATATAATGACATTTTAGTTGCAGGAAAAAAACCCTGTAAACTAGGATATTTCATATATCAGCAGTCTAACATTACCATATATAGATGCTTTGGATTTTGAATGTTGTTGGAAGAATTTGTATGTGTAGCAAATGTATGCCAGAATAAATAGAATTTATTTATTATATCATATTTAAGTGAACTGTTGATTGTCGATTAACATTACTTGTCCTGCCTATTTTGTTATCCGAAACACACAACGGATGGGGCTTCTTCCACAACAGTTTTAGTCAGTCAACATGCAAGTAGTGATGTTTGTAATCGGTTCTTTATCAGTAGATAATTAAAAGAGGGACGAAAAATACCAGAGGGACAGTCAAACTCATAAATTGAAAATAAACTGACAACGCCTGGCTAAAAATGAAAAATACAAACAGGCAAACAATAGAACACATGACACAACATAGCAAACTAAAGAATAAGCAACACGAACCCCAAACGTGCATTTGTGAGAATAACCATAACCCAATCCATATGCCCACTAGTTCATGGATGTAGTGTAGCTTCTCTTAAATGTATGCTTTGTTAACATTAAAACCAAAACCTCTCCACAAATTTCCACCACATATCAAATTACAAAGAAGTTTACAACTATTTAGGACACCGAATTGCCTTCATTAAAGAGAAAACACACTGTGCAGTACCGCATAGTCAAATTATAACAATTCAGTCTTCATTTGGCCTGCCACATCTGTTGCTCCTAGATGACTAGAATTGACAAAAACTATAAAATGTTTATTTCATTTATTAACATTATTTTGGGTCGATACTGTAGCTATGGACTGTTATCTCCCTAGAGTATCATCAGCTCAGTAGTCAGAACTTCGGTATACTAACGTCTTTTATAACAAATATATATTTAAAATTCCCGATATCTATACTATTAAACGAGAAGACCTCATTTTTGGTGTCGCTTCTCTTCTTTCCACAATAAATTAATCAACACGCCTCTGTGTCCTATAGGTACAGTGCATAGTCGCATTTGTCTTCCATTCATATGATTATTCAGATTGAGTTATTTTAGGAGAAAAACGAGAAAAAAGGCATCCGGGTATTGTCCCGTCATTGTATGAAATTTTAAGTCAGATTAGACTTCCGGGTTGCGTTTTTCTGTATACTTTGAACATACATATACTACGAATAAAGTGTATTTTCAGGATTTTATCTGCTATCATTTTCAAGTTTACTATCCACGGCAGTCACAGAGTTTATTAAATAGAGAGGGTCTGTATACTATATCAATGATTACCATGGATCGATTAGTAAACTTAGAATTGAAAGTAAATACGCTTTATTTATATAGTAATGAATGTTCATAATATACAGATAAGCGCTAAAATTATTCATGTGAACTTTTGATACTTTTTCTGAAATTCTTTAGTCATTAAATCTTTTACAAAATTCATTGATTACAAAAAAAAAGAAGATGTGGTATGATTGCCATGTTGAGACAACTCTCCACAAGAGACCAAAATGACACAGAAATTAACAATTATAGGTTACCGTACGGCCTTCAACAAAGAGCAAAGCCCATACCGCATACTCAGCTTCAAAAGGCCCCGAAATGACAATGTAAAACAATGCAAACGAGAAAACTAGCGGCCTTATTTATGTACAAAAAATGAACGAAAAACAAATATGTAACACATAAACAAACGACAACCACTGAATTACAGGCTCCTTTAACCTATGACTTATGATACTTTTACTGAAATTCTCCAGTCATTCTGTATTTAACAAAATTCTTCCAACAACACTTTACATACTGATACTTTAAACTACGCTCTGAATGCCCGCGATTTCGCGGGTGTGTTCTAGTATTATTATAAATGAAGAAATTATAAAGAAACTATGGTTCAAACTCCCTTGGACAAAGTTCACCTTTAGTTAGATCATATGGCTCCTTTCGTTTCATCTTATATGCTTTCAAATAGTAAGGTTTCAGCGTTCATCAAGAGTTACATCCAGAAAAGAGATTTGGACGAACGATGTTTAAAAAGTATAGAAAAGGATCTGTGGTATGTTTGCCAATGAGACAACTATCCTATCGTCGGAGTTCATTTATCTACTTGACGTGGATATACTAGTAAGCGGTATTCAACAGGAGAATACACAAACCGTATACTAGTAGTCTGCTATAAAAGGTCGAACATGACAAATGTGAAACGATTCAAATGAGAAAATAAACGACCTGATTTATGCCAAAACAATGAACGAAAAACAAATATGATATTCGACACAAAAAAACAACCACTGAATTACAGGATTCCTACTTGGGACAGGCACAATCTAACTTAAATATCGATACAGGGTTGTTTCAGTACAACACAAGAACATATTGTAAAAAGCAGTAGCAATTGGTTTAACTCAATATATATCAGTACCAAGCAAACACGAAAAAAATACAAAGGACCGATATAGTAGCACTCGCAGTTACTGAAATCTGTTTAAAAGTAAATTTGCTTGGACATTGTTCATATGTCAATTACCTATTTTTCATCGTATCAATTGGAGTCAGGAAAAATATTAAAGAGAAAATCTGCTAAAATGGACAAAACACTCATTTAACAAAAGAACCCCCACTTACGAGGTTTTAGAATTGAGATAGTTAAATGACTATGTGACTGGGTTAAACTGGGGTTTATACCGACTAATAAAATATATATAAAAGAGCATTAAATAAAACCTATGTCCGAAAAGTACTTAACTGTAACATTATGGTACAAAGTATGCTCGCAGTCACTGACAGAATGTTCAACGTACTTTAATCTGCCGATTCATTAGTCTCTCCAAAAACAAATTGTTCATATATAGAATATAAAGAAATTAGAATTAACCGATTGTTTTATACATTACCTATATTATTTGTGTAAATGAAATTATATCTTGACGCAAACGAAAGATTTTTTTTTAGCGCAAATGAACTTCTAAATCATTTGGGCTCTACCGATTGGCAATCGTACCACATCTTCTTATTTCTATACGGCTCCGCCGAAGAATTATTAAGTGTTTGTTTGTTTTTGTTTTTTTATCAATTTGCCTTATGCGTTGGACCAATGACTTCAAGAAATGGTATATAAGGAGGAACTTGAAAGTTAACCATTGCTGTATAATGTATATCTTAGTATGAACAACTTTATGCTCCTTCAACTAGTAATGTATGTAAAAGTAAATGCATTCGTACAATACATATAGTGCTATTTTCTTCTGCGTAATTTGTTTTTTTTATAATTAGTATAAATAAATGGGTCATTTTCAAAATATGTCGAATTTTGAAATAGCATATTTTAATAATAGTCACTAGTTTAAAAAGCCCTCTTGATGAGCAAACTAAAACTATCAGTACTTTTGAAACAATATATAAAAAGTGCAATTTTAATCGGGCGCCATGCATTCATTATGGTTATTATGGCTGATTTCAAATTAAATTGCCGGAAAATTGCTGTATTCTTTTTTTAGGATGCTTAGTGCTTTTGAAATCATAGCTGAATAGTTCCATATTCACTCATAGGGAGAAATAATTTAACGGTTGAATTAGTGACGATAACAAGATAGATATGCATTTCATGTACGCCAATTGATATAGCTTTCAAAAAAAAAAATGTTACATGCTGTAATAAAGAAATTGTGATTTTCCGTTTACATTATCATACACATTCTAAAATAGCTTTGTAGATTTCAATGCAATAAGAAAACAGGAAAAATTATTTTGAAATGGGTTACCTCGACACTGTACGTACATAAATTACCCAAAATTCAATATGCAGACATCTTATTCGTTCAGGTATTTCACATCCAATCTTTTATGGTAATATTCTTTACAAAGCACAAAAATGTCAGTATTCACCTCAAAAGCTCACAAAACCTTTAAACAGACTTATAAGAATGGATATAGTTACGATACTGTTGTCAGGTCATTAAAGATTGCATATTTTGGCTTTAATATGATTCACTTATAGGGTCTTTGTTTCGGAACTAAACACATTTATTTAAAAACCAGTTGTTGGCATGACATGGGTTATGTTCTTCCCATATATTTTATGATAGTATGATACTAAACCCCTAACAGGAGGGATTGTGCCTGATATTCATATGATGAAGACATAATCTTTCAATCAGTTTAATTGAGGTCTTGAACTGACATGTCAGTTAACTGCTAGTAGTCTGTTGTCATTTATGTATTATTGTCATTTTTTTTTTTACGTCTTCTGACATCGGACTCGGACTTCTCTTGAACTGAATTTTAATGTGCGTATTGTTATGCGTTTACTTTTCTACATTGGCTAGAGGTATAGGGGGAGGGTTGAGATCTCATAAACATGTTTAACCTCGCCGAAAGTTTGCGACTGTCCCAAGTTAGGAACCTCTTGCCTTTGTTAGTCTTGTATGATTTTTAATTTTAGTTTCTTGTGTATAATTCGGAGCAACACGAACCCCACCAAAAACTGGTGGTGATCTCAGGTGCTAAATGTATTAGCACTGTCCATCATTGGAATAGTAAGTTCGTCCTCAAACGATTTGAAATAATGTAAACAGACATTTGTCTTTCGGGGTCGTTTGTAGCTTCACTATATGGTATGGATTTGCTCATTGTTGAAGGTCATACAGTAACCTATGGTTGTTTATTTCTGTGTCATTCGGTCTCTTGTACATGCAGAATCTATTGAAAATCATACCACATCTTCTTTTCTATAGATATATAAATATACTCAATATTCAATTGTTATTATGTTTCTATGAACCAAACTAGAGAGTGGTCAATTAATTACAGCGTAAATAAATCTGTCATAATAAAATGTCATATCAAATATATAATTATGATTCAATACTTAAAATATTTTATCTACGTCAAGCACTGATCTGTTTCATTTTCCACCGTTTCATCAATTTTTGTATGCGTTTTAGACAGTTAAATTAATCTAGTGCATTTCCATTAGGAAATTAGCAAGGCAGTGCTTGTCAGCTCTAACTGCAACTCTATTGAATTAGCTACATTGTAAATTTTGGATCCAACGTGTTATTAATTTGCCGCAACATGCTCTAAGGTCTATTTCAAAATGAAGATACAGATTCTCGGGGGAAACGAAATTCTGGATATAGCTTTAGTTTGATTATTTAAACTTCACTGTATTATCCGACTTCTGGGGTTTATATGCTGAATGAGTAATGGATAACTATTCCCGGTATGGAAAACTTTTATTTACTTTATCTGTATTTCTGTGTTTGCTGAACAGTCGAGGAGGAACACAGTTTAATGATAGCCAATAAGACATTTATTACGGTTGGTGACAATTTAAATTACCCCTGATGACACCTTATTCAGAACGGTCAGATTCGGCCAACGTTGTAGGTTTTAGAAAAGGCTTTTGGACACGGTACAGAATGGTGACCAGCGTAGATGATATAAAATCCCTGAGGTTCTGGAAAGCAGTCATTGCAGAAATGATAGGAACGTTGCTCCTTGTGATGATAGCATGTGGATCTTTCACTGCTTGGGAAGATCCAAATAAAGACCATCATATCTCAAATGCGGGAAGAATTATTCAGATTTCACTCTGTTTCGGACTCGGAGTTGCTACTTTAGTTTGGGTTTTCGGGCATGTTAGTGGCGGCCATCTTAATCCATCTGTTACCATGGCATTCTTCATCACCCGTCGTATCAGTCTTGCAAGAGCTGTCATGTATGTTATTGGACAATGTGTCGGCGGCATGATTGGAGCAGGACTATTGAAAGGAGTGATGCCATCTAACTACACTGGTAATCTTGGTGCGACAACCTTACAACATGGTATGAACGGAGGGAAAGGTTTTGGGGTAGAGTTCTTCATCACCTTTGTATTGGTATTGACAGTGTTTGCATCTGCGGATAAACACCGGAAGGACTTGAGGGGATCGTTTCCACTTTCGATTGGGTTGGCGTATACCTTCTGCCACTTATTTGCAGTAAGTATTGACTTATATTTGGAACTAGTTTTAAATTAAGGAATGGACCCACTCGCACATAAATCTGGTTCTTTGTCTGTGTTTGGTTCTACATTTTGTTACTTTTAAGTTTATCACAGCTTCAATGATTGCTATTAGGCATTGAACTCACAGGCACTTGTCTCAGAATATTTCCTATATACCTTAATATAACATATTAAGGTATATAGGAAATTTATATTAAGGTATATAGGAAATTTTTTTCAGAGACAAGTGCCTCAAATTATGGCTAAGGCATCACAGAATATACATTACATTTCGAAATGCTCATCTGGTGCAGGGAAATTAGTATTGTTCATGTTATTATTTCACTGTGCCATAATATCATACCTTTGTGACCACCTATGATTTTCCAGGTAAATTGTACCTATTTTTTTCTTACTTTTAATCACTTGAATATTATGTAATATTACGATTGACTCAATTCCCAAATGCTGTTTTCTAAGTGAAACTGCATGACAGGTGAAATAAAACATCCGGGTACTTTGTAAGTGTAATAAAACACTAAATCAATGCTACAACTAGACAGAACAGACAGAATTATATTTCTGACTTGTGAATTTCCTTGTTTTATGTACTAGTATTAATATTGCCCTTTTTCCATGGACTGATTGTATACTAGTACATCGACAAGACGGATACATATAAAAGGTTCAATATGGCTCATCGTAAAATGCCAAAACTGTTTATTTTCATTGCGTTGACCAGCGCCAGAGCAACGATAAAAACTTTATCTAAAAGCTGTGCCTTTTTATAGTAAAATATACGGTATGGTTATTACTCATAGTTGAAGGCCTGCTTTGACATATAATTGCGTATTCCTCGTTTATATTACTCTGTTGAATGGTTGTCTAACTGAAAACTTTTGAATAAAACTTTTTTTAGATTTACAAACAATTGAAAATAAGCTCTGATGAGCACTGGCAATCCAGCATATAACTCATCTTTAACAGTTTTACAAAAATGTCCTCGACCCTTATGAATCATAGATTGACAATAGAACAGTCGACCTGAGTATTTAGATCAGCAGGAAGTGTATCTGGGTACAATCAATAGAGAAAGGGTATTGATATTATTGTGTTATATAACATTGTTGCATGTTCAGACATAAACAGGTCATTCTTATCAAAGTTAAAGGGAAAGGTATCATAAAAGTTTACTTCAAATGCTGTAAATTTTACTGCCGGTACATTATGTACATAATCGTTTGGTATTAAGTATGATTAAAGTGAGTGGTATAAATATTAAACACTAATTTGTCCCTTAGTGAAGAGGAATGTATTGGTATGGACGATTTATGTACTGCTTACAATATCCTTATCTGAATAGATAACGCTAATACTTATTGCTATGTTGACCTTAGTGTTCTGTGTACCATTGGTGCAAATCAATCGGTCAGTTTTTTATGTTCTGTGAACCATTAATGCAAAACGATCTGTCCAATATAAAAAAGGAGATGTGGTATGATTGCCAATTAGACCAATCTTCATAGGAGACCAAAATGACACAGAAATTAACAACTATAGGCCACCGTACAGCCTTCAACAATGCGCAAAACCTATACCGCATAGTCAGCTTTTATTTAAATGGCCCGGCCAAAATGAAAGATATAAAACAATTCAAACGAGAAACTAACGGCCTAATTTATGTATGACATAATCAACAAGAACAAAAATGTAACACAGGAATAAATAGCAACCACCGAATTACAGGCTCCTGACTTGAGATAGGCTCATACAGAATGTGGCAGTGATACACATTTTAGCGGGCGTCAACACCTGAGGTCAGTGGCGACGATAAACATGTTAGCGGGCGTCAAACCCTTCCTCCAACCTGAATGGGATAGCGGTGAACAGCACAAATAAGAATAAAATTTTGAAAATCAGTTAAACAAGGCTGAACTCATCAGATAGATACAAATAGAAAAACACAGAGTTGACGTGGCCGGGTACTTGTACATCCCAAAAAAAAAAAAAAAAGACATAAGTACAGATCTGAAAGTACTTGCAGCTACTGCCAGCTAGTTCAAATTCAATAACATTTAAACCACCACATCAAAATCACCCATCTACAATTAGATTATCAATCAGTACACATCTAATGAATTTAGTGTAAAGACGTCATAAACAGATATGTTTATAACAATAATATTTAGTTTACTTTTTGAATACTGATAACAAAATCAATATTAATACTAATAAATAAGCAACATCCAAAGATCTAATTACAGTGTTGAATTGGTAACCTTTTAGAATAATAAAATTGAGAATGCAAATGGGGAATGTGTCAAACCGACAACAACCCGACCATAGAGCAGACAACAGCCGAAGGCCACCAATGGGTCTTCAATGCTGCGAGAATCTCCCGCACCCGGAAGCGTCCTTCAGCTGGCCCTTAAACAAATATGTATACTAGTTCAGTGATAATGGACGTCATACTAAACTCCGGAATATATAAACTAAAATTAAAAATTATACAAGACTAACAAAGGCCAGAGGCTACTGTCTTGGGACGTGTTTATTTATAAAAGGATCGTGAACTTTACTAGGATCGTTTCTAAATTTCCGGGCATGATAAACATCTCCGTATAAAAGTATTCCGTTTGAAATAAGTTTTCTGCAGGTACAATCAAACTTTTAACAAAATTTTTCTATGGAGTAATTTGTGGTAACAAAATCCATGGCTGAATAATTTACAAATAATGCATAGATTACGTTCATTATAATCTAAACGTCTCAACAGACACGGGCATAGCGAACGAGTTGTGATACATATAAACAACGTAACATCACCATACAAAAAAGGAAAATTAACAACAGGTAACGAAAACACGTCCCTTTTGTCGTAAATTTTAGTATGGAGTTTCCCATCTAAAACTGAAATAAATGTAATATAAATCTAGGAAAGGAAGTTAGTACCGTTTATATTTAATTTATTTTAAATTTCCTGTGAATAAATTTCGGTAGTATATTTAGAACACGAATAAGAAAGGGAACCTGAGAGGAATATTATATGAACTGTACTTTGGAGTCTTAATGTCTTTTTTCAAGTTGAAATGTGTTGTTTAGTTGCTGTCTCATTGAAGTTTATCTGTCTATCCAGTTTCATTATGGAAGGGAAGCAAAATCGAAGATGAAATAGCTGATCGAAATTTTGAAAAAGGGTTTCAACCCCGGACAACCAGGAAACCAGGAAACGTTCACATAATAATATTTAAAAAAATCAAAACAAACAAAAACAATACTGGACAATTTGACCTCATCATCGAAAATAAATTTGAATTACTGGCTTTGCCACGAAAATGAATGTCAAACTGAGGTCAGTCTAACATGTTACACTTACACAAAACCAACGAAACAACATTCACTGTATTCGATGAAATTTTCACAAAAAGAACATTTTGTAGGAAATGGTAAAAGTTCGTCAACACAAACGCAGGTATTTTGATCGGATCGATATATATTTAGAAGTGAGTTTAACAAACAGCAATCACTTACGGCGGGACTTTTATGGATAGCTATTAAAACCGATTCTCTTCCAAATAAAATTACAATTAGGATAAATGCATCAAAACAAGCAATAATGGTTAACCACTACATACATGTCTGTATTCTAAGTTTTATCAATATAACAACAAATTTTTTTTTTTTGGGGAGCGACATATATAACTTGAAAGCTTGTCGGAATTCTTTTAGAAGAGGTCAATTGGAGACATTGGTTTGGTAAACATAAATTGTTACATTGGTGTTCCCCCCTCTAAAAAAAAACTCTTCAAAAAAGATTCAAAGCTTATAATTTAGAACATCAAATGCGCGTCTCGTTGTCATAAGACTCATCAGTGGGGCTCGCGAATCAAAACAAGTTGAATGATACCCAAATGTAGTTATTCTTTTATCTATTATGTACATTTGCATTCATGTATTCATTCAAGGGATATCTCAACCTTGTAGAAAGGTAAGCGTTTTTTTATTTGCTTCGCGTTGAAGGCCGCACTATACGTTTGAGATGTAGAACAGCAATGAAAGCGTCGTCACTTCGTTTCTTGTGTGTTCTTTTGCTATACGCGTACTTATTTTTTGCCATGGATGGATACCCTATATCCTTTGTTTTCTATTACAATCTTCACAGTCCCCAATTATTTTGTATTCACAATCTTTATAGGTTCCAATGACTGGTGCTGGTATGAACACAGCCAGAAGTTTTGGTGCCGCTGTTGTTTCTGGAGTTTGGTCGAGTCACTGGGTAGGTAGACAACTTAATCATGGTTATTACAAAACTTTATATTTTATCAGTGTATTTATGAATTCTAACAACATTGTCTTTTCTTATAATTTTTTTATCACTTTTGGGCAAATATGTTTATGACAATAAATCAAACGAACTCATCATTATATTTATTTACCAGGTATATTTGTTGGGTCCAATACTTGGAGGGACATTTTTCTTCTGATTAGTATAACTTTTGGGCAAATATGTTTATGACAATAAATCAATTATATATTTACAAGGTATATTGGTTGGGTCCACTACTTAGAGGGATTCTAGCTGGTTTGATGTATGAGAATATGTTTATGACAATAAGTCAATTATATATTTACAAGGTATATTGGTTGGGTCCACTACTTGGAGGGATTCTAGCTGGTCTGATGTATGAGAATTTGTTTGTTACATTAAAACAATTATATATTTACAAGGTATATTGGTTGGGTCCACTACTTGGAGGGATTCTAGCTGGTCTGATGTATGAGAATATGTTTATGACAGTAAGTCAATTATATATTTACAAGGTATATTGGTTGGGTCCCGTACTTGGAGGGATTCTGGCTGGACTGATGTATGAGAATGTGTTTATTAATTTACAATAAATTAATTATATATTTACAAGGTCTATTGGTTGGGTCCACTACTTAGAGGGATTCTAGCTGGACTGATGTATGAAAATGTGTTTATGACAATAAATTAATTATATATTTACAAGGTATATTGGTTGGGTCCACTACTTGGAGGGATTCTGGCAGGTCTGATGTATGAGAATTTGTTCGCTGCCAATGCATCTCTTAACAAAGCAATGGAGTTTCTATTGGCCAGTGACTATGACACAGAGAAACATCCGGGAAAGAAGGCTAAAATTAGAATCATACACGAGGAAGACATCGACGAGAAAGAAAAGGAATTTTGTGATCTTCAGTCTCCTGATACACCAATTGCTCATGTGATTGCAAATCCTTGATTTTAGGGTATGGAGATTTTATAAATGGAAAGAACAAAATAAGAATGTCTGAGACAGTTTCATGGAGAAATTATTGAGATTTGAATAAATTTAGAAGGACATTGGAAACATATTTTACATTTACCTGTTTTGGGCCATTTGCTTTGCACACAAATATGATGTGTTTATGAGTAAATTGCAGAATATAACCAATTAAACTACATGTATGACAGTATCCTTGTAAATGAATAATACCTTCCTTTTTATTGTTTTCATATTATTACAGACAGTTCAGAATTTAAAAATAAAATTATGTTGTGAATTAATAAATTTATCAATGATCTCAACCATCAGCATCATACCTCGTTCTCAGTCGAACTTCTCTTATCTTAAAAGTAACAGAACAGGACAAGATAAATTGAAATGAAAATATGAGTTCATTCAATTTTTAATCGTAGAATCAATGATGAGTAAATCCAGCACTTTTGTATCATTAGTGACTGTACTTCTCAGTAGATTTTATACAGCAACTTGATAAACATTAAAGGGGCACTAGCTGTCAAATTCATGGTCACCGATTTGACTCTATTCTCATATTTGAATTATAACAATGTTAAACATTTATCCAAACTATCAAAAGTCTAAAATAAGCAGTTAACAGAGCATAGGGTAGATTATAAAATAAAATTGAGAATGGAAATGGGGAATGTGACAAAGAGACAACAACCCGACCATAGAAAAAAACAACAGCAGGTCACCAACAGGTCTTCAATGTAGCGAGAAATTCCCACACCCGGAGGCGTCCTTCAACTGGCCCCTAAACAAATATATACTAGTTCAGTGATAATGAACGCCATACTAATTTCCAAATTGTCCACAAGAAACTAAAATTAAAATAATACAAGACTAACAAAGGCCAGAGGCTCCTGACTTGGGACAGGCGCAAAAATGCGGCGGGGTTAAACATGTTTGTGAGATCTCAACCCTCCCCCTATACCTCTAGCCAATGTAGAAAAGTAAACGCATAACAATACGCACATTAAAATTCAGTTCAAGAGAAGTCCGAGTCTGATGTCAGAAGATGTAACCAAAGAAAATAAACAAATGACAATAATACATAAATAACAACAGACTACTAGCAGTTAACTGACATGCCAGCTCCAGACTTCAATTAAACTGACTGAAAGATTATGATTTCATCATATGAACATCAGGCACAATCCTTCCCGTTAGGGGTTTAGTATCATACCATCATAACATATATGAGAAGAACATAACCCGTGTCATGCCAACAACTGGTTTTTGAATAAATGTGTTTAGTTCCGATGCAAAGACCCTATAAGTGAATCAATATTAACGCCAAAATATGCAATCTTTAATGACCTGACAACAGTATCGTAACTATATCCCTTCTTAATAAGTCTATTCAAAGGTTTTGTTAGTTTTTGAGGTGAATACTGACACCTTTGTGCTTTATAAAGAATATTTCCATAAAAAATTGGATGTGAAATACCTGAACGTATAAGAAGTCTGCATGTTGAGCTATATTTACGAATGATGTCCTTATACCGATGATAAAATTTAGTAAATGTTTTGACTAGTTTGTGATATCGAAAACCCTGGTGTAATAATTTTTCAGTAATACATAAATTTCTCTCGTTAAAATCTAAAACATTGTTACATACACGAGCGAATCGTACAAGTTGAGATATATAAACACCGTAAGATGGTGACAAGGGAACGTCACCATCTAAAAATGGATAATTAACGATAGGAAATGAAAAATCATCTCTTTTATCATAAATTTTAGTATTCAGCTTTCCGTTAGTGATATAGATATCAAGATCGAGGAAAGGGCAGTGGTCATTGTTAGTATTAGCTTTATTTAAAGTAAGTTCAGCAGGATAAATTTCTTTAATATGCATACTGAAGTCGTCATTATTGAGAGCCAAAATATCATCCAAATATCTAAAATTATTATTAAATTTGTTTATCAGATGTTGTTTCGATGGGTCTTTGCTTATTTTTGTCATAAATATATATAGGTTCGTTTCGTGTGTATTTTAGTCCAGGCGCCATCTAATTAACAATCGATTTGACCTCAGATGACCATATAAGCGATGTAAACATAAATAAATAAACATATGAATAGATTAAACCAACACGTGCAATTGGATTTTTATAGGTCTCTTTGACTTTATTTTATAGATTAAAAATAGATGTTTCTCATTGCCTTTAACCGTATAAGAATGATTTTATGTGCATCAAGTTAGTAATCAAATGATTTACCGTAGTTTCACTTTCATTGTTGACATTCTTTTTCTTTAAATAACCAGTACACGTACAATGCATGCGCTGTCAATCTCTAGCTATGGGTTAAATTGAAGTTCACATGAATACGGATTTAAAGAGGTCGACTCATTCACTTGCAAGTGAAAAACCAAATTATCAATGTTTCTTAGCGTAATTTGACAAAATTGAACCTTTTTGGCTGCTAAAAGCGAATTGTTATATCACTATTTCACTTTTATTATTGATTGAACAAAAAAAAATCAAACTTTATATTTTTTATATATCTCGTAGCTAGTGCCCCTTTAAAAGAAATCATATTCGTGCACAATGTCTCGAATATACGGAAGCCCTGGAGTGCGAATAAACTGTACCGGATTCCTATGCAAAAAAAAAAAAAAACCACAACAACATAACTGAAATTTAAACATATTTAAATTGCTTCAAACTATAAGTACTTCAACAACAATATAATTATAAAATTTGTTCAAACAATTTTTAAACCAAAATAAATATGCAAAAGACAATTCCTAAACTTGTTAGCTTTATGAATAACATTACGGTGATAATGCTGGATGTGAATATCACGTTATAAAATTCCTGCATGTTAATTTAACTTATTCCATAATAAATAATGAAAATCATTTTTATCAATATATGTTATATATAAGATTGCTGTAAAAGTTTTCTAGTAGAACACATTTTGCATTCATTGAAATCGCAGATGCCCGCATAAACAGATCCATATAAAACCAACTGAGACATGTGCAGACCGCAAGAAAGAACCATGATCGAATATCGCAATCATTGAAAGAAAATTAAAAAATGCAGTAAAGTATTGATTGTTGGCCAAAAAATCACACCCCTTGACATTTTAGATTATCTATAAAAAAAAAATTGTTTCGTTTACACAGAAAAGTGTGCCGCTTTCTACCATTTTCAACTTTACTAAATTATATCAACAGCTATTCTACATAGTCTGGTAGAACTATCAAGCAAGGTTCATATAGTATTAGCACCTTTTGAAAACTGCTAATTGTAATGAACATGTTATATTAAACTGCTAAATGTCATACAGAATCTCTTGCATTTCGTCGCATTTGGGGAATTATTTCCAACTTTTTCTATGGAACAGTGGTCAGGAAATAATTTAAAATTTTCTGCAGCTGACGATTTTCATTTAATCCACGCTATGTCTTCAAGTAACATGTATAAAATCAAACGACTGATAAGTATGTCAAAAGCTGCTTGCTATGTCTAAGAGTCATTATCGCAAAATTTTATAACCTCAATATTCGAGTGAAACGGCTAAATTCAGTGTTTATAAAAACAGTAACATTTCATATATTTTTTTTTCTTAGCGAACGATTTTTTGTTCACAAACTTGGGAGTACAACATAAATTCTTCAAAGAAATAATTTATTTTTCAGTTTAATTCATGCGTATTCACTTCTCAAAGAAAATGAAAATCGTCTATAGAGGTGTAGTATTTCTTAACTCATTTATGATCCGCCTAAAGCTAATAAAAACAAGAATGTGTCCATATTACACGGATGCCCCACTCGCACTATCATTTCTGTGTTTAGTGGACCATGAAATTGGGGTAAAAACTCTAATTTAGCATTTAAATTAGAAAGATCATATCACAGGGAACATGTATACTAAGTTTCAAGTTGATTGGACTAACTTTATCAAAAACTACCTTGACCAAAAACTTTAACCTGAAACTCCCACTTTCATTTTCTATGTTCTATGTGAACCGTGAAATTGGGGTCAAAAATTTAATTTGGCATTAAAATTAAAAAGATCATATCATAGGGCACATGCATATATATGTGTATTGAGTTTCTAGTTGATTGGACATCAACTTCATCAAAATCTACCTTGACCAAAAACCTTAACCTGAAGCGGGATGAACGGACGGACAGACGGACGGAAGGACGAACGAACGGACGCACAGACCAGAAAACATCCTCTACTATCGTAGGTGGGGCATAAAAATACAGAAGTGACCGCTTTATTAAGTATAGTAAACTTACAAGACACTACAATACGAACAAATTTCGGAAATCATCATTCGTTAAATATTTCCCTTTTTTTTTAATGAATATAAATGTTATAAACAACACCGATCAAGCTTGTGATGTTTACAACATATTTCCTGAACCATTATTTCTGTGTAAATACAACTTGTTTTTCAGTATAAACACATTTACATATTGTTTTTAAGATTTCTGTGTAAAAATGTTAAGCAGGGACTGTAAGAGGTCATGATGATATTTTTTAACATGTTTGGTGGTTCCATGTTAATTATTAAATAGTGAAACATAAATGATATTGATTAGTTGATATACTTTCTGGTCATATATTATTATCAAGTGAACAACTGAGGCTTTGCAGCATAAAAAGAAACAAAATAACTGAAATTCATAAATGCACATGTTATGAAAAAGTACATGATTAAAAAAAGAAGATGTGGCATGATTGTCAATGAGACAACTCTTCATAAGAGAACAAATGACACAGAAACTAACAACTTTAGGTCATCGGACGGCCTTCAGCAATGACCAAAGCCCATAACGCATAGTCAGCTATACATGTCTCCGCAATAACAAATGTAAATTATTTCAAACAAGTAAACTAACGGCCTTATTTATGTACAAAAAATAACGAAAACATAAATATGTAACACATCAACAAACGACATTCACCGAATTACAGGCTCCAGACTTGGGACAGGCACTTACATACAGAATGTGGCGGGGTTAAACATGTTAGATCAGGTTAGTGGGATCCCAACCCTCCCCTTACCTGGTACAGTGGTGTAACAGTACAACATAAGTGCGAACTAAAAAAATCAGTTGAAAAAGGCTTTACTCATCAGATGGATACAAATAGAAATACGACACGTAGTGGACGTCGCCGGTACTTGTATATCCCAACAACAAAAAGACACTAAGTACAAATCTGAGAGTACTCACAGTTACTGACAGCCTGTTCAAAGCCACTAACAACTAATAAAAAAATCATGCATCTAAGACTAAATTATCAATCAGTACACATCCAACATCCAATGGATTTAGTGTAAAGACGTCTGTTAGTTTATTGTACTGTGAACAACATGATATAAATCCTTTGTAAATGGTAAGAACTTAATAAAAAAGAGGCATTGGTTGTTAAATTCGTGTTTACCAATTTGACTCAAATTCTCATATTTGATTTCATTTTTTACTCACTAAAACGTATTTCCAAATAATTGAAAAAGTCTGAAAAAAAAACCAATTAACGATGCATGATTTGTTATGCTACGTGTATAATGTATTTTAGACTAAACACCATATCATTTACCATCGAAATGAAAACCGTGGATGGACATATGATCAGAAACAAGCATAATATAATACATAATACATAGGCAGACAAGCACATGCAATCGTATGATGACAATTTGTTTCAGGGTCCGTTAGATTTCATGTCATAGATTAAAAAAAAAAATTTAGTAAACCAATGTTTAACCTTCATAAGCAATACATTTCAAAATATATGTCAAATCATTTATACTACTAATTTTTCCTGGCGGCATCTCAGTTGCAACAATTTGACGACTTCCTAACAGATAAACTTAGAACTTCCTAATATTATTAAGGTAACTGAATAATTTTCGTCACATTACCCACGCCTCAACAGAAATGCGCCCCGCATTTACAATAATCGAGTTAAATCATCGACCTCTGGCCCTTTTTCAGACCCAAACTCTATCAACTATCTATTCGACAGTAACCACTGAGCATGTTCTCAAAATGCAAAGTACTCTCCATGGTACTAGACAAGATTAACCGAACAAAATAAATGTCCACCTTATCAGCTCGTAGACATATTATCTACCATATGCTCAGATTTCAACCAGCTCCTACCAATACTACTACCAATGGGTAATGGGTTCCTAACAAAAGTACTTAACTTAATACCCTATCCTTACTATATGAAATCTAAATACCGAAGGCATACATCAATTTAAACTGTCACTGGAAACTTAATCTTCCGAAATAATCCAGGTTGCAAAATTTAGCCTATGTAGCGGCCCCTAGGAGCCTGCTCTTAACGAACTCTACAAAGGGATCTTTAACGTGCACAAGACGTGATATTTCCTGAACACGGGGCATCAGATTTAACGTCCCCAGTCCGACCAGACGGTCATACCATAAAATTAAAACTAAAACACAATAATAATATCGGGTATCTTTTACTATTTTTAGATCTACAATTATAAAACAGATATTTTCTATTAAAAATACATATTTACACTGTCTATTTACAACTCAAAACACTCAATTTACCGTTCGTAGTCCTTCATTAACGATGCTCCTTTGCCGATCATTGTCTACATCCTCATGATCATCTAGATCTAATAAGGGCAAAGAGTCAATGATAACGTCTTCGTCATGAATCTCTGATTCTAGCTCTCCTGTGTTCTCAGGACTTTGTTCGTCAACAAGTTCTCCCCTTAGTATTTGTTGGGGACAAGGGCGCATCATATCAACATGTATTACTTGACCCGCTCCCTAACGCCCACAATTGACGGTGTATGTGACACTTGAGTTTATCTTAATCACCTTATATGGACCACGCCACTGGTTAGTGAACTTTGGTGACAAACCAGGGGTTCTAAGGGGAAAGTATACATAAACCATGTTGCCAGGTTCAAATTTAGCCCAACTGACATTTATGTCATGGTTTTTCATTTGCCTTATCATTTGACCAGAGACATGTATCTGAACAATCTGATGTGCCTCTTCCATGTGTTCTTGTAATTCCCATGCCCACTGATTCTGAGGTATTGCCTTAACTTGGGATGGTAACTTATATATTAAGTCTAGGAGAGTAGACACTTCCCTTCCCAACATTAATCTTTTGGGAGTGTAACCAGTGGTCTCATGTTGAGAGGACCTATAAGCCATCATGACATAAGGTAGTAATACGTCTCAATTGGAGTGATATTCATTTACATACCCCGTGAGCATGGTAGCAAGAGTTTTATTGAAGCGTTCAACCATCCCGTCAGATTTCGGGTGATAATGAGTCGTCCTGGTCTTTTCTATCTGAAGCAACTTGCACATCTCCTTAAACAAGTGGCTCTCGAATTGACTACCTTGATCAGAATGGATAATAGTTGGTACCCCGAACCTAGAAATAACCTCAGTCATAAGAATATTTGCAACTGTAGTTGGCTCCATGTTGGGCATGGGATGACTCTCTGTCCACTTAGTATACTAGTCACTTATAGCTAAGATATATTTGTTGCCTTTTTCACTTGCTGGGAGTTCCCCAAGGATATCCATGGCAATTCTCTCCATGGGATAACCTGACTCTTTAACTTGCATTGGGGCCTTTCTCTTAGGAATTGGTTTCTTTCTCTTATTACATATTGAACAACCAGCAATGTAACTCCCAGTATCACCTCTAACACCTGGCCAATAAAAATTTTCTTTAATCTTAGCCAAAGTTTTCTTAATGCCCAAATGAGCAGCTGTCCTATAATCATGAGCAAACTCGAGAATTTTACGTCCTTCCTTCATTGGTATGACAACTTGTTTCAAATTTGTTTCCGGGTCTTCCCTAAACAATATACCATCTTGAACCTTCATAACATTCCATTGGGACCAAAGGGACTTAACAACATAACTTTGTTTGCCGGTTTGTGAGTATGAAGGTTTTGAGCCAGTAGTCAACCATCCTATGACAGTTTGCAAGTTCTTGTCTGTTTCTTGCAATTGTCTTATATCTAGCTCAAGATCATCATCCTGTCCCTCCCCCCTTGCAATTGTACCATATTGACTAAGCCAACTGCTTCCCAGTTCTCAACAAAGCCACACTGCTTACAAGGAATACGACTCAAAGCATCGGCATTGCGATGTTGGGTACCTGGTCTATGTTTAATAACCATATCGTATGAACTTATAACTTCCAGCAAACGGGCTAGTTGACACTCTGGGTTTTTGAATCAAATGAGCCATTGTAATGAGCTGTGATCTGTCCTTATAATAAATCGCCTACCGTACAAGAAATGCCGAAAATGTTTAACAAAATGGACCACGGCTAGCAGTTCCTGCCTTGTAACACAATACCGGCGCTCTGTTTTTGAAAGGGTCCGACTCCCATATGCAATAACATGTTCCTCACCATCAACAACCTGTGATAAAACACCACCTATAGCTCTGTTACTTGCATCCGTATCAAGAATAATTGTTTGGGAGAAGTCGGGATGACAGGACTGGGGCACTAACTAATTTGCCTTTCAGCTTTTCAAAGGCCTCCTGACTATCATTTGTCCACAGAAATTCGCGACCCTTTTCGGTCATTTGGTGTAAGCTTTTAGTTGTATCTGAGGAATTTATTATGTACCGGCGATAATAACCACACAAACCCAAGAAGGATCTGAGCTTCGTCACGTTCTGGGGAACTGGTCATTCCTTTATACACTTAATTTTATCGTGGTCGGTAGTAACACCCGATTCAGAAACAACATGTCCGAGAAAAGTAACCCTTTTAGCAAACAAATGACACTTTTTTGGTTTGAGTTTAAGCCCTGCCCCTTGTAACTTTACAAAAACCTTGCGTAAATTATGTATCATTTCGTCAAAATTCCTAGCCATAACTATGATATCATCTAGATATATGAGAGAAATGTCCCATTGGAGCCCTGCCATAACATTCTCCATTAGACGATCAAAGGTGGCAGGTGCGTTTACCAGACCAAATGTCATACAGCGAAACTGATAAAGACCCTTCCGTGTGGCAAAGGCTGTTTTAGGGCGATCTGATGGCTCTACTTCTACCTGCCAATATCCAGAACATAAATCCAAAGTTGAAAACCACTTGTTTCCTGACAACTGCTCCAGCGAATCATCAATTCGGGGCAAAGGATACGCGTCTTTGATAGTACATGCGTTTAACTGTCTATAGTCTACGCAAAACCTAGTGGTCCCATCTTTCTTTATCACCAAAACTATCCCGGAGGACCATGGTCCTTCCGAGGGCTCAATAATGTTTCTTTCCAACATATCGTTAATATGTTGATCTACCTCTTCCCTAAGACCTATTGGGGTGCGCCGTGGTGGCTGCTTTATTGGCCTTGCAGCACCAGTGTCAATCATGTGTTTCACAATAATTGTTTGTCCAAGATCCGAATCTGAAGCGGCAAAAAGATGCTTAAATTCCAATAACAAATCTGTGACCTTGTCTTTTTGTCCATGTCCAAGATTCTCACTAGACCTATCTAATAATTTTTCCAATTCATTATTAAGAGCATAATCCTTGTGATTGTCTACTTGACTAACCACTTCCGCTCTACTGAGATTTCCGACCACAGTGCCGACATTTAATACTTGGACACTGTCACTTATATTCAACAGCCTAACAGGAACTGTTTTATCAGACATTACAAAAGACTTCCCTACAAGAGCCTTTCCTCGATCAAGAAATTCTTCACTGGGTTCAATAATGCCAGTCACCTGAACAGCTGAATCATAGTTGAGTACTTCACCCTTGATTACTACCTCGGACCTTGGGGCTATGCTAACTTTATCTTTGACTGCCACCGGATAAACGCCTAACTTTCCCTGTAGTAACAAAGGTATATGTTGATCATCCCTTTCCATTACTTTATTGTCTAAATCAACTTTACAACCGTTTGTTTGCAGAAAATCAAGTCCCAGAATACCTTCCACTGACAAACCTGCTATAACACCTTCAATTACAGTGTGAAAACTACCAAGCTTAAGAGAAAACAGTGCCTTACCAATGATTTTTAAAGACTCTCCATTAGCTGCTATTATTTCCTGGGTGACCTGCCGTACACTTGGCCTATCCCGGGACTTCAATTTCTCAAAAAGAGTTTCCGACACCAAACTAACTGTAGCTCCTGTATCAATAAGAAACTTGGCAGGGATTCCATTTATAAATAACTCTACATAGAGCCCTGCCTCATTGTTAAGAGTATTTGAGCCGAGGTACAAAGATTTACGTTTCCGTTTACCACTACGGTTGTTCGTACGCCTAACCGAAGGTCCTGGTGATCCTTGGTTGTTTTGTCTCCTATTTCTAGGAGCATTACAATTTCTAGTCATGTGGCCGGGTTTACCACAATTATAGCAAAGACATTTTGACCTATCAACTGGCCCAGACTTGTTGGCTTTATTCTTAAATTCATCTAACTCTTTACGCATATTTGCCAATTGGTCATTAAATGCTGCTAACATGCCCTCTATTTTATTCGACAACCTATCATGAGACTTTGACTCTCTAACCACCTGTTCATTATTGTCTACAACTCTCAAATGGGCTTTCCCTACTTCAAATTGCTTTTCTGCCTTGAAAACGTTTCTAACTCTACAGCTATACATATAGCGGAATTAAGGTCAGGGGGCCGTGTTTGTTTGATTTTTATACGCATTTCCGTATTAATCAATGCATCCAAAAAGTGTTCTTTAGCCAATATTTCTTTGACTTCTCCTGGGCAGTGGGGTACGCCTTATTCACCAACCGGCGTATCGTTTGTCCTAACTCAGGAAGTGTCTCTGAAGCCCTCTGCTTCCTTTCTTTCAATTGTACCCGATACAACTCTGACTGATTTGGGGAGCAAACCTCTCTTCTACAGATCAAACCAACTGGTCAAAATGACTTTACTTGTCATCTGATAAATCCCCAAGAACACCTTGAGTTTGACCTCTAAGGGAAGACGCTAAGTACAACCCTTTCTCTAGGTTATCTCAACCGTTAATAGAGAAACAAGCCTCAAAATGTGACCGGTAGTCATTCCAATCACCTGACCCATCGTACGTTGCAACCTTAATATCTCTACGCTTACTCATGCTTGTCCCTGGGGCTTTCCTTGGTGACTTCTTATCGGACAAGTTGACGGGGTTTTCCTTAACAATTCGAATGCCATGAGGTTTCAACGGATTTGAGACTTCTATATCTTTGAAGATCTTTGGTCTTGCACCAATACCTATATGATGTGGACCAACTGGGGTACTATGAATCGGGGTTGTTTTGTCAACAGACGTTTTGTCATTACGCTGTGTAGTAATAATCCCTGAGTCACTTGCAAACCCGGGAATAGGTGTAGAATGTGAATGACGACTTCTTGACAAGGTGTCCTGGAGATCTTTCTCAAGCCTAGACAATTGGGCAGACAAATTTTCGGCTTGATCCATATTTATGAAACAAAATGATGTCCGACTATACTGACTGATATATCCAATTAACCAACTAGACAGCGAATAAATCTCACCGCTGCCACCAAATTTTGTAACGTGCAGGGGGTCCGACACGCCAGGTGGTACTTTGTTGTACCCGTAGATCCGTACCAGGGTTACTTCCCTGGATTTGTTGTGTATCGTTGGCTAACCCTTACAAATGGTAACGTGTTTTCTGAACTAATTCAACCTTAGATATAAAAGCCTAACAAGTAACAAAAGATTACTTTCGGTAAGTATACAAAATGGAACCCTTAACCTTACAATGGAGTACAAAACAAGGGACGCTTAATTGGAGCTGTGACTTAACCTTACTTCAAAATTAGATATATGACTATTAACCTATTTGCCTTATAGTACTTTAGTTCTTTGATGCAAAGGTAATATGGAAATATGGTTTCCAGTGCGCCCCTGGTCCTTATTCAGGGTCAAGGTGTCACTGGTCCAAAGGGACATTATCACGTTGTCACCTTAATTATATACCACAGGACAATATGTCACCACCTTATTCAGATTTTACAATTGGCTCTTGCTTATAAAAGTTTAATCAAAGGTTCTTGGTAAGCTACTTCTTATTCAGAAATAGTTATAATTACCTTTTCTTTAGTCTTCACTCAGGGAGCTCTGACAACCGAACTGATTAACGTTGCGAGAAACTCTTACTTATATACTAAAATAATCTCTAACCAAAATCCATATAATCTCTAACCAAAATGCACATAATCTCTAAACAGAAATAAATATATTCCGTATTACTGTTACGTTCTAATATAACGCCTATAGTAATTTAATATCAAGCACTTAATTTTTAACTAGAAAGGATTGGAACCAGTACCAAAACTTTGGAAATCGTTTTCCGTATTACAACCGTAATTAGCGTTCTTTATTGAGAAACGAAAGCGAAAGGATTTAAACATTTGACGACTTCCTAACAGATAAACTTAGAACTTCCTAATATTATTAAGGTAACTGAATAATTTTCGTCACAATACTATCGCAATATTCTCATTTTACAAATGTAAGAACAAAACTCTAGGGCTCTATATAGCCTGTGTCACTCAAATAACGCATGAACAGACTAGAATATAATGCATGACAATTATCTCATTGTAGCTCAAAAGTGTGTGAGCTAATGTCAATACTTGGCGTCCGTCGTCGTCGTCACAAACTATTTCAAGAATCTACTTCTCTGAAACTACTGGGATAAATACCTTTAAACTTTAACCGAATGTTCCTTAGGGCATCTAGTTTATACAAGCATGGTTGCCATGGCTAAACATGGCTAAACAAGTGCAGTTTTTGGCTTACATCTTTAAAAAAACTAAAAAATTTAGAACAAATCTGACATTGGTAAAAATGTTCAACAGATTGGACTCTTTCAGCCCTATGATTTTCAGACGAACCGAACAACTCATTGTTTGGTTGCAGCCACTAAATTGGCAATTATAAGGACATTTTGCAGTTTTTGGTTATTATCTTGGATATCATATACAATTCCTTGTTATAGATAAGAATAAACTGTAAACAGCAATACTGTTAGGCTAAGTAAGATCTACAAAAAGTTAATACGAACAACTCATTGTTGAGTTGCTGCAACTAAATTGGCAATTGTAAGATAATTTTGCAGTTTTTGGTTATATTGAACTGAGACTACTGTGTTATAGTAGTCTCAGTATTGAAGATAAAGATAAAATGTAAACGTCAAAAGATGTTTAGTGAAGTAAGATCTACAATTTTTTTTTTGCTTTTGAAGAAAGTATGACAGATACAAAGAACATTTAAACCACTCATTAAAATATATTAAAAAGCAAAAAATAATCATTGGTGCAAGATTTGAGCAAAAAATGATGTTGTTTAAAATTTTATGATCTTTTCTTCTGTTAATACTTTTCTCTCTATTTTTAGGTTTTGCCCAAATCAAAAAATGAAAAAAAATCAATTGTCATTTAGCTCTCAAATTCATGTTCACCGATTTGACTCAAATTCTTATATTTGATTTTTGACATACTAAAATGTAAATCCAAATTATTGACTCGATAGTATGAACATTTCGTGTGTATTTTTGTCTCGAAATCACATAATTAACCATTGAGATGGTATCCAAAGGCTGCCGACGGTCATAAAAACATAAATATAATTAGATAGCAACTACTTGAATTTTTTCACTTTCATCCATGATTGAAAGCGAAATCATTATTTTTTTTATGTCTCGTAGCTTATTTCAATATCCTTATAAGGGCAATCACCCCTAAAAGGAGTCTACAAACGACTTGGCAAAATTGAATTATTTGTAGATCTCGTCTTGCTGATCATTTATGCCATTTGAAGCGCTTATCTACCTTTGATCGTTTTCAAGATAAGAGGAAGAACACTAAAAATCACGATCAAACAGCAATAACTCCAATTGAATAGTGAGGAAAGTGACAATTTTAGGCAAGAACTTATACGCAGGTCTCGTCTTGCAGATCCTTTGCTTATTTTTGTCTCTATTATTGTTTTCCATTTACTAGACACACACACACACACTAAAAACTGATAAAATTGATCATTAAAGGGTTCATTGATGCAAACTAATTCAAACATCTTGACTTGCTGATCATTTTTGTTATGGTATTAAAATTTTCTCTCGATCACTTTAACAATAATTGGCAAAAATGAATATAAATGGTGTAATTCTTCATTTCAGGGCAATAACTCCTACAAGAAATCATCTTCTTCATTTAAGGGCAATATAAATGAATAGTAAGTAAATTCGTCATAGTGAACATTTTTGACTGGGTCAGCATTCTCTTTTTTCAGTGGTTTTCAAGATAGTTGAAACATATAACTTGCAATTGTTCCTAATGTTTTTTTCTAGTCATGTCGGCCATAATGGCAGATACCTTTATAATGATGGTTGTCAAGTTTGGTTAAATTTGGCCTAATAGTTTTAGAGGAGATTTTTGTAAAAGTTAGTTTAACCATATTTATTCATAGTGGATTGGGAAACTGCTTTTTTTTTCGAAATCAAGAAGGATGTCTCTTACATGCAATGGATATTGCTCTCTCTTATCCCCAGGTCAGCCATTTACCATTCCCTTCCAATAGACCATCATCGTTTCTCAAGACCTTACTGGCAAATGGTGTTAAGGGAGAGCAGAAATTTAGTCCTGAAATTTTCTCTTCGCAGTGGGGATAGAACCAGGAACCTTTGTGTCTGTAGTCTGATCAGCTTATCACTACACCACAGCTCTCGTATTTTAAAGTTCACAATGACAGACAGAAAACTGATTCCAAGTAATGAGAACAGCTTAATTTGCTCTTTGGGAGATATACAGACATAAAAATGGAAAATAAACTAACATTTTTATTTTCAACATGCATATTTTACAACAATGTTGTAGCAACTTTTCAGTATTTGTAATGTAAAAAATGCTACTTACAATATAAAAGTTACAAGTCAGTCAATTTATATGTTATTGTTTTAAAATAAAATGTTTTACAGATGAAAAGAAAATAAGATTAAAAGAGAAAAAATGAAATTAGTATGTAGAGCTTGCCTTTGGAAAGTCAATATATGAATAAGATGAGATTTCCGGTATAAGTCCACTTAATGCTAATACTCATACTAAAAAGTCTATATTGCACCAATAAAATTCTCACACTTATATTCTGTGTAGTTTAATCACACAACTAAACACGTATGCTTTTCTAAAAATCTGTATAAATATTCTATTTTCCCTAGCAATGCTAAATGAAATATTTGACATGTTTATTAAGTTTGCATGTGTATTTTCTCATTCTATATTTATCTATTCTTCTGTTCAAGAGAAAAATTCCAATCAAAGGGCAACAACTGCAATTACAATTTTGGTAGTTCTGTCTTGTTCTGAGTATTTTGCTCATGTTAGAATTTCTACATTCAGTATTGTTGTATAAAAAATTGTCAACTGTTACAATCTAAGGTCCAGAACTCGTGTAAAGATTCATTTAAAGGTTTTATTCAAAGATAGTAATAAAGCATGGTTGCTATTTTACAGCTGTCTATCTATATCTATTACAGTTTTCAGGACAAAAGACATAAAATGTTTATATTGGTGAAAATCTTCATTTATAAGAAATATCCTATATATTAACATTATGTCATATGTCAAAGTTCTCCCATATATTCATAAATAAAAACACTGAAATAAAAAAAGACCAACCCATACATGAGGTTCCATCAACATCTTTAAAGAGATTTCTAACGTTTACCACACCTTTTAATTACATTTTGTTTAATACAATCAACATAAATGATCCTGATTAAGTACATGTTTATTTTATGAGATGTAGTGACAATAAATAATATACAAATTAAATTCAAAGTTAACCAGATGCTCCGCAGGGTGCAGCTTGATACGACCACAGAGGTTGAACCCTTAACAGTTGGGGCAAGTATGGACACAACATTCAAGCTTGATACAGCTCTGAATTTTGATTGTGATTAAATAGTTGACACAGAAAAGGTTTCTGACACAGAATGAATGTGGTCTAAGAACTTAGAAAATTTAAATTGGACATTTACCTATTATGGTCCAATGTCGAAATCTAAATACATGGTTAGATTCAACATATCAAAGAACCCAAAGAATTCAATTTTTGATGAAATCAATAACAATTCAATTTTGGACCCTTTAGAACTCAATGTGGACCGATTTGATAAAGGGGCCCAAATATAAAAAATCTAAATACATGGTTAGATTCAGCATGTCAAAGAATCCCATTTATTCAATTTATGTTGAAATCAAACAAAATTTACTTTTGGACCCTTTGGACCTTAATGAAGACCAATTTGAAAACGGGATCAAATATTAAGAATCTAAATACACAGTAAGATTCAGCATATCAAAAAAGAAAAACCCAACAGTTCAATTTTTTATGAAATCAAACAAAGTTTAATTTTGGACTCTTTTGCCCCTAATTCCTAAACTGTTTGGACCAAAACTTGCAAAATCATTCCCAACCTTCCTTTAGTGGTCATAAACCTTGTGTTTAAATTTCATAGATTTCTATTTACTTATACTAAAGTTATTGTGTGAAAACCAAGAAAAATGCTTATTTGTGCCCCTTATTCCTAAACTGTTGGGACCACAACCCATAAAAACAATCCCAACCTTCCTTTAGTGGTTATAAACCTTGTGTCAACATTTTATTGATTTCAATTCACTTATACTAAAGTTATTATCCAGAAATCATGTGTCTTCTAATGATGCCGACAACCTGATACCAATATACGACCAAAAAACTTGTGTGCCTTTGTAAATAATTCCAACATAAGATCCTAAAAGGGTGAACTTCTTAATTTGGTATCTTGAAAAAAATTTTTTTTTTATACTATACATGACTTTGTCTTACACAGAATTGTTTTGGCTACATTTGCACCTTTGTAAATTATCATATAAATAATTATTGCTGACAATATATACATTTTTCAACAATATCAAATTCTGTATTTTTTTGTCACTGATGATAATGATTTGGTAGACGACAATGATGGTCTGTTCGTTAAAATCAGCATGTGTTATAAATCTGTGTGTAGAGCTGAATATAATAAGATCCATGCTACCTGTAAAAATAAATCAAGAAATGATTGAATATAATAAGATCCATGTTACCTGTAAAAAAAATCAAGAAATAATTGAATATTATAAGATCCATGCTACCTGTAAACAAAATAAGAGAAATAATTATAACATAAAAAGGTTTTGCATATGCAAGAGAGTGTCCTATAACTGTAGAGCTGTTGAGTAAGTTAAGGATGTTTGCTCCTTTATTTTTTGAATGTTGCAAGATTTTCGGAATCCTCTGGTTTTATCCATGTATTACCATTCAAAAAATTTGCCCACTAAGGCCAACTAAAATTAATTAGTAGATTTTCATCCAAAGTTTTGAAAAAGTTGGGGTGGGTGGGAGGATTTTATTTTTTAAATTTTGTTTAATATGAAACCTTCTTGTGACCTAAACTTCATATATATGCAAGTGTTATAATTAGCTTATACCATGTACATGTGTTAACATGTATAAAGAATCGTACATAATTTTTCAAATTCTTAAATAAATATCTCTGATTGGCAACAACTGTTCTACATGCAATTGCTACTTTAGGAACCTATTTCCAGTAAACAGTAAAATCATGGAGAAATTGGACTACTTTTTAAGTGATGATTTGTAGTCCCCATTAAATTATGCAAATGCAATGGTATGCAACACAAGTATTATGAATGAAATGAGAACTCAAACAGTGTTGGTAATAGTAGGGTTGTGCTTTTTAAGACTCAAGTTATGCAAGACTGAAGCAAATATAATTACAATGTAAAACATGAAGTTGTTTAATGACTCTTTTAAGGTATTTGGTGTTTTTAAACAAAAACAATAGCCATGGGTAAATCTAAGGGCTTTCTATAACACAAAGTGTATGTTTGCAGACTTTTTGAACTCAATATACGGTCATAAATCTAACAAGTTCGTGCTTTTGTCAGTTTCTTTAGACTTTAATCCAGTTATGTTTTTTTTTTCAACCAATTTGTTCCACGATTCTTGCGCTTTTGAAATCTTTCAGAGCCCAAATTTGCTGACACAAAGTCAATGTTTTATTAAAAAAAATCCACGGTTTTCTAATGACAGAAATTTCCAATTTGTGACATACTGCGATTTGCGTTCTTGGACACAGCGTATTACTCGTAACCCGCATATTTCATGCCCTTCTGGTAATCTATCTCCTTTCTCCGTAGATGATATTGTCATCATTGAGCAGCAGAATTTGTCAACATAATGGTTTTAAAGTACTCAAAACAAGAAATATGAAAATCGAAATTTTAAACAGGAAGTTCGAATGAAACGAAATTATTGACAGTTACCGGTAACAGAAATGAACAAAATTCGGTAATCGTAAATTTTCAAAATAAAAAAAATCGGGGCGGGACGATTTCAGAGGGGCAGGCGGGGGTGAAAATCTAGCAATTAATTTTAATTGGCCTAACCCCTTCTTTTCTTTTCATAAATTTTATTACGTAAAAGTTCAAAAAGCCATATTTCAATATCTTATAAAATCCTTGTTTTTTTCATAGTTTTTTTAACCAAAAAAGGTGTCAATGTTAAATGTTTGAAAAATCTAGAGAGAATTATTTCCCGCCATATTTTCTATGGCTTATATCTCTAGAACAAGCACATTGACCCTCCATTTTTTTCTGCTGTTATTGTTTCTTTATTTATATACTATCAATTCATAACAGTATTTTAAAAAGCGTGTTATTTTTAAACAGAGTAGCGAACATCATTAACACTTGTATGGGACAAGCATTGGATTAAAGTTTAAATTCGTTTAGCAAACTTTATTTTGAGAAAAAGTAGTTTTTTCTAGGAATGAAAAATTGAAGTCTTAATAAGCGATCAAGCTGCTGTATATGTGGCAGATTAGTGGCCTTGAATCAATTACTACATTGTTCTCTTAGTACTGAAGGCAGTCAAGTGAAGCAGGGACCACTGTGGGTGTTGTAATTTGTTATTTTTTATTTCATCTGGTGACAAAATGCGACTGCTGGCGTAATACTTTCCAGTATGAAAAATTTCATTTCTTGACTGTATTTTTAAAAGGCATGTATGATAAAGCAAGGATAAAACCTGGATTTACCTTCAACTAAAAGGCCTCCTTCTAATAATACTTACTACAAAAGTTGAAAATGATGTCATTAATCCTTCTTTTAATATCTCTGATGGCCCGCCATACTCTTCATCGTCTATCTTCTGGAAACTGTTATAGTAAAAGTACACAATTCCAACATTTACTGCCAAAAATCTGAAATAGGAAAACCAATTATTTCAATACAGTATGATTTATATGCATATGATGCAGTTTATGGTTAGATTAAGGGCCATTCTAACTAAATTAATATCTAGAGTTATTTCCCATTTCAAAAAAGTTCTTTTTATTCAAATGCAAACAGTATTCCAGCAGACCATTTGTTCTATTTTTCACTGTGATCAGTACACATGTGTCTCACTCACAGTGTTTTGGTGTGATCAGTTAACATGTGTCTCACTCAGTGTTTTGGTGTGATCAGTTAACATGTGTCTCACAGTGTTTTGGTGCTGTCTACTCAGTTAACATGTGTCTCACTCACAGTGTTGTGGTGTGATCAGTTAACATGTGTCTCACTCACAGTGTTTTGGTGTGATCAGTTAACATGTGTCTCACTCACAGTGTTGTGGTGTGATCAGTTAACATGTGTCTCACTCACAGTGTTTTGGTGTGATCAGTTAACATGTGTCTCACTCACAGTGTTTTGGTGTGATCAGTTAACATGTGTCTCACTCACAGTGTTTTGGTGATGTCTACTCAGTTAACATGTGTCTCACTCACAGTGTTTTGGTGTGATCAGTTAACATGTGTCTCACTCAGTGTTTTGGTGTGATCAGTTAACATGTGTCTCACTCAGTGTTTTGGTGTGATCAGTTAACAAGTGTCTCACTCAGTGTTTTGGTGTGATCAGTTAACATGTGTCTCACAGTGTTTTGGTGCTGTCTACTCAGTTAACATGTGTCTCACTCACAGTGTTTTGGTGTGATCAGTTAACATGTGTCTCACTCACAGTGTTGTGGTGTGATCAGTTAACATGTGTCTCACTCACAGTGTTTTGGTGTGATCAGTTAACATGTGTCTCACTCACAGTGTTTTGGTGTGATCAGTTAACATGTGTCTCACTCACAGTGTTTTGGTGTGATCAGTTAACATGTGTCTCACTCACAGTGTTTTGGTGATGTCTACTCAGTTAACATGTGTCTCACTCACAGTGTTTTGGTGTGATCAGTTAACATGTGTCTCACTCACAGTGTTTTGGTGATGTCTACTCAGTTAACATGTGTCTCACTCACAGTGTTTTGGTGTGATCAGTTAACATGTGTCTCACTCAGTGTTTTGGTGTGATCAGTTATCAAGTGTCTCACTCAGTGTTTTGGTGTGATCAGTTAACATGTGTCTCACTCACAGTGTTTTGGTGTGATCAGTTACTCTATAGGGTTATTACAGAAAAAAAACTTGTGTGTGTTATTACAGATACTTTCATGAGTTGTCTACTCTTTATTCCTTAAATTTTCTAAATCTGAAATAACATATGTTTGTTACTTGTAAAATTATTTCATCTTTAGTGGGCTCTAGGGAACTTTGGAGACTTTGTGTGCAGAAACTAAATGCATAGCCTTGATAACTAATTTTTTAATTAAATTAATATATTGTTGATTAACCATGGTAAACAATGCAATAAATGTAATTTTTTTTTCGTCCTTCAAAGCAAAATAAAATTAAATAATAATTACAGGATAAAGACAATAACAGTTATTGTCTTTATCCTGTAATTAATCTTATTTTGCTTTGAAGGACGAAATTTTTTTTACATTTATTGCATTGTTACTGTCTTTAAAATATCAGCTGTATTTGTACATGGCTTGAAACAGGAGTACCTTTTGATCAGCCTCAAACAAATACAGCTGATATTTAAAGAATCTTTTAAACCGTTATTGTTTATATATCTTTGATTAAACTCATGATACTTACAGAACTAGACCAATAATTCCTTTTAGAGGTATCAGCCCCCATACAATTCCAAGAATTAATCCTAAAATCTGTCTCATCCAGTATATAACATCTAAAAATTCATCCTGTAATTATAATTATATATATATATAATATAATGGCTATGTATAGAATTGTAGTATGGAATTGTTTGAGTGAACTAAAATTAATATAAACCCTATCATCTCTAGAAGTCACTCCAGTAAAGGTGTAGAAAGGAAGCTGGACAAATCGCCCCACACCTAATTGTTCAACTTTTTCACCAACTCACTACACTTTTTAAAACAAGAATGTGTCCTAGGTACACGGATGCCCCACTCGCACTATCGTTTTCCATGTTCAATGGACCCTGAAATTGGGTAAAAAATCTAATTTGGCATTAAAATTAGAAAGATCATACCATATAGGGAACATGTGTACTAAGTTTCAAGTTGTTTGGTCTTCAACTTCAACAAAAACTACCTTGACCAAAAACTTTAACCTGAAACTCCCACTTTCATTTTCTATGTTCAGTGGACCGTGAAATTGGGTAAAAAATCTAATTTGGCATTAAAATTAGAAAGATCATACCATATAGGGAACATGTGTACTAAGTTTCAAGTTGTTTGGTCTTCAACTTCATCAAAAACTACCTTGACCAAAAACTTTAACCTGAAACTGCCACTTTCATTTTCTATGTTCAGTGGACCGTGAAATTGGGGCCAAAAGTGTAATTTGGCTTTAAAATTAGAAAGATTATATCATAAGCAACAAGTGTACTAAGTTTAAAGTTGATTGGACTTCAGCTTCATCAAAAACTACCTTGACCAAAAACTTTAACCTGAAACTGCCACTTTCATTTTCTATGTTCAGTGGACCGTAAAATTGGAGCCAAAAGTGTAATTTGGCTTTAAAATTAGAAAGATCATATCATAAGCAACAAGTTTTCTAAGTTTCAAGTTGATTGGACTTCAGCTTCATCAAAAACTTTAACCTGAAACTGCCACTTTCATTTTCTATGTTCAGTGGACCGTGAAATTGGGGCTAAAAGTCTAATTTGGCTTTAAAATTAGAAAGATCATATCATAAGCAACAAGTGTACTAAGTTTCAAGTTGATTGGACTTCAGCTTCATCAAAAACTACCTTGACAAAAAACTTTAACCTGAAGTGGGACAAACGGATTGACAAACGAACGAACGGAGGCACAGACCAGAAAACATAATGCCCCTCTACTATCTTAGTAATGAGTAATACCGGTACTGGGTAATATAAAATACTGGTCTGAATTTTATAGAGGATTTAGTGATCTTACACAAATGTTATACGTTTAAGAGACTTCTAACATATTTTGTTTGTCTACATGTACAATGGTCAAACTATAAATATAAAGCAAAAAAGAACCATTTTTTTCAAATAAATATAACTCCTATTATGAATTAACAATTACATGTAAGAAAAATTACATTTAAATAATGTATATTATGTATATATGTACTGTCACTGATTAATCAGTAATTATTCAGATTAGAACACAGATTTGCTTATGTAACAATAATCACCCTTTCAATTACAAGGTATGATTCTCACTCCTTCAATTACAAGTTGTCAACGCAAAAACGACTCAGTACAATATTCAGAGGAAGGCTTTTCCAGTTTTTAATACACCTTATCGCTATTTGTCCGCCATTACTGGATATCACACAGGTTCCCGGAAAATGTTGACGTCATAAAACAAAATATCTGACGCCACAATGGAAAAGTGATTGTTGTTGACGTCAAAAGTTCAAGCGGCCGGGTCAGCCGGGATTAGGCCTAAATTAAAATATTGTTTGTTTGCCCTTTTCCGACCCTATGTTTTGAAACAGGGTAGGTAGGTAGGTAAAATATTTTATTTTTTTCCCCAAAAAAATAACTTGGCTCGGTATATTATTTGTCATGGGTAGGCAGGTAGGTAAAATATTTTACTTTATAGATACAAAATCTGCATAATGTAATTTTTTTGTCCGTTTTGTTTTTGCAAATAAGTTTTCCGCTGGGACTATTAGTTTTGAAAAAAAATATAAAGAGATAACTTTGTACTGGTAAGATAATGTCCGGGCAGACATATATTACTAGTAGAAAAAGTCCCTAGAGTGTTACAAATTTCGTGTGTGCCTTTTTTCCCAATAAAAATGCTATAAGACTTAAAACTCATTTGTCACGTATTTTGCATCACATTTATAAATGATCTGTATGGAAAACTTGGCGATTTTACTGCCAGATATTCTCCACTTTACAGGGTTTTGTCACTTTTGGTTCATGTCAGATATAAATAATTTAGCGGCATCGTTAACATAATCATTCTGATATGCGGATCACAAAAGGCCATCCCTACATAGAATACAACGTCCGTTTACAAATTAGTTTGTACACACGTTAATACTTTTGTATCAAACAAACTTTTTTGTAAATGAACCCAAGGTACAGAGTAACGTACTTCATATCATGATTTCAGAAAGCGTTCAACATCGATTTCAAACAAATGCTTTGAAACTTCAAATGGAAGTGTTCATGTCAAACGCTCAGGTGATACCAAACGGACTGGACCTTATACGTAAAGATAAAACCCGAGGATTCCGGTAAAAAAAGTTTTGAGCGGGAAATACAAATATAAGATTTTTGGTAGGAACGAAAATATAAAATAAAATAAAATCTTGCTGGTAAATGCAAATAAAAGATTTTCAGGCGGAACGAATTGATAGGGTCGGTCGGTAAAGGGCAAACAAACAATATTTTAATTTAAGCCTTAGCGATAAGGTGTATTGTTCATGGAAAAAATCATTGCTGGTGTATTTGTGTTCTGAAGGATGGAATTAGGTATAAAAGTGAATGCCATGATGCGAGTTTCGGGAGTCTGTTTTTGTGAATGCCGTAATTTTAGTTTAAGCTTTACGTTTGCACAGCAGTATCTCCGATGTGGATGTCAACCGCAGATTTATCTATAGTATACTATTTCTACTTCTACTTCTACCACTAAGTGACCACCGTCATTTGGTTGACAGTCCTGTCACTGTTATACTATAGATGTAGATGCGATCATAAGATAATTTTGAGATATGCGATTTTATAAAACAATCACTATGAACCAGTTTCTGTCCAAAATAGACGTTTTAAAAGGGTTTCTTATTTACTTTATCGTCCCATTCTGCTTCTGCACTTAATGCTTTGTTCAGTGAAGCTTTGATTAGCGATCCGTTCTGTGACTTTTCGCCAGTTTTGACAATTTTTGTTGCAGCTTTCATCTTCGACGTTGCATGTGGAAAAATCAAAGCGTTTGAGTGACTTCGGTGAATTCTGAATCAGACAAATGATTATTATTTCTCGAGTTCTGGTTACGGATTCAACTCTGTATAATTTCCGCATTCTTGCCTGAAAGACCAAATTGGATATTTTTTACAAATTATCTACACAATGATTTTAGAAAAAATGCTAATTTCACTAAGTTTAAAATAATTTTAAACTTATGCAATGGAAATGACCGTAAATGCACAGTTTGCTCGGTGTTGGTGACGTTTTCTAATTTCATGTACCTCTGACCAATTCAAGTATCGGCTTAAAATAAGAAAAATACCGAGAAGATCAAATGTTTTTTTGTGTTTAAATCTTCGGAGCACTTAAAACATTATTTTTACGGTGGCTTATTAGTTTTTATTCACTTTTGTCAATAAGCTTTTCAAAAACAAACAAGACAAATCATATGTTTTTGCGTGTAGACGGGTAACATACTAATATTGTTTTTGAGGGTTCCTCCAAATTTCGGATACCCATAAGTAAATAAAATATAAAAATTGTATACCATTTGGAAGAGGAACGTTAGGGCTTTGTGATGTCATATTTGTATGACGTAATCGACACCATTTTCGAATCGAGTAGACCTTGGAAGAATCCATTTCAGCTTGTAGACACTAAAGGAAAAATATAAGCCCTTTGCGGCATAACAGATGAGAATCCATCGATAGCGAGATTGGTTGTCATTAAAGTCTTTATATCAATTATGATTATGTAAAACGAACTTGGAAAATGCTTTAAAAACATTGATTCCCAATTTAAAAGAACGAATTCAATTAGAACTTCGACATCATAATCAAAATCAAAGCCCCGAAAAACACTGTCACAACAACGTTTTAAAAAAACATGCTCTACTTGAAATTATCAATACCGAGTAACAATATGTAAAGCATGGTATCTAGTCCGAAAATACTATATGTCCGTTAAACTGGAACATCTGAACTGCATTTATTCATATAGCAGTCTCTTTTTAAGCATTACATAAAATCTAATTATGTATATGAGTCCCCACAGGGCTCCCGTCACAAAACTTTTAACTAACGTTTAATAACGTTAGTAATTTCGATGGTTTTTAAAGAAAACGAAGAAAAAAAAGGGATTGTGCATTTCGGAACGGAAAAATGAAGCCAATATGATAAATTCCTAATAAAAAAGAAACGGTAGTATGCATTCGTTTAAATTTTTGTCAATTTAAATTTGAAAGGGTGTCTACCAAAATGTCACAAAAATGGCATCTTCATTTTTTTCTAAAATACTAAAAAACAAGTTGTTACAAATCTTTAGAAATAAGTGAAAACTGTATAATTAATAAGAAAATTTAAGCGATAATCGGAAATTCTCAAACCGAAGGAACATTTCAATATAAATAGGATAAAGATTAATGTACAAATTATCAAAATACATTGGTCACATGGTGGTCTACCAAAATGTCACAGCGTCGCTTATTTGACGTTTTTGACGTTCACCGGGTTTTTTTTTTGCGTTATGGCGGTTTTTGAAACGTATTTAATTTTTTATAAAAACATCTAAAACTTAATTCAGAATATACTTTTTCTTTCAAATGTTTTTTCCTTCGTGTCATTTTTTTGTTAAGCTAATGAAACAGAAACCCAACAACAACAAAATTCTACATGTATATACAAAATTAATAGCTTCAGTGGAGAACATTATTATCGCCTCAAGTTGAACTAGCATATCATACATAATGGATATTCGTATTAATTAAAGTATTGAAATACATATATGATCATATATGTATACAAATACGGACACACTGACACATATCGATATGTAAACAATCAAATACAGAGATATGTTATCCGTACAGCTAATTGGATATTAATATTTCCAAACATAGGTTGAAATTTTTCCGTTTTATGAGTAATATTTTAAAAGTATATATGTATCAAATAAAAATCATCGATACTGTATGTTGCCTTACATAGATATTGATGAAGAAAGTTTTGGACTTTTGAAAAATCAAGCAGATATTGCCGTTATACGTGGACAATTTCGGATACGTCCGGCTATAGAATTGTTAACGATTAACAACACCACTGTCATATACGTGCAATCGAAGAATTTTTAAATATGTAGAAGAAGTTCCTAGAAATAGAAAATCATTTAAACCAATAAAGGGGATACGGACCATACATCGAGTAGAAACAAAAAATCTACAAACGGTACTAGTTCGAACCGTGTCATGCTATTGTGGCGGGTGCCTTGAGCATGACCATTGTTTGTTTACGGTTAACTTTAAGTGCCTACCTTTGTTTACTGATCTAGTTGGCATTTCGTTGGAAGTCAAAGTAGAGCGAGAGCTAGGATTCCAATTCAGAGGACGAGACATTAGAAAATGACAGATATGAGACATTCGTTGATATGATAAATACCTGTCAATTTTTTGCAATTTATGTGATGATGAGGAAAATTGTCTCTTCCTCCTTAAAGCTACATCGGAGTCATAATTATGTTAGCAGGAGAAGAAACTAATTAGTGGGGGTCGACTTTTTCTGATGGAACATCTGTAATTAATGAACATTATTTCATAAAGAAAAAAACATCACGTTTTACAGTACAGTCTTTTTAAAAATCAAAAGACAATTGTCTCAAGCGCTTCCATGTTGTATGTATGTCAAGACAATGTTTTGAAAAGAAATAAGCTCATTTTTGGTTGCACTTTGTAAATACAGCTGTTTCTCAAACCACGCCTCTTTTGGGGAGATCTTGAATATTCATAGAAAATTTATTTTGTTTACATAATGTTCCACAGAGACATAACTTGGGAATGTAACCAGTAAATATAGACGTGCATATTGTTTACATTGAAATTTGTGGTAACCTTTCATTCGAGGTAGGGGTAGTTAAGAAAATTAGTGTCAGTTTATACTCTGAGAAGTTCAGGGCATATAAACGTTGAAAATATGCCGCACAGCCCTATATTCTGATCTTTGAAAAAAATTGTGGTGCATATAAACTTTCAATTCTAGGATAAGATATTTTTCAAAACTTCATGGTAAAAGTGGTACAGTTTTAGCCGTAAAAGGAGTTCCTATGGGAAATTGCATTGTCAATATTTACAGAAATGCAACCTATAACCGAAGAAGAGAATAATAATGTTTTGGAATGTGTTAATTTATGTGAACTGATTCATTGATTTTCATTTGAAATTTTTATTGTGTCACGGCTTAATAATGTTTCATGGCATAGGATGAGAGCACTATAGAACTTTCTCAATATTGTATCAATATTGTCCGAAGCAATAATATCTATTACATTGAAGAATTTTTTTATTATTTTTTTATTTCTCCAATTGATATTAAAAGAAGTGATTTAGAAATGTATGACGCGTTATTTATCTTTTCTCTCGCGTTTGATAGCTCTTGCATTAAACAATGAGTATTTTGTTTGTGATATTTTAGAGAAATGCAAAATTTAAAAAATTACTCGGGAGAAAATCACATGACATTAACGTACAACTTAGATTGTATTCTAAGGAACAGAAAATCATTTCGTTGAGAAATCAAGAATGTGCCAAATAAGACAGGGCCGTAACTACATTGAGGCAAATGAGGCAAATGCCTCATGTTGGAGATTTAAAAAAAAAAAAAAAATGAAACAAAAGATTGCCCTCATATCAAATTGTTTTCACGGAAAGTGTCTTGCAAGAAGCAAGTTATCTTCACTCTCTAATGACATCATGTAGCCCCTGCATGTTTTTCATGATCAATGTTTCTGTTTTACTTTTAGTTTTCAGAGTTGATGGTCTATTGTTTGTACTTCTGTGTCTCGGGTTTATCTTTTGTTCATTTTTTTCTCTGTATGGCTATAGTCTGAATGTTGATTTTCATTTGTAAACGTGGTTTTGCAATGTTGCATGTCCACCGATGTCCAGACATTGTGCTAGAAAGAATATACGATGCTACTGGACACAAAATAAATGCCGGGTCGTTTCTGCATGGAGAATTGCACTTGATATTAAAGAATACAGAACTGGCTCTTTTTTTTTTGTAGATATAATTGTCTAGACAGCTGACATGGTTTAAATTAAAGTAGAATCATCAATTTCCCGGTATCAAATCATCTATATAAAAACATCAATGTATTGCCACATGACCTTTCACATTAAAGGGTTAACTGACTTGCATTAATTCGTGTTCAGACCCTTTAACAGAAAATATAGGAATATGGAGTAACTTGCAGGGGACCTAATATCACACGAAGTCAATGCATAGAAAAAATACAAATGATCAATGGTCAAAGTTTTTATTCCCATTCTTCATCTTGATAGTTGCTGGAGGATCTTCAACAATGAAAGAATCATTAATAAATAGGTCAATATGGTCCATAGTGTCGACTTAAGCAGTACTAGTACTTAAATTATAATACTGCACTGTCACTATATTTAAATCTAGTCATAAAAAACATCACCAAGGTCTAAGCAAAATACAAGACAAGAACAGACAGACAGATACGGTTTTAATGATTATGAGAATTATGATTTTTGTTTTATCCTACATATCGGTCTAGTTTCAATGTTGTCCCCGTAAAACCTTAAAGTCTAAAATTACAATGAATATATATATTTACTTTGAGACAAGAAAAATGTCGAAAAAAAATAGCTAAAATTTAATTGCGTTTCAATGTAAGAAAGAGTGTGGGAAACGCTCAGAATGCACGCTTTTGAGTTATTTTTCTCAGAGCTCCTGGGGCCTTAAGCGGCCTCAGACCCTCCGCCAAATTTTTTCGCCTCGCTGCGCTCGGCGAAATATATTTTGCCTCACTAATAAAAGAGGCTAGTTACGGCCCTGTAAGAACAATTTAAATAAGATACCATCAACGACAAAACAGGTAAATGAGAGAGAGAGAAAAAAATACAGAACAAAGTAAAACATAAAATATAAAATTGAGAATGGAAACGGGAAATATGTCAAAGAGACAACAACCCGACCAAATTAAAGAGCAGACAGCAACCGAAGGCCACCAATTCAGCGAGAATATCCTGCACCCGGAGGCGCGCCTTTTATAACCATCCAATTCCCCAAAAAATCAAACTTGACAATCAAATATTGTTATCGTAGAATTTTGACAGACTTTAAAATCTTACAATCATTGATAATACGCAAAAGTTAATTTGTTAAAGGTTGACATAAAAAGATTATACTCCCTACAGCCATATTTAAAGTTAAAAACAAAAAGAACAAGTATAAAAAAAATCTAAAAATTGTAAGGGTTTCTCCTCTTCAGTGCGATTTTCATAATAAAAAAAATCTTGTTTTTTCGACCGGTAAACATCATTTTAAAACAAATTGTGCATGAATGCATACGCGTGGACTTGAATGTAGCGTTAATCCCACAATTTCTGTTTTCACAAAACACCATACGTATTCCTTATATATATTTCCATTTGTCCCCTGGCATACACCCGTATCTCCTTTTATTAACTGAAAACCAAGTGTTAAACTTGTGGTTAATTTGTTAAATATAATGGACGTCAATATTACAAAACGTCAATCATATAACATGATTTTGACATTACGACGTTACCAAAAGTGACACCAACATCGAGCGTAACGTCTACTATTAATAATTTTTAAAATCAATTTAGGTCATTAACTAATCATGTTGTCACGGAATATAAGTTCCATCTTAATATAGGTTCCAAATGGAAGAAATATCATGGAATATTATTTCCACTGGAACAAATATTACAGTAATTGTTCCTAACGGAATAAAGGCTATGGAATATTTGTTCCATTTGGAACAGGTATGATTATGGCATTTTTTATAACCGTTGCCAGTTACCAGTGGAACTTTTGTTAGGCGGGAACAAATATACGTTGACAAAGTGATTTTTTTCCCATATGCTTTTAAACAAATTGCTTTACTATTTAGCTTGCCATGCTTATACATTCTGCTTAATACTGTACTGCCACCTGCCAAAACCTTTTAGTATCATCCCTTGGTCCGGTGAATTCTGCATTAAAGTGATTTTTTTTTAAACTTTTGTGCACTAGTCATGCACGAGGAGGTTAAGACGGTATCTTAAATTCCACTTCCTACCATGTCCAAGTGCATTTGTCCTTTGTCTCTTTTCCATTTTAGTGACTTGTATTATTTGTTCCTTCAACTTGTTTTTCTGGATAAGAGACAAGGTGGACCTCTGTTAGCAACTATTTCAATTCTCAATTTCATATGGTGAATTAATAAGTTATTACGGAAGATTCCCTTTGGAAACCATTGTTAAACGTAGAATGGTGTTGTTTTGGAATAACTTATTATCGGAAAATAACAAGTTATCTTCCATTATGTATAAATTAATGCTCAAATTACATTTTCAAAACCCCACAAAATTTAAATGGATTACGTACGTTAAATCCATATTTGACGAAAATGGAATTAGTTTTATTTGGCAAAATCAACTTCCATTGGATAAACTGGGTTTAAAGAACATTATTTCACAAAAACTGAATGACCAATTCATCCAACATTGGTTTTCACAAATGAATAACTCTTCAAGAGGTGCATTTTATTCATTTTATAAAGAGGAATTTCGTTTGGAAACCTATTTGATAAAGTTGAAGCTGTGTGACAGGGTTTATATGGCAAAACTCAGATGTTCAAATTTAAAAATTCCTGTAGAAACCGGAAGATGGTCCGGAATTCCAAAAAATGCACGAATTTGTCATCTCTGTGGAAATGGAATAGGAGATGAATTTCATTATCTTTTTAAATGTCAAAAACAAGAAATAAAACTGCTTAGAAATAAATATATACCACAATATTATACTGCAAATCCAACGGAGTACAAATTGAAACAGCTTTTAACATTTTGTCATGTAGAACTTTACAAAAACTTAGCAATATTTTTAAAAATTCTTACACGATACTTGTGATTTATGTTAGTCTGTTTTGAGTCGAATGTTATGGTAGTTGTAAATTGACATCTTGCTATATTTTACCATGTATGTAGTATTATTATGTTTAGTGTGAATGTATTGAGTATAAACATGTGTATACGTGTATATATGATGTCCTCTTGTACACCTATGTGTCTGAGGTTTATTAATAAAGTATTGTCTATTGTCTATTAAATTATTTTTGCTGGCACTCTGGCATGACAGGAAAATCAAAGATATGAAACTTTGAAAGAACTAAAATAACTTATAAACAATAACAATAACAATTGTTTTATGTTTTGATATTTAATATAATTATATATATTCTATGATATTATCTCATCCTCTTCATGTTAATTATAATGTTAATTTTATCTTAATTATATGTTTATGTGTTAAGAAAGAAAATGTATTGTGTATTGTGTATTGTTGTCATTATGTCCCGTCAGGGGCCCTTAATTGGAAAATAGAGAACTTTGAACTTATAGAATTTACTATGAGCACAATTAAGGGTTTCTCACCTTTTCAAGAATCCGGAGGTTGTGAATGCTTTATCCTTTTTGTATGACAAATATATGTCGTTGTTCCAGCAGATAAAGCCTCCAATAATATTGTCTTTATGTAAAAGCCATCATTTGCAGTCACACTAAAGAGCTTGGAATAAACAGCACAACTGGTGATCCTACATACACATTAACATCATTTACAAAGGATGAAATTTTACAAAATCACAAATCTGTCCTTCTTTCTTTTGGTATCAACATCAAAGAAAACGAAGAAAATTTATCATCGGCGTCATTATATACTGGATACCAATTGTAAAACTTCACAAAACTCCGTATAAAGAACTATACACTGCTGGATCATCAAATTGTTTGACTAATCATCTTTCTAAAGTACTGACTACAATATTCTTTCTACAGTAAAAGATGGCCTTCAAAAATATTGTAATGATATATACTCTACACAAGAGGTGTAAATCAGATGTGGATTCTTAAAATTCTAAAGATCTACTAATAAATCTTAGATTACAATCTAAATATACTGAAGATGATATTATCAAATTAAAATGCTGCACAATATATTTGTCGAGTTTGAAAGATTTTAAAAATCTAATATTTCAACAGGTAGTCGCGGTATTCCCATGGGTTCTAATTGTGCACCCCTACTGGCCGATTTGTTTTAGTACTCGTATGAAGCAGAATTCACACAGAACCTTCTAAAATACAAAGAGAATAAGCACAATGCGTAATTCTTTATTTTACTTTCAGATATACTAATGATGTCCTTTCACTGAATAACACATACTTCAGCAAAAACTTAAATTTCATATATCTCAATGAACTTGAAATTAAGGATACTTCTGTTGTCTGCTTTATAATCGGGTTGTTGTCTCTTTGACACATTCCCTATTTCCATTCTCAAATTTTACTGATACTAGAAGGAATGCTTCATACCTTGATCGCCTATAAGGCGTGTTTATCCAACATTCATTTATTTAGTAATGGAGTTGTTTTTCTAATTCTGATCGGATATTGTTAATTTTTTTATCGTTTGTAGTTGTAATTGTAGTTGTAATTCTCATTTTTCTATGCTTATGTAAAAGTGAAGATAATTAATCACGCAGTTCATTTATAAGATTTTAGTTTAAAACAACTATATGTACACGTTTCATTTGTGTTACAGTTTGATTTGGTAGAAATAGCGACATATAATACAATTAATTATTTATTTACTATCACAATTCTATATTAATATTCTTCAATTGTTATAAAATACATCAAATAACATAATTACAAATAAACTCATCATACAAACCTAATCTTGATAAATATCCTATTTTTAGAAAATTTTAGAAATATGCCTGTGACGTTGATCCAGTTGTGCGGCGGAGAGTTCGTGGTTCTGTTGCTCTGTTTTCGTGGGCTGTCAAATTGTAAGGTTGTTTTACGTGTTTGAGTTCATTCTGTTGTTAGCAAGTTGAAACGTTCTATTGTACTGTTTATTTGTATTTTTCTCTGTAATGAATTCGAATGTTCTCAAGCATTTATTTGTACTGAAGTCCTGTCATGTAATGTTGTCATTTTAGTGTTATGTTTAACATTGCCATAAAAGCGCGAGGTTTGGATAGCAACAAAACCAGGTTCAACCCATCATTTTTTTTTCTCTTAAAATGTCCTGTACCAAGTCAGGAAAATGGCAGTTGTTATCTTATAGTTCGTTTGTGTGTGTGTTGCATTGTGATTTGTTGTTTGTTGCACTTCTGTGTTTCTGTTGTTTCGTTTTTTTCCTCTTATAGTTGATGTGTTTCCCTCGGTTTTAGTTTATAACCCGGATTTGGTTTCTCTCAATCGATGTATGACTTTTAGAACAGCAGTATACTACTGTTGCCTTTATCTATGCATGTACAAGAATTATGGACATTTCAAGGCGAGATAACTCGTGTTAATTTTCTATTCTGGTTCCCAATTTGTTCTGATCGTCTGGTGACCAGTAGATAAGAAAAGATAACTCCCCTAAACAAACACCCCACCAATAGATGTCGATTTGCCGTTAGGCATATTGCGTAATTAATGTTATTAGCAATTACACGATAATTCCAGAAGCAATAGATTTTAGAAGGGATCCCCACTATGACTTTAAAAACTCTAGGTCAGCCCATGGAAGTATTATATTGACTATAGTACTTCCATGGTCAGCCAAATAAAGGTTAATGATCCTTGATTTAAGAAGAAATATCCGAAGCAGATATCCATTATAAATTATCTGTTGATTTTGTAAATATAAACAAGGAGGTTATATGATACAGACCATTCTATTAAATTGTATTTGAAAAGTAACGGTGTAAAACAAAGTTGTGGAATAGAGAACTTGAAGCTGTAAAGTCTGATTTTGTCATTGAAATTTATAAAATTATTTGCTTAACTATGTATTTATTGTTTATTGTTAATTCTATATATATACTTTATTTAAGACAAATGTATCAACAAGTTTTGATTCGTTTATTCTACATTTGCCAGAGGTACAATTATGTATAGCGAGAGGGTTGAATTCACGGCTCACAAAACATGTTTCACCCTGCCGCATTTTTACGCCTGTCCCAAGTCGGGAGCTCCTTGTCTGTCTTTTTTATTCTTGTGGGTTGTTTTTAATTTTAGTTAATTCAAGGATTTGTATAGTTCATTTATGTGTTTAATTTTTGGAGTTTAGTATGACGTCGATTTTCATTAGTTCATTCACAAACATTCGAAACTCAACTAGACCCAACTCGAATTATTCAGTGCCCTCTATCTACTACTTTTCTCGAGGGTGTGATCGAAGTGATCGTAATATAACGACTGGATTATTCGGGTTAAACTAGACCTAACTAAGGCCGTGTTCACACCAAATGCCTTGTACAGTAAACATGTTTACATTTGGTTTAATGTAATCTACACTAGTTTCATATAAGATTTGTCCACATCTATACACCTTGTTTAGTTACCTGTACATAAGATTTGTTCACACTTGTAAACTAAATGTCATTTCAATGTTCATTACGTAGAACCGAACTCAAATTTCCGAACAACTTTTCTAGCAGTAAGGGAACGACCATTTGACTTAAAAAAAAAAGGGGGAATGGATTTTCCCACAATTTGATTAAAACAAATCGGGTCATACAGATGATTAGTCTGAATCCAAAGTTTCCCCATACACTATAGTGTTAAATATTGAATTGGTACCATCGAAAAAAATTGAATATTAACTTTCGCGCGAGAATAAAATCGGACTCCGAGTCCCCCCCCCCTTTTTTTTTTTAAAGTAAAGTGGTTGCTCCTTTAAGAAAGTCATTCTAGATTATTACATTTCTATCTTTTCTGTTTGTTTCAAATAGTATTGCTTCTACAAGTTTTGGTTTTTTTTGGCAAAAGGAGAGGGTGATATTTTTTTTTTTTTTTATCTAAAATTGTATTTTAACGGATCTGAGATTCTACACAAACAAACAATTAACCCCACCCTTTTTCAGTAATGCATTTATGAGTGAATCGTTGTTTGAGTAAAGACCAGTGACAAATATTTCTGTCAGTGCGTACGTCCAGTCGATTCGGGAAGACCTTTTCTAATGAATTATGTGTTCGGCAATGATGATGGATGAGTCTTGATAATGGGTTAATAAGGCTATGTAAAGTGTTTTATAACAAATAAATATATCAAGTTTAGACAAATATTTCTGTAAAGAACTTTATTAATAAGTGTTATAAGTATCAATTTTATATAAAAATCGTTTCTTTTTTACATATAAATGGAAAAATTACAGTTCGGAATGTCTAGTTTTGTGTACACTGAACCTACACAAGGCCTACATTGACTATCGACTGCATGTAGACAAAACATGATTTAAACTACATTTAGAACATACTCATCCCTTCTCGTCCAATGAGAAGTCAGTTTTTTGCCCTCTAATTTTCATAGTACATGGTTTTCCATGCACTATGAAATGCTATACATGAATGACCTTTCATTGTCGGTTAATTATGAAAGTGAACTCTTACTAGTTGCACTAACGAAGTGTTCAATCCCTAAGGCATTTTCCTTGGGAAAATAGCCTACTGATTAAAGATGAAAGAGCAAAGATTTAAATTTAAAAAAAATGAATTTTGCAAAATTTTATGCATTTGCTAATGGAACACATATATAGAATACACCAAAAAAATTGGTAAGGATAAATAAAATGATATTTATTTAATTTATATACCTTACATTTGAGGGAATTATTGTCTTTTTCTTTCAAAAATACACAATGCCAGACTGCTGATATATAAAGCAAAAGATTGTTTTCGGAGAAACACAATACATTTAAATTTATCAAATAAAAGTAAGCATTTAATGTTGAATGGTCTGAATTCAAATATTCATACAGAGAGTACGTCGATTTATATTTATAAAAAAAAAATCAAATTTCAAAAAGGGGATTTTCATAGCATTGTGTTGCTTTTTAAAATAAAAAAAAAATCTAAAGATATATAAGTATTAAATTTTACCTGAAGCAGAAGAAAAACAATTTATCCTTCACAAACTATGTCAGTACTATTTCATTTCATCCATTGAAATGATCATTACATGTACCTATGTTTTATATTTAGTTCATTATAAAAAGTGAACTCTTATTTAGGTTTGACTATTACAATGGGAAAGGATAGTTTTGTAAGGTCACTCGAAAGTGTGAATATGTTCTAAATTGGTCAGACAATACTTGGTCATGTTTTATGAAGATTTAAGCCCTCGGCTTCGCCTTGGGCTTAAATCTTCATAAAACATGTTCGCCTTGGGCTTAAATCTTCATAAAACATGACCAAGTATTGTCTAACCTATAAATAGGCTATAGTGAATTTGTATAATCAGGATTTTTTAGGGATTATGTAGAATTACTAAATTCATTAGAGATTATATATAATCCCTGGAAATTACCAGTGATTTTACATTATCAATGAACAGTTTTAATAAATTTATATATATTTTATTTTATTTTTTGTATTAGTAATTATATTTTCAAAAATCAAGAAATTAATAGTCATGTAATAAGATGGTACACTTAATTACTTATGTATTGCAAAAAAGGGCCAATCAATTCTTGTTATTCATATAAATAGAACAACTTTGTTGCAGTGAGTTTGTGAATTCGAGTAAAAAATCACTTAATGATCTACTTGATTCCTAACCAACACTTATTAATGTGGTATAAAATTCGACACCACCTTCAGTAGGTCTTGCTTTGACTTTGTTAACATAGTTATTTATATATATACGTATACACAATAACATACTTCAAGAAGTGGGGGAATTGCCTCCCCTGACTCACTGCAACAACGTATGATCTATTAACTTATCAGAAAATTATATACTTTCATGCATGTTATTCAATCCATCTTGTATGGGAAAGGATTTGTATAGGCACTGCCTTTTGTCCAATCCCTTTGTTTAAATGTACATTTGATATTTGAACAATAAAATATTTTGAATTGAATTGAACAGTTTTAATAATTATTCTACTAATTCCTTGGAATGATTTTAGGGATAATCAATAATTCAAAGATCCCTTTTTGATAAAAAATGAATATTATAGACAAATTGTATTTAGTTTGAACTTTGTTCTTATTCCTTAAAAGTTTAAGTGAATATGAACCATTATTTAAATTGTTTAAAGGCTTCTACCATCTCTTATATTTCAAACAGATGACACTAATACATCATTTTACATAAACATAGGATGGAGACTGGTGGGCATGGATCTACAAAATTAAAAATCTTAAATATCTGACCAAAAAATATTTTTATTGAAGAGCAAAAGTAATAAAACTAGATATACAGAAATAAAAGTTCTATTTATCATATGGCAATGCACATATCTACGATTATTGTCTCACTAGTATACTATAGTTTTGTTCAGGTTTATGACTTGTTGTTAAATCTATTGTTAGCAAAGAATTTAATTTATGTAGACAATTCTGTTTAGTTGATATGCATTCTACTTAATTTTTAGTCAATCATGGTTTACCATGATCATATGACAACACTGTTCTCAGGTGGAAGTCGGCCGCAGTGCATGTTATTTGTGGTAAAACAAATCGTGAAGGAGTTTATGGAACATGGGTTTGAGTATTTCGAGTTCAAATGAACAAGAAATTCAAAATGTTGAAGACTGTACTTTGACCTAAAATGGTTTAGTTTTATAAATAATGACTTGGATGGAGAGTTGTCTCATTGGCACTCATGTAATGTTGTCATTTTAATGTAATATTTAACGTTGTAATAAAAGCGCGAGGTTTGGCATGCCACAAAACCAGGTTCAACCCAGCATTTTATTCTTAAAATGTCCTGTACCAAGTCAGGAAAATAGCCATTATTATATTATAGTTCGTTTCTCTGTGTGTTACATTTTAATGTTATGTTTCTGTTGTGTCATTGTTCTCCTCTTATATTTGATGGGTTTCCCTCAGTTTTAGTTTGTAACCCGGATTTGTTTTTTTCTCTATCGATTTATGAGTTTCGAACAGTGGTATACTACTGTTGCCTTTATTTATATACCACATCTTATATCTATAATCTGAAATATTTTGAATTAATGAGATTTAGTTATACAGTTGGCAGCATCTATAACATATTGAAAAGTATGTGCTCTTAATAAGTTGACATATAAAAAAGAAGATGTGGTATGATTGCAAATGAGAAAACCAGCCACAAGAGATAATTAACAACTATAGGTCAGTGTACGGCCTTCAACAATGAGCAAAACCTTTAGTATATTTTTGTAAAATAAATGACTAGAGATCATAAGATTTATTGCATTTTATTATAAAAAGAATAAACATCAAGTATTTATAAATAAGTTAACAATCAGGCAGACAACACAGCCAATCTAAGCTAATCTATACAGAGTCGTTGGGCAGAAAATAATCACAAATTTTCTATTGGCAAAAAAAATCACAATTTTTATAAGGGGTTGAAGAAATACGAACATCACAACTTTAACATGGAAGACACACCGCACATCTTTATACAGAGCAGAAAAATACAATGTTCTAACAACATTTTGTCAAATAGTCTACAAAAAACAAACCACAGCTTGTCAGTGTAATATGTATAAAGCATGAGAGTTTCAAATTGTAAATGAAATGGATGTGTCACGTGAAAGTCAACTTAATTAAAGGAAATCGTCTGCCATTATAAATAACTTGTAAATCTTTCATTTTGTGCCAATTCTTAATTTCATTTACAAACTCTTGAAGTTGATGGTAGCATTGTTCATATGAGGTTGATAAGGTATGCTTTTCAGTTTACTTGTACTTATATCATTAATGCCAAACAGTCTCATTTGTAATAAACATTCTCATTGTGGCTGTGAACAGAAACTTGAATTGAATTTTTCCTTTTAATATATAACAAATTAAAATTGCATATCTCAAAGAGAAAAAAAGTGAAAAAACCAACGGATGAAAACTACAAGGTTTCAGCAACATTTAAGGTTATTGGTTTCCCAGAGATAAAATATTTGTTCAAATTCGCATAACAAATGTGGAATAAAAAACAGTAATATTTTTATGATACATTTACATTGTAAAGTGGAAAATCAAATGGTCAACAGACTGTTAGCTGGAATATGTGCTACCTCTAGCCTTTTTATAAGTAAAAAAAAGTCAGTTCAAGGTGTGTTTGATTTACAAGTTAAAGTAAATAGGTAATTGCAAATACATCATCTAAAACAGATTCTAATAAGAAAACTGGCCACTGATAAACAAGTTTATTTCTATAACAACAACAATCTATAACTCCCTCTTTGGTCAAACCAAACTTTTCATTTATAACATAATCTGACCACTCTAATACTGAGGCACCACACAAACACATGTATTTTAATACAATCTGGTATTCAGCTGCCATTACAGAAAGACTCATACTAGACTTGTCATGTGATCAACTTTCATACTCAGATCACATGATTAATGTCATGTGATCCTCATACACATACTGTGCAATGTCATGTGATCCTCATACACATACTCAGATCATATGATAAATTTCATGTGATCTGCATACACATTCTCAGATCACATGATCAATGCCATGTGATCTGCATAGACATACTCAGATCACATGTGTAATGTCATGTGATCTGCATACACATACTCAGATCACAAAATTATGTCAGTTTTTGTTGTTGTAAAATATTGGTAAAGATCACCTCAGAAGTTCTCATGTACTTGCATGATACTCAATACAGTTAAGTTTACTGATTTACACAAACATTTTGAAGCTTATACTTTGTATCAATAAAAAAAATAAGCATCATTTTCATAAATGTTTTTTACATTTCTTGATATTATACTCGTTTTCCAAATATGTAATCTTCAGATTTATCAAGAAGACAAATTATGTAAAATATCTATTTTCATGTACAATTTTTCCAAGTACATGAAAAAAAAAACCCAAAAAACTATTGGAAGTTTCTGTTCTACTAAAAAGCAATATATGCATGTTTCTTTAAACCAAAATTTTTATCTTAAATTAGACTAATTTACCTGCCAACTTATTTAGTATGAGAAGATCCCTAATTTGCAGTATACTTGTGCTTTCTCACCTGTTCAAACTAAATACTGTAAATTCAGATATTATTTAGATGCTTTTATTAGACCAAAAAAAAGGAACAGAGTTATAATCAAAATAATTTAAACTCCCATTTTGAGATTTTTTATATGAATTAAACAGGATTTTCGTCTCCACTTTGCAACAATTAAAATCGCATTTAAGTCTACAATGACAAAATTGCGGTCATAAATGCAAGCAATAATTGCTGAACTTACAGTAAATCATTATTTTAAATTCTTACCATTGGCTTTAACTGGAAAGAACTTGAGAGGGACAAAAAATTAAAATTATACTTAACTTAGACAAGAGATGTTACGCAAACAAATTTCAATAAGTCTTTCAACAAAAAGGTGAAAATTATGGAGGTCACATACATTTTCTGACTCATAAAAAAAGGATTTTTATCCTAAAATATTCCTCAAAGTGTGATTAAAAAAGGAGAAATTGTTAAATTGCATAGATTAAAAGTCATAATCAGAACATAGAACATCTTACTTTATAAAGGAGTACAGTAAATATACATCTTGTACTGCTGTTAAAACTTATTACAGTGAAACCTAACTTAACAGAACCTTGTGAAAACTGAACTTGTTTAAAATAAACTCTTGTGAAGAAAAAAACAATAAATTTTCTTTAAGTTTATTGAACCATTTAAATCAAACTCTTGCTTTATAAACTAGAGGCTCTAAAGAGCCTGTGTCGCTCACCTTGGTCTATGTGCATATTAAACAAAGGACACAGATGGATTCATGACAAAATTGTGTTTTGGTGATGTGTTTGTAGATCTTACTTTTACTGAACATTCTTGCTAGTTACAATTTTCACTATCTATAATATAGACTTGGCCCTTTAGATACAGAAGAAAATATTTTGTTAAAATTTGTCCGATTCATCTGAAAATTTCAGGGCAGATGGATCTTGACCTGATAAAATTTTTTACCAAATGTCAGATTTGATTTGAACGCTTTGGTTTCAGAGTTATAAGCCAAAATCTACATTTGACCCCTATGTTCTATTTTTAACCATGGTGGCCATCTTGATTGGTTGGCTGGGTCACAGCACACATTGTTTTAAACAAGATACCCTAATAATGATTGTGGATAAATTTGGTTAAATTTGACCCAGTAGTTTCAGAGGAGAAGGTTTTTGTAAAAGATTACAAAAATGTACGAAAAATTGGTAAAAAATTACTATAAAGGGCAATAACTCCTTAAGGGGTCAACTGACCATTTTGGTCATATTGACTTATTTGTAGATCTTACTTTGCTGAATATTATTGCTGTTTACAGTCTATCTCTATCTATAAGATAGATAAGGACAAAAGGGTGTGTGTGTATTCCAACTATATGTCCCAATTCAAATGCATTGATCATCAAAAACTAGAGGCTCTCAAGAGCCTGTGTCGCTCACCTGTTAATATGTTTACAGATGTTGGCCATCTTCGTTGGTAGGCGGGGTCATTAGACACTTTAAAAAAAAAAGATACCCTAGTATTATGATTGTGGCCAAGTTTGGTTAAATTTGGCCAAGTAGTTTTAGAAATGATTTTTATACAAGTTACAAAAATGACAAAAAGTTGTTCAATATTGACTATAAAGGGCAATAACTCCTTAAGGGGTCCTCTAACAATTTTGATCATGCTGACTTATTTGTAGATCTTACTTTGCTGAACATTATTGCTGTTTACAGTTTATCTCTATCTATAATAGTATTCAAGATAATAACCTACTAGAGGCTCTAAAGAGCCTGTGTCGCTCACCTTGGTCTATGTGCATATTAAACAAAGGACACAGATGGATTCATGACAAAATTGTGTTTTGCTGATAGTGATGTGCTTGTAGATCTTACTTTACTGAACATTCTTGGTACTTAGAATTTTCTCTATCTATAATAAACTTGGACCTTTAGATACAGTGAAAAATATTTTGTAAAAATTTACAAAAATTTACCAAATTAGTGAAAATTGTTAAAAATTGAATAAAATGGGCAACAACTCCTTAAGGGGTCAACTGACGATTTTGGTCATGTTGACTTATTTCTAGATCTTATTTAGCTGAACATTATTGCTGTTTACAAGTTATCTCTATCTATAACAATATTCAAGATAATAACCAAAAACAGCAAAATTTCCTTAAAATTACTAATTCAGGGGCAGCAACCCAACAACAGGTTATCCGATTTATCTGAAAATTTCAAGGCAGATAGATCTTGACCTGTTACACAATTTTACCCCTCGTCAGATTTGCTCTAAATGCTTTGGTTTTTGAGTTATAAGCCCAAAACTGCATTTTACCCCTATGTTCTATTTTTAGCCATGGCGGCCATCTAGGATGGTTGGCCGGGTCACCGGACACATTTTTTAAACAAGATACCCCAATGATGATTTTGGCCAAGTAGTTTCAGAGGAGAAGATGTAAAAGATTACTAAGATTTACGAAAAATGGTTAAAAATTGACTATTAAGGGCAATAACTCCTAAAGGGGTCAACTGACCATTTCGGTCATGTTGACTTATTTGTAAATCTTTTTTTGCTGAACATTATTGCTGTTTACAGTTTATCTCTATCTATAATAATATTCAAGATAATAACCAAAAACAGCAAAATTTCATTAAAATTACTTATTCTGGGGCAGCAACCCAAAACCGGGTTGTCCAATTCATCTGAAAATTTCAGGGCAGGTAGATCTTGACCTGATAAACAAATTTACCTCATGTCAGATTTCTCTAAATGCTTTGGTTTTTGAGTTATAAGCCAAAAACTGCATTTTACCCAAGGTTCTATTTTTAGCCATGGCGGCCATCTTGATTGGATGGCTGGGTCACTGGACACATTTTCAAACTACATACCCCAAAGATGGTTGTGGCCAAGTTTGGATTGATTTGGCCAAGTAGTTTCAGAGGAGAAGATTTTTGTAAAAGATTACTAAGATTTACGAAAAATGGTTAAAAATTGACTATAAAGGGCAATAACTCCTAAAGGGGTCAACTGACCATTTCGGTCATGTTGACTTATTTGTAAATATTACTTTGCTGAACATTATTGCTGTTTACAGTTCATCTCTATCTATAATAATATTCAAGATAATAACCAAAAACAGCAAAATTTCCTTAAAATTACTAATTCAGGGGCAGCAACCCAACAACAGGTTATCCGATTTATCTGAAAATTTCAGGGCAGATAGATCTTGACCTGTTACACAAGTTTACCTTGTCAGATTTGCTCTAAATGCTTTGGTTTTTGAGTTATAAGCCAAAAACTGCATTTTACCCCTATGTTCTATTTTTAGCCATGGCGGCCATCTTGGATGGTTGGCCGGGTCACCGGACACATTTTTTAAACTAGATACCCCAATGATGATTTTGGCCAAGTTTGGTGTAATTTGGCCCAGTAGTTTCAGAGGAGAAGATTTTTGTAAAAGTTAACGACGCCGGACGACGACGGACGACAGACGACGGACGACGGACGACGGACGCCAAGTGATGGGAAAAGCTCACTTGGCCCTTTGGGCCAGGTGAGCTAAAAAAAAATTTGGTCCAAAATTGGGTTATAGATAGTACGTTAAAAGACTGATCTTTCTAATATTGCTTATATTATATCTTACTGATAAAAAAATGGAGTAAGGTATTTGGCTGATAACACAACGAAAATCAACTACTTTTAATCAAAGGTTCTATGCAAATATCCATCAATTCAAAATCATTCATTCGGATTCAGTGAAAAATAAAACAATACAATACATGATAATGTTGGATTCAAGGAGAGCAGAAATCTCAGTTCTTTAAAACTATCCAAATTATTTATCAATGTGACTTGATATTATGAACAATGACAAACAATTTAGTCGTAATATGTGCTACAGACAATGTTCTACTGTTGACATTATCAACATTTACTTATGCAGGATTCCTTTTTTTGATATTTTGATGTAACAAGAGTGCACACGCTGAAATGTCTCGCCTTCTATACTAATCATTGATATTATGTTGATAGTCCTAAGTATAAAGCTTTATTACAACTGTCACATAAACTTCACATTAACCAAGATAACTAAACAAAGACCAATGAACCTTGAAAATGAGGTCAAGGTCAGATGAACCATGCCAAGCAGACATGTACAGCTAACAATGCCTCTATACAACATATATAGTTGACCTATTACTTATAGTTTAAGAAAATAGACCAAAACACAAAAACTTAATACTGTGCAATGAACCGTGAAAATGAGGTCAAGGTCAAATAAAACCTGCGCTACTGACATAAAGATCATAAAATATTTCCATACACCAAATATAGTTGACCTATGGCATATAGTATTAGATAAAAAGACCAAAAATCAAAAACTTAACTTTGACCACTGAACCATGAAAATGAGGTCAAGGTCACATGACATCTGCCCGCTAGACATGTACACCTTACAATCATTCCATACAACAAATATAGTAGACCTATTGCATATAGTATGAGAAAAACAGACCAAAACACAAAAATTTAACTATAACCACTGAACCATGAAAATGAGGTCAAGGTCAGATGACACCTGCCAGTTGGACATGTACACCTAACAGTCCTTCCATACACCGAATATACTAGCCCTATTGCTTATAGTATCTGAGATATGGACTTGACCACCAAAACTTAACCTTGTTTACTGATCCATGAAATGAGGTCGAGGTCAAGTGAAAACTGTCTGACAGACAGGAGGACCTTGCAAGGTACCTATATATCAAATACATGTATAGTTATCCTATTACATGTACTTATAAGAGAGAATTCAACATCACAAAAAAACTAAACTTTTTTTTTCAAGTGGTCACTGAACCATGAAAATCAGGTCAAGGACATTGGACATGTGACTGACGGAAACTTCGTAACATGAGGCATCTATATACAAAGTATGAAGCATTCAGGTCTTCCACCTTCTAAAATATAAAGCTTTTAAGAAGTTAGCTAACGCCGCCGCTGCCGTAGCCGCCGCCAGATCACTTTCCCTATGTCGAGCTTTTTGCAACAAAAGTTGCAGGCTGAACAAAAACTAAGTATAAATCTTTCAAATTGTGACCTTGTAATGTCGTTTTTGTCCTTGTGTGGTTTTGAAAAAAAATTAGGTTAAACATTAAAATTCATGGTTAACCTAAGATGATACCCACTAAATCAACTGCCATTTTGTATACTACAAAAAAAATCATCAATTACTGGTAAAACGCAATATTGCCTTTTGTTATATACATATAGCGAAGATGTTGTTTAAGTTCACAATGCCCTTTTAATAAAACTTTTAATTTGCTGAGGTGAAAAAATCTTATTTCCTTCAAAAATTATTTTAAAGAGAATAAAAAATATGAGATTACTTCCAATTACTGTGAATAGAGGTTACACTATAGATTATAACAAAAAAGATGGGCTGTGTCTGTCCTCCAATTATTGTGAATAGAGGTTACACTGTATATCTTATCCCAACTGAAGGACTGTGTCTGTCCTCCAAGAATTGTCAATAGAGATTACACTATAATTATAACCAAATAGTAGGGCTGTGCCTGTCCTTCAAATATTGTCAATAGGATTAAACTTTAGATTGTATTGATATCCCAACTCAAGGACTGTGTCTGTCCTCCAACTATTATCAATAGAGGTTATACTGTAGATTATAAAAAAAGATGGGCTGTGTCTGTCCTTCAATTATTGTCAATAGAATTAAACTATAGATTGTATTGATATCCCGACTGAAGGACTGTGTCTTTTCTCCAACAATTGTCACTAGAGGTTCCACTATAGATTATAACCCAATAGAAGGGCTATGTCTGTCATCAAAATATTGTAAATAGAGGATCCACAATAGGTAATAACCAGATAGAAGCCTCAGGGCTGTGTCAGTCCTCCTATTATTGTCAATAGTGAGTCCGGGTCGGTCTTGTAAGTGTTAATTACGGTTTGTTCTTAGTAAATTAGTTCTATGCAGATTCTTTGTCCAAGCTTGTATGAAAATTCTAAATTATCTATTCAACTTCATAATGAAAAGGTTAAACAAATGTTACATTAATAGATTCCAGTCAAGAGTAGACATAGCTGTCTACCAAATCATCCCAAATCTACTGCAACATTTTTTATTGACCTTTAAAAACTTTGCTAATCAATTTCAAAAGTAAAACAGGTTAGGTATGGGGACTTTAGCATAAAGCTTCCAGGCAATAGCCAGGAATTTCCAAGGGGAGTTCAATACAATCATACTCAACTTTAACAGTTACAATTCAAACAGAATGTGGACTTTAAAAGTGCTGATTTGTTTTAAAGGGGGCAGGGTTCGCACAAACCTCTCAAACCCCCATGGCTATGGGTGTGTCTTCACCTTCATATTAACTTATCAATGTTTGACAGCTTTAAATAAAACAGTCGGAATGATTGATTGTGTTAAATTTGAAAGACTTTAAACAATTTTTTGGAAAATACTCCAGGTTATACAAATTACTTATAATATAAGTTTTACTCAATTTTTCTTTCATTCCTTATTAAAGCTTTATAAGTTTAAATGTCATAGAGGAGTGAGTATCTTTCAAGATTTTCCTTTTCAAAGTCTAAATAAAATTGTTACAAATTGAAGAAAAATTCACATTTTGAATTTTCTTTGACTTTTGGACAGTTTTCTAAATATCTGTGAAGAAGAAAATTTGAGATATTTTCACAACATTATTTAAACATGGCTACATCACTATATTGATACATGCACATGTAGGCATCACATAACAGACGCTTGATGTTCTCAGGTAAATCTTTGTCATCTTCACGTTTTATTATCTCTTTGTTGTATTCAGGTGACAACCACTTATTTAAATCAGGACAAAACTGGACCTCTGGAATGTTGTAGCCACTTTGTTCTCCTATAAAGAAAAACAATATTAACCATTATTTTCTCACACTTATGGAATTAAGAAACCTGAAATGATTGATAGATTGATTGATCAGTGTTAATGCTTCTTACAATTGTGCTATATCAGTTTTTATTTGTTGACGAAGCTGTTCTGTCATCTTCTTTAAATGACAGTGATGCCTACAACATGGAGCAATAAAAATAAAACATTCATCTCACTGCAAGTTTAAGACAGTCCCTAGCACTGATTTGATGGGAATTCTTTGCAAAGTGGCGTTTATGCCAATTAAGATTAGAGTGGAGTGCACCTGCCCTGTGCAGGATTCGAAGTCATAACCTCATTGTTGACAGACTGGTGAGACAGTAGTTTTACTACTTTGACCACTCAGGCCCAAGGTCCCAAGCTTAATGGTTACTCAATCAAAAATAAATCACCTTGAACATTGCTCAAAAATAAACCTTTTGAGATATTTTACTAAATTTCAACTATTGGTCTTTGCATCATGTCAATATAAGATTCTCTGCTTTCCCACTTAATTTCTCCTTTGATCATTTGTTCAAACCTTTCCTTATCAATCAGAACTCTTGATTCTTTCCCCATAGTGATAAAAGGATAAGATTTGTGGGGAAATGTTTACTGCCAAGTTTGCAAAACATGTGCTTTCTCTGAAATTTTTTTCTCTTTTAAAAACCTCATAAAAACTTTTTTTCCCCACCTTTAATTTGAATGATAGAATTCTTACTTAGTGATAATTAGAATGAAATTCAAAACAGTGTGGCTGTGGCCATTGATTGACACATTAAATTCATCCATTGACTGGGACAATTTAGTGAACGTTTGTATGTAACAACTACTGCTCACTATGTACTTTTTAAAGACACCTAAACTATGGGGTCACCAAAGGTTCTCAACACCTTAATAAAGTAATTCGAAAAACTAATCAGAAATAACACGATGTTTTGATTTATATCAATTATATAAATCAAAACATAAAGGTTATTCCTGATTAATTTTTTGAATTATTTTATAATTAAAGGCGTTAAGAAACCTTTGGTGACCCCACAATTTAAATGTCTATCGTAGGTATGTCATGAACAGTGGTCGTTACGGACAAACGTTCACGTAAATTGTCCCAGTCAATGGGTGAATTTAATGTGTCAATCAATGGCTACAGCCACACTGTTTTGAATTTCATTCTATTTGGCACAAATGGAAGGACACCACACTTAAACAAGAATGTGTCCATAGTACACAATGCCCCACTCCCACTATCATTTTCTATGTTCAGTGGACCGTGAAATTGGGGTCAAAACTTTTATTTGGAATTAAAATTAGAAAGATCATATCATAGGGAACATGTGTATTAAGTTTCAAGTTGATTGGACTTCAGCTTCATCAAAAACTACCTCGACCAAAAACTTTAACCTGTAGCGAACCGACGGATGCACAGACGGACGCACGGACGAACGGAGGCACAGACCAGAAAACATAATGCCCCTCTACTATCGTAGGTGGGGCATAAAAAGATGATGAGATAGAAATCCAAAACATTCAAGTAATCAGACAATGACATAAATCAACAATATAGAGGGGTCAATACAAAATAACAAACTCTAAATCTGTCCATAGATGGGTTACAAACAAGGAACCACTGGCATAGTAAGCCACTGCTTTACTATAACTTAATTAAATAAATACACATGAACAATGGAATCTTTTTACCCTGGCAGATATAGTTTTGGGAAGAAAATCATGCCTTAATGTTAATATTTGTAACCCAACTGAATAACATAAAAAACAAGAATGTGTCCTCAGTACACGAATGCCCCACTCGCACTATCATTTTCTATGTTCAGTGGACCGTGAAATTGGGGTAAAATCTCTAATTTGGCATTAAAATTAGAAAGATCATATCATAGGGAACATGTGTACCAAGTTTGAAGTCGATTGGACTTCAACTTCATCAAAAACTACCTCGACCAAAAACTTTAACCTGAAGCGGGACAGACGGACGGACGGACGGACGGACAGACGAACGAACGGACGAACGAACGGACGAACGGACGCACAGACCAGAAAACATAATGCCCCTCTATTATCGTAGGTGGGGCATAAAAATTCAGTTTTATTTTCTCCAAAAGTTATTAACAATCTGAAGCATTCCAGACTAAAATGTTTTTCTTGTAACAAAATTATTAAGGTTGTCAAAATCACATCACAAATCCTGCCAAAAAATACCCCACCCCACTTACAGAAAAACCTTAAATATAATCTGTTTTAAATATCTTACCCATTCTATCAGCCATGGAATCAAAGAATACCCAGGGTGCATCTTTTCCGATCCACATTTGACGAATGACACATAATGACTGGTTTGTATACAAACAACAGCAAACAGTTCCATTTTGTCACGACTAATTGATGGATTTTGTCCCGTAATGTTTTTCTGATGACTATGATACTCTAAGTATTCTTCAGGAACACATATTTTCTGGGGTTGATGCCGTGCTCGTAATTTATGTAAATGATTCTACAATACATTTGTTTTATATCAAATATTATTTAGATTTTAGAATAGTTACATATTAAATCAGAGTTTTATGTTTAATTTTTAAAGTGGTTGTAGAAATATTTCAATTGTTACAAGAAAACATAAATAAGAGTCCCTGAGTAGAAACAATAGTTTGCAGGATATCATTTTCTGTTAATTAACACCAGAATAAGTCTTTAAGAACCAAAATAGAAGGTGCACAAAAGATCATATGATTAAAATTGTGAAAATATTTTTAATAAATTGTAGAAAGGTGTTTGGGAGGAGTCACAAAATTAATGTTCTTAAGGTGCTGATACCAAATAGTTAAACTCAATACATGTATACATAAATGGCCATGCTTTTTGTTAAAAAAACCTCCATAATTTTGATTAAACGACAGTTTAAAATGTGTATAAAAGCATTATAATATAATTTAAGGTGGTACCTAACACTACAGGGAGATAACTCTGTAAAATCAGCTAAACGTTTTAATTACGTTGTGTTGTAAAGGGAATATTAAGCTTCTCAATGATCAAAATTGCTGTGTGTCAAACTGCTATATAACCAGTGTAATTTTTCTAACAAAACGGTTGGTTCAAAATTTTTGAAATTTTTATTTTTTTGTTAAAGGGTTAAAGTAAAATTGAGAATGGAAATGGGGAATGTGTCAAAGAGACAACAACCCCACCATAGAAAAAAAACAACAGCAGAAGGTCACCAACAGGTCTTCAATGTAAATACTTTTATGAAAATTAAACGAGCCAAATTAATTTTAGTGAAAGTATTGGGTACTACCTTAAGATTGTACAAAAGTTTCTATAAAAATTGTAGTTAGAGGAGTTGAGGATACAAAATGAGTTCACTTCAATAAAGAAATGGTAAGCCTATGCTGTGGTTAGGGAAACCCTAAAAATAATATGGACCAGAATTAGAAATAAGAATTGCACCATGGTATTATACAGAAAAGATTCTATGAATTTTCTTCCAATTATGATTTATTATGATTATTGGGCTAGCTGAAGCCCACCTCTGGTTGTGGGATTTTCTTGTTGTATTGAAGACCCATTAGTGGCCTTTGGCTGTTTTCTGCTCTTTGGTCTGGTTTGGTTCATTTCTGTTCTCGATTTTATCAAGAAAAGGGGAATACCTGGGACACAAAAAATATGTACATAAGTCTGCAGATAAAACAAATATAATAATATAACTCTGTGTATCTTAACCTACCCTATCTTTACAAGGTTTACAGAAAGCTATGGTATTCAGACCTACCCTATCTTTACATGGTTTACAGAAAGCTATGGTATTCAGACCTACCCTACCTTAACATGGTTTACAGAAAGCTATGGTATTCAAACCTACCCTATCTTTACAGGGTTTACAGAAAGCTATGGTATTCAGACCTACCCTATCTTAACAATGTTTACAATAAGCTATGGTATTCAGACCTACCCTATCTTTACATAGTTCACAGAAAATTATGGTATTCAAACCTACCCTATCTTTACATGGTTTACAGAAAGCTATGTTATTCAAACCTACCCTATCTTTACATGGTTTACAGAAAGCTATGGTATTCAAACCTACCCTATCTTTACATGGTTTACAGAAAGCTATGGTATTCAGACCTACCCTATCTTTACAAGGTTTACAGAAAGCTATGGTATTCAGACCTATCCTATCTTTACAAGGTTTACAGAAAGCTATGGTATTCAGATCTACCCTATCTCTACATGGTTTACAGAAAGCTATGGTATTCAGACCTACCCTATCTCTACAAGGTTTACAGAAAGCTATGGTATTCAGACCTACCCTATCTCTACAAGTTTTACAGAAAGCTATGGTATTCAGACCTACCCTATCTTTACAAGGTTTATAGTGAGCTATGGTATTCAGACCTACCCTATCTTTACAAGGTTTAAAAGAAAGCTATGGTATTCAATCTACCCTATCTTTACAAGGATTACAGAAAGCTATGGTATTCAGACCTATCCTATCTTACATGGTTTACAGAAAGCTATGTATCCAGACCTACCCTATCTTTACAAGGTTTACAGAAAGCTATGTATTCAGACCTACCCTATCTTTACAAGGTTTAAGTGAGCTATGGTATTCAGACCTACCCTATCTTTATAAGGTTTACAGAAAGCTAGGTATTCAGACCTACCTAATCTTTACATGGTTTACAAAAGGCTATGGTATTCAGACCTACCCTATCTTTACAAGGTTTACAGAAAGCGATGGTATTCAGACTACCCTATCTTTACAAGGTTTACAGAAAGCTATGGTATTCAGACCTACCCTATCTTTACAAAGTTTACAGAAAGCTATGGTATTCAGACGTACCCTATCTTTACATGGTTTACAGAAAGCTATGGTATTCAGACCATCACCATGGGTATTATAACATTCTCTGCATTCAAAACACGCTAAATCTCCACATATATTACACTCTCGAGGAGCTAAAAATAAAACAGCACTCTCATTTTCAAATTTCTGAAGGTATTAATAAGCATGTAAAAATGAAGAAATTTTCAAGTCGCAGGAATAAATAATGTCACATTAGGCCAGGTTCAATCTTGTCAGAGCAAAAATAATTTAAGACAGAAGCTCAAGCATGTCTAGTGAAATTAATAAAAAAAAAATCTATATTTTCATTATATTCTAGCAGATGCTTTTGTTTCTCCATCATGATATTCTAGGAGAAATTCTGAGAGTTTCATTTAAAAGAAGAATGTTTTATTACATATTGGATGAATGAGTCTCCTTCTATAAAGCCATGTAAGTTTGTGTTTCTTTCTTACATATGACGTGGCTGTGTACTTAGACATATAGTGTCATTGTATTATTTTGCCATGCTTAATGTTTATTAATATATTTGTTTGTTTTTTATAGTCATTAAGATAATACATGTAACACAATTTTGACTGCTGTACCCCTATTATTCACATTTTTACCAAGAGTGTCTGATCGTTTTGTTCACACATCGTTGTCAATGTAATGCAATTTTATGTGACTATCATACAAGTGAGAGGTTCACCTAGCTATCAAACCAGTTTTAATCCTCCATTTTCTACATATGACAGTTGCTATCCATTTGTTTGATGTGTTTTATGTTTTGATTTTTCCATTTGATTGGGGACTTTCCTTTTTGAATTTACTTCCGAGTTCAGTATTTTGTGATTTAACTTTAGCTATAAATATGTAAGAAAGAAAACTAAATGCAGAGAAGATAATTAAGAATAAAGTACCTTTTTCTAATACATCAGTAATATCTAATTCTACACTGGGGACTATTCTTTTATACATCTTAAAATCTTTACCAAATCTTGGCATCTGAATGATGAGACAGGATGGTCGCTACAAAAAAAAAACTATCTATGTGAATGTCGGTACAAAAATAAAACCATCTATCTATCACTATTCAAGGTCGCTTCAAAAAAACAAAACTATCTATGTGAAGGTCGTACAAAAAAATAAATCCATCTATGTATGACCATTCAAGGTAGCTTCAAAAAAATAAAACTATCTATGTATGACCATTCAGGTCACTTCAAAAAAATAAAACTATCTATGTATGACCATTCAAGGTCACTTCAAAAAAATAAAACTATCTATGTATGACCATTCAAGGTCGCTTCAAAAAAATAAAACTTATCTATGTATGACATTCAAGGTAGCTTCAAAAAAATAAAACTATCTATGTATGACCATTCAAGGTCACTTCAAAAAAATAAAACTATCTATGTATGACCATTCAAGGTCACTTCAAAAAAATAAAACTATCTATGTATGACCATTCAAGGTTGCTTCAAAAAAATAAAACTATCTATGTATGACCATTCAAGGTAGCTTCAAAAAAATAAAACTATCTATGTATGACCATTCAAGGTCACTTCAAAAAAATAAAACTATCTATGTATGACCATTCAAGGTCACTTCAAAAAAATAAAAACTATCTATGTATGACCATTCAAGGTCGCTTCAAAAAAATAAAAACTATCTATGTATGACCATTCAAGGTCGCGTCAAAAAAATAAAACCATTTATGTATGACCATTCAAGGTCGCTTCAAAAAAATAAATCCATCTATGTATGACCATTCAAGGTTGCTTCAAAAAAATAAATTTATCTCTGTATGAACATTCAAGGTCGCAACAAAAAAATTAAACTATATATGCATGACCATTCAAGGTCACTTCAAAAAATAAAACTATCTCTGTTTGACCATTCAAGGTCGCTACAAAAAAATAAAACTATAAATGTATGACCATTCAAGGTCGCTTCAAAAAAATAAAACTATCTATGTATGACCATTCAAGGTCGCTACAAAAAAATAAAACTATCTATGTATGACCATTCAAGGTCACTTCAAAAAAATAAAACTATCTATGTATGACCATTCAAGGTCGCTTCAAAAAAATAAAACTATCTATGTATGACCATTCAAGGTCACTTCAAAAAAATAAAACTATCTATGTATGACCATTCAAGGTCGCTTCAAAAAAATAAAACTATCTATGTATGACCATTCAAGGTCGCGTCAAAAAAATAAAACCATTTATGTATGACCATTCAAGGTCGCTTCAAAAAAATAAATCCATCTATGTATGACCATTCAAGGTTGCTTCAAAAAAATAAATTTATCTCTGTATGAACATTCAAGGTCGCAACAAAAAAATTAAACTATATATGCATGACCATTCAAGGTCACTTCAAAAAATAAAATTATCTCTGTTTGACCATTCAAGGTCGCTACAAAAAAATAAAACTATAAATGTATGACCATTCAAGGTCGCTTCAAAAAAATAAAACTATCTATGTATGACCATTCAAGGTCGCTACAAAAAAATAAAACTATCTATGTATGACCATTCAAGGTCACTTCAAAAAAATAAAACTATCTATGTATGACCATTCAAGGTCGCTTCAAAAAAATAAAACTATCTATGTATGACCATTCAAGGTAGCTTCAAAAAAATATAAAGCTATCTATGTATGACCATTCAAGGTTGCTTCAAAAAAATAAAACTATCTATGTATGACCATTCAAGGTCACTTCAAAAAAATAAAACTATCTATGTATGACCATTCAAGGTCACTTCAAAAAAATAAAACTATCTATGTATGACCATTCAAGGTCGCGTCAAAAAAATATAAAGCTATCTATGTATGACCATTCAAGGTCGCTTCAAAAAAATATAAAGCTATCTATGTATGACCAATCACTGTAAATTTAAAGTAAATGCATATTCAGAGATTTTTGCATGTATTAAATCTTGCAATTTCTGGACAATGGACAAAAATGCTGTAAAACTTTAGCAATTTAAACTTTGAGTTTTTCTTTTGCAAAACCTATTCTACCCTAAATTTTGCTGGAACCAGAACATTCAAAATTTCTGAAATTGATTCAATCCACTAATCCATTTAATGAACAGTAAAAAACATACTGTCATTGTACCTAGTATATAACTGTCCTAAGTCAGGAACCAGGAGTCGATTTCACAAAAAAACTGACGACTAAGATTGGTCTTAGGTCATGAACAAAACAGTATACTTACGATCAATCTTAGTCGTAAGTTTTTTTGTGAAATCGACTCCTGATGTTCAGTGGTTGTTGTTGATGTGATTCATAAATGTTTTTGTTTTTTGTATAGATTTGACATTGGTTTTTACATTTTTATAGCTTGCTGTTTGGTGTGAGTCAAGGCTCCATGTTGAAGACTTTGATCTATAATGGGTTACTTTTACAAATTGTGACTTGGATGAAGAGTTGTCTCATTTGGCACTTTTAACCCATCTTCTTATATCTATATATACATATGGATCAATCTTATTTTTTCCTTTAAGCTACTTGCTCCAAAACTATAAAATAAATATAATTGGAGTAGGATCTGCTTACTGTTCCAGAGCACAGACTGTTACAGATTTTGGTAGGCTTCTGTTGCACCGCCTTTATTTTCTTTGTAGTGCCTGGTGGACTTACTCATCTTTGTAATGTATTTTGTTTTTAAGTCAGATTGTTGTCATAATGAGTAATGTCCCTTTGGAATCGTCAGTCTCTATTTGATTCTTTCCTCAAGAAAGAACTGTTGATTTTGTCCTTGTTCCACACACACACACTGATTGATTAAAGATAAATTTCTTTTATTCAGAGTATATCTTATTCTTAGAATGGACTTCTAGAAGACCTTTTTATCTGGTGATAGCATATACAATACACAGAAATTGTGATGTCAAAATGTTTGATTGGTAAATACAAACAGCTGATTGGTTTCTATACAAACTTATAAAATAGATAAATTCATGCTCAAATATTAAAGGCCAGTTATCAAGCATAAAAGAAAATTAATCAGATACAAGTTTTGAATGTTTTGTGAAACTTAAATTGTCTATTTTTATATTACTGACTTTTGACTTAGGTTTCTATATTGTTTTGGACAGGTTACCTTCTCTGTGGTAAGATATCCTGGTACTCCGTCAATTACATGCACCCAAAGGAAGTAAAATCAAATATATAAACAGTGCAATTTTTGGTGAAAGTTTACTGCTTTCAGATGATTTAGTTATCTATAGAAAGCATTAAACAGTAAATCTTCTCTCAAAATTGTACTTATTAAAATTTTGAATTTATTTATTTATGTAGCTCTTGCTTGATCAATTACCGGGATGTTCAACCACAGAGAAGATATCCTGTCAAAATATTGTAAATTCCAGAGTAAAAAGTTGGTAATATGAAAATGGTCTGTTTTTTATTCCTTGCCATTACCTCTTGTAATTTCAGTCTGTTTTGTAAGAAAGATAATTCAAATAACTGTTGTGTAGTGGGTAATACTAATCTCTCATCTTTCTCCATAAATAATTGGAATAAAAACGATTGTTGGCTTTCTTCAGCATTCTCAGCTCTGTAAAAGTATACAAAAGTTGTTGTCAATGGTAAATTAAAGAGAAATTATTTCTTTTTATATTTTAATGACTATTTCTTACATACATTTGAAATAGAATTGTTTGAAGCTAACCAAGTGTCAAATAGAATGTTTTACATAAATCTCTTTATCTGCCATAATAGATTTTCTATTGTTATTTTTTGCATAGGTAAGGCTCATGATTTTCTATTGTTTTTTTTTGCACAGGTAAGACTTATGGTTTTCTATTGTTATTTTTTGCATAGGTAAGGCTCATGGTTTTCTTTTTTACATGGTTTCACACTGTATCATCTCATTGACTTTTGAGCTCACATGAATAGGGTTATCATTTTTGTTTAGTTTCTTTTGTTACCTATTCTGATTCTGACTCTGACCTCTTTTCAACTTAGTTTTACTGTTTGTATTGCTGTGTGTTTGTTTTTCTTCATTGGCTAGAGATAATGTGGGAGGGTTGAGATTTTAAAAAACATGTTTAACCCCACCACATTTTTGCACCTGTTCCAAGTCAGGAGCCTCTGGCCTTTGAAAGTCTTGTATGAAATTTAATTTTACTTTATTTATATATTTAGGAGTTAAGTATGATATCAATTATCCCTGAACTAGTACACTTCTTTTGTTTAGGGCCAGCTGAAGCTCACCTCTGGTATACATGGTGACCTTCGGCTGTTTTCTGCACTTTGGTCAGGTTGTTGTCTCTTTGACACATTCCTCATTTCCATTTTCATTTTTATTATGATTTGAGGTGTAGGACTCAGTATTGTCACAATGTATCATTTCCCTATAGCAGAACCACTAGCCTTACTTACTTGATTTGAAGGAATGGATCTGCTTTGGTTATTTGTCCTAATAATAATGATAGAAACTCTTCTGGATCTAAAAGAAACAAGCACATACATTATAAAAGAGTAATTATCAAAATGAAAAACTAATTGTCTAGAATTTACTTTCAAATATAACATTCGCCCTTGTTATAAAATCTAATTCAGTACTTGTGAGTACAAAATAGTTTGATTGGTTGATTTCTGAGCCCGAGTATAATAATTGTGTTTTAAAGATTTATGACTTTCAAGCAAGGCTTGATTGTGATTTCAATTTTTTATAAAGAAGTAGCTTGGTTAGGAACCTGGGCCCTGGTTGTTCAAAAGTGTTGTTAAGCTAACGCAGTAGTTAAAGTGTCGTTAAAGAAGTTAATTTAACAAATTTGTTAACTGTTGTTAAAAAAAATTAACAACAAAATAAATGTTCAGTGATTGCTTGTTTCTCTTTTTTATATAGATTAGACAGATTTTCCAATTTCAACGGTTTTATACTAGTCATTTTTGAGGCATTGTATAGCTTGCTGTTCTGTTTGAGCCAAGGCTCTGTGTTAAATACTGTACTTTGACCTATAATGCATTACTTTTACAAATAGAGACTTGAATGAAGAGTTGTCTCATTGGCATTCATACCACATCTTTTTATATCTAACAACTTCTTCAAACTATTCAGAAAAAAATCTTTTTACTATATACAAGAAAGTTGAACTAAATGTTAGCCTTGTTAAAACTTCTTTTTTTTCTATTTTAGTAGTGTTTTTTCTTTCATTTTTTCACAAAGAAAGAAAGTGTTTTTGCAGAATTTCATCGTACAGATTGGTTTGTGCAATAATTCTGTTAATATAACTATTAATCTGCCATTACTGGAATCATAAAGGTTCCTGTAAAAATTTGACGTCATAATACATAATATCTGTGCCCCCTTAGTTTCTAACATAATTTTTCATATCACTCAGCGTTGAAACAATATAATAAAGTATAGAACCAGGACAATAAAGACTATTGTTGTAATTGTTTTGTACTTTACTTTCATTCATGTCTTTATTGTCATTTTTTTATTCACTTGAAGTATTTCTTATTTCCAAAATTAAAACATTATGTCCTCTTTTGTTGAAGGCATGGCCATTTTCACTGAACAAGTACACAATTTTATCTAGGGGCCAGCGGAGGATCACCTTTAAGGTGAGTTGTGGTGTGTCAGCACTTTTCAAATTAGTCTGAAGATGCATTGTTGGCCTTTGGCTGTTGTCTGCTCTTTGGTCGGGTTGTTGTCTCTTTGACATATTCCTTATTTGCATTCTCAATTCTATATGGCATAAAAACACTATTGCTATATATATTCTTTATATATTCTTTATATTTCTTTATTTTTACCTTTTTCTTCACTCATCATCCCAGGTATATTTCCAAGTTTATCCAAAGGTGGCGTAGTTTCATCACTTTATCCGCTCGTACATAGAAATGACTACAAAATGACCAGTAACATTATAAATACAATCATATCCCATGTATCCTACAAGTTGTTGAACAAGAACATCATTTATCATAATCATGATATTTATTATTTATTTCAGAATTATTCTCGTTATATCTGATATATTTTTGTACATTTTTGTTTGGTTTGTTGTGTTTCTGTATATTTTGATATAACTTTTTATATGAGCTGATGTCTTTCAGTAACATATCTAATACAAAATAGTATTAGCATTTAACAATTTTAAAAGATATATAACATTATCATGATTAGGAATACTCAAATTCTACATCCATATATAATATTTAGTTTCGTTATTTAAATGTTTAAATTCATTGATAATTCTTTTAATACAGTTTTCACCATGTTAACCATGGTTATACCCTTCTAAAAGACAAACAGAAAAAGCACCTGCAAAATTCTTAAATTTCACTTTCCGATATATTGATGATGTCCTATCACTGTATAACCCATATTTCAGCCAATACTTGCATCTCATATATCATGTATATATCCCAGTGAACTTGAAATTAGGGATACTACTGATACTAGAAGGACTGTTTCATACCTTGATCTTTTCCTCAGTATTGACACAGATGGACGACTTCACACGAAAATCTATGATAAACGGTACGATTTCAACTTCCCAATTATAAATTTCCCATTTCTCAGCAGTAACATACCCTCTGCCCCTTCGTATGGTGTTTACATATCTCAATTAATACGTTATTCTTGTGCATGTTCACACTATACCAACTTCATATACAGGAGTGTGCTTCTAACACAGAAACTGCTCCAACAAAGTTATGAGGAGGACAGATTAAAAATGACACTCCGTAAATTTTACGGACACCATCACGAATTGTTTGATCCATACGATGTATCTTTGTCCAAACTAACTATGGACATTTTTAACATGTGTTAGATTGTGGTTTGTCATTACGTCGTCTGATCTTTTTATTACCGAACGTGACTTATTCCCGAATGTGACTGTTTTTGCTGAGTGTGAATTCGTATTGCTATAAGACTAGGCATGGTACTTTTCCATCCCAAATTAATTTGTTGGGTTTTGATGTTGTGTTTGATTATTTGATAACCAGACCAAAAATTTCATGATTATTTGAATACTTGATTATCTAGGACTTTTTTTTATTAGTTGGTTATCTTGTTTAAAAAAAATAATAAACAGCTGCGCCATGAGCGCATGATACGCCCTTCCTCTTGTGTGAGAATTTTATGTAATAATCATAAATAGTGTCTAAGATATGGCGCAACATGTGAAAAAAAAACCTTTTTTTTTACAAAAAACTTAATAACTCTAAAATAAAATTTTAAATCATCACCAAAAAATATACAGATCTTAATATTGATATAACTAAGAAGTGTGTTAAGTTTTAAGATACCGTGCAAAATGTGAAAACACCCCTCTTTTTTACAAAAATTTCAATAACTCCAAAATAAAATTTTGAATCATCACTAAAAAGTATACAGATCTTTGGATTAACATAATTAAGAAGAGTGTAAAGTTTAAAGCAATAATCCAAAATCGTTTTTTGAGATACAGTGAGACATGTGAAAAATACACACCCCTGTTTTAGTTATAAAGTCTCGTAACTCAAAAAGTTTAAATCCTATTTTCACCAAAAAGTATACAGATTGTTTGACCATCATAAAATACAAGTTTCATGAAATTTGAATAAGCGGTTCTCAAGTTACAGTGCGACATGTGGATGCAGGAGAGACAGATGGACAGACGGACACCATACATTTGTATACCATAATAGTTCCTTCAAAATTTTGATGGGCGTATAATTAATGATTATATATGTGATTATATTGGGAAAATATTTGTGATTATGTGATTATTTGGACACTATAATGGGGTGCCTCAACATCATTAGGAACTACAGTGTAACCAGCCTTATGCAACACCGGAGTGTTCCAACATTCTGCTTTAACTGACACATTTTTATGGTCCCAACATATCCTTTCAGAAAAAAACTGAGTATTCCAACACCCTGCTTAATCCGACATTTTTTGCTGGTCCCCCTGCGTGTCTGATAACTCATGTTTCACTGTACTGAGTATTCCAACACCCTGCTTAATCCAACATTTTTTCCTGGTCCCCCTGTGTGTCTGATAACTCATGTTTCAGTGTACTTACCATCTTAAAGGATTGACTATTCCTTCCTTCAGAACATTAATAACTTCTTCATATTCTTGATGGTCGTCTAAACGTTTAGGTCTATATAATATTCCATCATATACAGTTGTAAAATAAAACATTGCAAACAAAGTAGCATCTAAATAACAAGAGTTATGGTGACCTTGAATTCCTTTTTGTTTCCCACAAATTTTTGTTCCGATTTCACTTTCACTTAAAGAATCTGGAGGAGAGATGTTTCCATGAACGTCAGGAGTTTCAAAACTTCCAAAATTATTTCCTAATGCTCCTCTTCCATGCTGATCAACAAAACGTTTATCTTTACGACACTTATATAGAGGTACAAAAAATCCTTTTTATCGGGACAAGAGAAATAACGAATTTTCTTAAAAGTTCCATCTGTACCCGCTGAAATTTCCTCTTCCTGTAAAAGAAATAATCATACATTTATTTATTATTTATTTTTTATGTTTAACACCACTTTTAAGCACTACTTTTTGCTATTTTGTGGCACCTAGTTTTTATTGGTGGAGGAAGCCAGAGTGCTCAGAGAAAACCACTGACAATCGATAGGAAAACTGACTATCCTAAACAGTTAATATTGGAGTGGAGTGAACCCCCACAAGCCGGATTCAAACTCACAACCTCAGTGTTGACTGGCTAGTGATAACAGTAGTAACTACTTAAACCACTCTGCAATGAGGCTCCTTAATCAATCATACATAAAAAGCAACAAAAAATTAAAATCAGGTATCTGTAACTTTGCTTTTACATTAAATTACTATCATTATTATTTTATTCGATCCTGAGTTATTAATTTTATGAATTTCAGGTTTTAGTTACATTTGTATGTACACTTTCCTGACTTTGGCAGTAACCTTAGTGTGCATTGTGTCCAGTTTTAACTGAACTAGCTAGTACACATTTTTGTTTAGGGACCAGATGAAGCCCGACTCTGTTGAAGACGTATTGGTGGCTTTGGGCTGTTCTCTGCTCTTCGGTAGTGTTTTTGTTCTCTTTGAACCATTCCCCATTTCCATTCTCAATGCTTTTTTGCAATTTCATGAAATCTAATATACACAAAAATATAATATTTCCTAAATCCAAGAAAACATGCAAAGTTGCTGACCTAATTCTATTAAATTGTACCTAAGAAATGTGTGAAGGAAATATTTTTTGTAAAAACATACAGGCAGATGGAAATTGTTGATGCTAATACAACAGCCTATCAAATATCATTGATGCATCATAAGTGCCCTTGAACTGACCTTGTTTCATAGTTTACAAAAGTATGACACACTGTTTATGCTACTGCTGAAACTGCAAGCCTAAGTCACGCAATTTGTCTGGGGAAAAAAAAATGTATGACAACTGTATATTGATATATTTGTACCATGAACTGAAAAGGACCATAACCCACCTAAATTCAAGCAATTCTTTGAAGATATCCTATAGCTTCATTTACTTCGTTTGTCATCATAAGACACAATTGTTCACCTTAAGGAAACTGATATTATGATTTTAGTTTTCCTTAAACACCTAAAAAAACTGACAGGAATATCACACTTCCACAGCACAGAAACTATGTCAAATTACTTTTTTGTTTACAATAAATTTCCGTTTTACAATCAGATTGAAACCTTCATGTGAGATTGGTACGATTAAAATGATGTAATACTGAAAGGGGCGCTAGCTGTCAAATTCATGTCCACTGATTTGACTCAAATTCTCATATTTGATTCATGACCATGTAAAACATTTACCCAAATTATAAGAAGTCAAAAATAAACAATGTACAGGGCATGGACTTGATAATTTGTAGCTTCCTTTCGTGCGTATTTTAGTCTTGACACCATCTAATTAACTATTAAATGTTGACCTCCAAAGACCTCCTATGGTCATATATAGAAGCTTGATGATTATTGCAGAAGACAATATGTTGATAGCCAGGTATTGTTTGGTTTTAGTGTTGTTGGTTTGCTGTCTATCTGTTGATGCAATACATCTCACTTTGCCTTATATTTGTATACAATGAATTACTCAGTTGGAAGAGTAGACAAACTAACCATTTCTAAGCCAGCAATTGGCCTTGTTGGTTCCTTCTGGTCTGGCAGGGAACCAACCCACCTTATGACCCCATATAAAGGAGGATTCTGCATGACTTCAACCATTGACCCCACTTCTAGATCGGGATCAGCAGGAGGAATGGACTTCATACTTTTACGGGTCCCTGGAGGTTCAATAGACTGACTCCCGGGCTCAGAGGACTGTAGACTCTGTTGAGATTGTTCCTTCTTCAATTTTTGATCTATAAATAGAATATGTCAATAAAATTATATATTGTTTTATCCATTTTACTTTATAAATTGTCTTCCATTTTTTATCTATAAATAGAATATGTCAATAAATTGTATACATGGTATATTGTTTTATTCATTTTATTTAGTAAAATGATATATCCTGTTCTTAACTTCCTTGATCTTTAAACCAGAACTAATATATATCTATATATAAGATGAAATATACCTATATATCTACCTTGAATATGATCTCCCAGTATATCATCAACTGTTGACATTCCTAATGAATGAGACTGATTCATTTATAGGTCAATCAAGGTTGCTAGACTTTCTGTATGCATCCTTGAGTCTGATTACATAATTATCAGATACTTAGTTTCCCAATGTAAACCTCAGATAGATGTAAAACATAGTAAAACTAGTTGTAGGTAAAAACATATACAAGGATATAAAAACCAATTGAAAAAGTATACAGGTAAAATTACCTTCATTTTAGGGCATATATCTTTCTAGGATGTGTCAATCTAATTAAAAACCATTCTCTCATTGCTTCATTTTCTGATATGTTGCATGGGACATATCAGAAAACGGAAGCAATAAGAGATTGATTTTTAGATAAAGGATGTATCTGCATAACAAATTATATATTGTTATAGTTTTATATGTCTATAAGAATTAACGGTTTACAGATGCATACATTTGAATAACAATGCATGAGTTTTCCATTAGTTCCCTTAACTTTGTTAATTGTTAAGTCCCTTTTGGTAAAACAACTCCTCACAACTCAATGTCTTTAGACGTCCCCTTCCCTTTCATGAATGTGACCTACCAAATTAGACTATTTACCGATTTGTAATCACATAAGCAACATGACGGGTGCCACATGTGGAGCAGGATCTGCTTACCCTTCCGGAGCACCTGAGATCACCCCTAGTTTTTGGTGGGGTTCGTGTTGTTTATTCTTTAGTTTTCTATGTTGTGTCATGTGTACTATTGTTTTACTGTTTGTCTGTTTCATTTTTAGCCATGGCGTTGTCAGTTTGTTTTAGATTTATGAGTTTGACTGTCCCTTTGGTATCTTTCATCCCTCTTTTAAGTATTCCTGATCAATGCTGATAAAGATAAATCAAGAGGAGTGCTACAGATGCATAAAATTATAAGGTATTTGAATAGAGAATGGAAACGGTGAAGGTGTCATAGAGACATCAACCCGACCAAAGAGCAGAAAACAACCTACAGCTAGGGATGGGTCTTAAATGCAGAAAGAATATCTCGCACTCTGAGGTGTGCTTCAAGTGAATGTTATTCTTATTTAGATAAGACTTCATTCGTGCCTCATAAATTTACTTACAGTACATAGCTTGCTGCGTGAAATGGTAATCTTAACTTCAGATCTCATCTCACAAACTGAGGTAACATATAAGTATTGTCCCATAATTCTATGGTTTCTTCTAGTTTTACTTCCCATTGAGTATTATGTAAACTGAGAAACACGAAAAAACCAAAACAGACAACTAGAACATGCGTATTTGAAACCGAAAAGGATTTTGTTATCTCTTGCTTTTATCAAATATGCCCTTAACACATTTATATTTTTCTGTTTTGTTCACACATCGTTGTCAATATGATGGAATTTTATGTGACTGTCATACAAGTGAAATGTTTAGCTAGCTACAAAACCTGGTTTAATCCACCATTTTTAACATAAGAAAATGCCTGTACCAAGTCAGGAATATGACAGTTGTTGTCCATTCGTTTGAAGTGTTTTATCATTTGATTTTGCCATTTGATCTGGAACCTTCCTTTTTGAATTTTCCTTAGAATTCAGTATTTTTGTGATTTCATTTTTTACATGAATCCTTTATCTATATGATAGACAGACACTTAAATAATTCTATATATAAATTTACTTGAAAGAGTGTTAAATGTATGCACACAATTTAAAGTTTTGTAAATAGAGGCACCCTCATTACTTATATTGTTATAGAAAGGGATATTTTATCAGATAATATTTTGATTCAAATTCAAACATTTAGGAAGTAAATTAGAAAAGATGGCAAAGAATGGGGCTAGATGCTATTGTGTTTTTTTGTATATGTATTTCATAACTAAACATACTTATTCGGATATTTAAATATGTAATGTGCATGCATACATACATTCCTAAATTGAAACACTCATTCATATTGAAAGTTTTAAAACATATTTTAATTAAAACACTGTCATGTTTTTTTATTTACACATAATTTCATACTACAAAATAAAAAAATCAATGATAAAAATTTAAAAAAAACGTAAAAAAAATACTTCCTCAAGGTTCAAAACAATTTATAGAAATACAGATTAAAGTTATAATACATGTTTTATAGATATATAATGTACTATCATTTTTATTTCAATAAATTTGAACATAGTCTTCACTTATGTGACCCTGTAGAATGAGAATGATTTTATTTTTTTAATATATATGGAAGTGTTTAACGACCTTGACTGGCTATACAGCCCTCGCACGGTCAGATTTTTTTTTTAATTATTTTTCATTTATAATTTTATACCATTGAATACAAATTTTACAGAGTCTAACAGATCCCTTCAGTTGATTCTTTTGGAGAATTTTTTGTGGTCAAATTTTTTTGTAAAGAAAAACTTTGATGCAAACTGACTCAATATCAAATGTTTGAAAGTAAAATTCTTATCATTTTATTCATTTATGTCAATTCAGAAATAAATGTGTCGTTTTCTTATTGAGATTTTTTAACAAATTGTCAAAAATGCAAGATAAATTATTGTGATTTAATGAAAATCTGTTTACAGTTCTTGTTATTGAGGACCACACCCAACCCAATCATTTGATTAACAAAATCCTTATAATAATTTATGAATTTACTGATTATTTTTTATTATTATTATTTTTTGTCTTTTAAAGGAAGTAAGTCAAATTACTTGTTTGATTAATTATCTTCCTTAAGATTAAAAGAAATTGACACTTTTCAAAAATGTATTACCTTGGTGAATTAGTATTTGCCCCAAATTTAAACAAAGGTGTTAAAAAGTTATATAATTTCCACAAATTTAGGAAATTCCACTCATTGAATAGTAATGACCACAAAGGAATATTTGATTATTTATTGCATAAATTATTATTAAGTTTAAAATATAGAACTTGGGTTTTGAAATTTTTAATTTTGGAAAATAAACAATTTCAGAGTCATATGTATGGATATTAGGCAATAACCTACACTGTTGGTGATTTAAAAGAGATGATTAAATTACGGATTAAATGTCATTTTTTTATGAATGAAACAAGGAAGTAAATAACAAAATAAATATTTAAACACTTCAATGAAGACTAAAAAATTCCAATTAAAATCTATATCAGGAGAGAAGGGGTTATCCCGAAAGTCAACTTTTCAATGATATATTAAGATGTAAATTTGAGATGTAAACAATACATGGACAAAATAAAAATAAGAATGACTTAAATGAAATTTTAAAGAACCTTTTATAAGCAATCCACATATTTAATATGGTATATTATAAGTCCCACTTCCCCAAACATGATCCCCTATTTCATATTTTCCTGATTATTGAGCTCACTATACATGCTAGAGGGTTTTTAAAATAAGTTGACAAATATAATTATATATATTTGGATTAGATAAGAAATAAAGGTGCTTTCGCAACCACAAACCAGGTGCTCCACAGGGCGCAGCTTTATACGACCGCAGAGGTCGAACCCTGAACAGTTGGGGCAAGTATGGACAAAACATTCAAGCGTGATACAGCTCTGAATTTGGATTGTGATCAAATTTTTGACATTACATGGTGTTTTTTTTTACACAAAACAAATGTCAAGATTTTACAAATCAATTAAAGATTTCTTCTTCAAACTTTTTAAATCTAAAATTAAATAGTTGACACAGCATAGGTTTCTGACACAGAATGAATGTGGTCTAATGAACTTAAAAGTTTTTTTTTGCCTTTGAGCAATTCACTATGCTGTTGAATATTAATCCTCTCAAAAAAATGTTTGAAGAAATTTTCTTTTTATTTATGAAATCTGAAATGAGAAAAATTTAACCCCCCCCCCCCCCCCCCCCCTTTTTTTCACATCCCCGTTTCCCTTTTCCAAAACTGATGATATCAATTCAAATTTCTAATAGAGTTTGCAACAATAACTACTCTTTTAAATACATCATAAAATATTAAAATGTAAAATAAAGTGCTTGTTATCACTGAATGGTAAAGATTGGTTGGTAGTAAAAGTGAATATACATTGTTTATTGTATAAAACAATAAACAAAACTTCATCAGCAACATTTTATATTGGCAAATTTCCAATGAAGTTATTTACATAAAGTTATTGGCAAATAAAAATAGTAAAATGACATCACAATCATGTCTGGCAAATGTCCAACATACATTATCTAAAAACATTTTAGATAAGATAAGGAAAAAAGCTTCATCAGCAACATTTTATATTGGCAAATTTTCAATGAAGTTATTTACATAAAGTTAGTGGCAAATAAAAATAGAAAATGACATCATAGTCATGTCTGGCAAATTTCCAACATATATTATCAACTACTATTCTATACAAAGAAAGATAACTCCAATTGAAAATTAACTGCTATTGCACAATATTGTGCAATTAGATATTGTGCAATTAGATATTTCTTGCTATTGTGCAATACTGTGCAATTGAAAATTTCTTGCTATTGCACAATACTTGATATGGAATCCTGATTTGGACCAACTTGAAAACTGAGCCCATAATCAAAAATCAAAGTACATATTTAGATAAAGCATATCAAATAAGCCCAAAAATTTAATTTTTGTTAAAATCAAACTTAGTTTAATTTTGGACCCTTTGGACCTTAATGTAGACCAATTTGAAAACTGGACCAAAAATTAAGAATCTACATACACAGTTAGATTTGGCATATCAAAGAACCCATTTATTCAATTTTTGATGAAATCAAACAAAGTTTAATTTTGGACACCCATTTGGACCAACTTGAAAACTAGGCCAATAATTAAAAATCTAAGTACATTTTTAAATTCAGCATATCAAAGAACCCCAAGAATTCAATTTTTGTTAAAATCAAACTAAGTTTAATTTTGGACCCTTTGGACCTTAATGTAGACCAATTTGAAAACGGGACCAAAAATTAAGAATCTACATACATAGTTAGATTCGGCATATCAAAGAACCCCAATTATTCAATTTTTGATGAAATCACACAAAGTTCAATTTTGGACCCTTTGGGCCCCTTATTCCTAAACTGTAAGGACCAAAACTCCCAAAATCAAACCCAACCTTCCTTTTATGGTCATAAACCTTGTGTTTAAATTTCATAGATTTCTATTTACTTATACTAAAGTTATGGTGCAAAAACCAAAAATAATGCTTATTAGGGCCCCTTTTTGGCCCCTAATTCATAAACTGTTGTGACCTCAACTCCAAAAATCAATCCCAACCTTCCTTTTGTGGTCATAAACCTTGTGTTAAAATTTCATTGATTTCTATTTACTTATACTAAAGTTATTGTGCGAAAACCAAGAATAATGCTTATTTGGGCCCTTTTTTGGCCCTTAATTCCTAAACTGTTGGAACCAAAACTCCCAACATCAATCCCAACCTTCCTTTTGTGGTCATAAACCTTGTGTCAAAATTTCATAGATTTCTATTCACTTAAACTAAAGTTATAGTGCGAAAACCAAGAAAATGCTTATTTGGGCCCTTTTTGGCCCTTAATTCCTAAAATGTTGGGACCAAAACTCCCAAAATCAATCCCAACCTTCCTTTTGTGGTCATAAACCTTGTGTTAAAATGTCATTGATTTCTATTCACTTTTACTAAAGTTAGAGTGCGAAAACTAAAAGTATTCGGACGACGACGACGCAGACGACGATGCCAACGTGATAGCAATATACGACCAAAAAATTAAAATTTTTGCGGTCGTATAAAAATAGTATGGAATATTTTTACATTAGTTTTCATCCTGAAGAAAGGTTCTTCCATTCCAGATATTCATGATAATTGAACTATCCAAAGTTTTGATGAAGAAACTTTTATACAAATTTGAAAAGGATATGATTAGACAAAAAGTTGCCACCTTGACAACAAAAAAATCATATGAGATATTTTTACAAGCCCCCAAATATTGACAAATAAATAGATTCCACATTTCTGATATATTCTTGCCCAGTCATCAAACTCATCCAAGGTTTTGATGAACAGAAAACTTCATACAAATTTTAATGAGTATCTGATAAGCAGATATAAGAAGATGCGGTATGAGTGCCAATGAGACAACTCTCCATTCAAGTCACAATTTGTAAAAGTAAACCAATATGGGTGAAAGTATGGTCTTCAACACGTCTTATCTATATGAAAAATGAGAAACAAGAAACACTTATAGCCACATTAACAAATTAAATAATGTTTTATATCCCTGCAACAAGAGTTCATACAGGATACTCTTTGATATAACACCCCTCACCCAAAAAATCACATTTCATTTGTGCATATTTACATAGACATGATAAATGTTAGCCACTATATCTCATTGTTTTATAGTGGCTAACATAATAGCTTCCTAGTTTTTAATATTGATGTCTTTGGAAAGGTTTACCAAAGCAACATCTTGCAAAACCACAAAACAGGGCACGAAACAAATTTGGTGGAAGAAGAAAAAATTTAATCAGAATAAATACAATAGGTCTTTCCTCAAAATAGTGGAAAGACCTAATAAAAGTTGATTAAAAATTTTATAGAGCAATTGAACCTTGAAAAGGAGGTCAAGTTAAACTAATGTGTAAGCTGGATTAAATCTCTCTCTTGTAAGACATCATCAGTGTCTAAAAACGATTTTCTGGCTCTTTTAGTTTTGAAATATATACATATGAATATATACGGTCTCAGAAAGTTGAAAAATCTGCAATTTCAATAACACATGTGGACACAAACATGATGGTAGTCTCACATATCAAATATCAGCTCAAAATCTGGAGGCTCACAGAAAAATGTCCATATATTAACTGTGATTTTCAATATTTTCAAAGTTGTAAACCCTCAATTTTGGCAAAAATTAGCAGAGCGGAAAGAAACTTAAACTTGATCTGTAATTCATCATGGTTAGCTCAAATACCAAATATCAGCCCAATATCTGAAAGTGTTTAAAAAAAAAGTCTGTATAACTGTGATTTTCAACAATTTATCAAAGTCCATTGCCTGTAATTTCGGCAAAAATTAGCCAAGCTAAACAAAACTTAAAGTTAATCTGTAACTCATCTTGGTTAACTCACATGCCAAAAATCATCCCAATATCTGAAAGCCTTAAGAAAAAAAATCTGTATAATGGTTTGTTTAGGAATTATGGAATTAGTATTACGGAATTACGGACAAGGGTGAAACTATATGGCACCGACAACTTCGTCCCGGGGCCATAAAAAATCTCAACTATTCCATGCAAGAGACTTTGGCTTTTATGCCTTCAGCAATAATATTATATGAGGGTAGTAAAGCCTTTTAACGTCAGGCATCAAACAGTCATTTTAGGCTAACGTTAGCGTCAAATTGGTTAAAATTTTACCATGATTTGTCAAAATATCCTTATCGTGTTTCGTCGGAGGTCTCAAAGAATTATCCTTACCGTCATTTAAAAAAAAAGTTAAAGTGATTCGTCAAAATCAGTCGATGTTTTTATTGTCTAAAAGAAAGTGTACATTTTACCGTCATACACCTAAAATTACCATGAACATCATTTGAAAGAATTTTTACCGTTATTCATCATGAAGGTACCCCCATTATGACCCTCTTTTCTATACAAACTGCTTGTGAATTTGGTTCAATATATATGTAGTATCAATTGTCCTATAAAATCGAACCTATGATCTTACTGCACTTAACACCTCCAATGACCTTCAATAGTTTAAGGTGTATGTTTGCACTCAAACACTCTTATGTAACTTACTGATGACATCATAGACACGTGTAGAACATCTTAGAACATCTTCCGTAAACAGATACATCTGTATCACATAACAATGACTAACCTATTAAGGGTAGCATTTAAACATAGTATTGAAAAATAAGGAAATATACTGTTATCACCCTTAACCTATGTCATTGTCATTGATAACAACAGAAGTGTAGGTGTAGCCATACTGATATTATATAATATTTTCCTAGATGGAACATTCCAGTATATTGTGTAGTACAACTACAATAGACATATGGCTTTTATAGAAAATCAACATTTAAATATTGCCCTTTCTCAACTGTAAAATCACCTTTTAGTAATTACAAAATAGTTTAAACTATATTAATAGAGTCAAACTAAAGGTAAATGATTAGTATGGTACTATAGGGTAACATAGAAAACACAGATACATGTCCGATACATGTCCCATTTGTATTATCTAATCAACAACTTTATCAAGACACCACAAACAAGCACGCCTTATTCTTGCTTCCGCAATTTTCTCTGCAGGCGAGACAAACCTCTGTAGTATTCAAAGCCATTTGACACATCTCCGATCTGTATCTACCTCCTCGATGCGTCACTGATGAGTCTTTTGTAGACAAAACCCACGTCAGGCGCAAATACAACATTTAAAGCCTGGTATCTATCATGTCTATGATGAGTTTATCTCCATATATAGGATTGATTTATTTTTAAGAGTATCAATTTTCATAGATTGAGGAAAAATTGAATTATTGTGGATATTTGATTTTAAAGTTTTGTCAAAGTCATCATGCAAGTTTATAAATTATTCATTTGTAATTTGCATTTTGTTAAACATTTAAATTTGTGAAAAAGCATTACTCAAAAAAATCAACGAAAAGTATTACCCAACAAAAAATAATGCATCCACAGTATTGATGAAGAGATCTATTGCATGACTTGATATTCATTAAACGGAAGTATGCTAGATTTTCTGTCATGTGACTTACTCATCTAATACTTGTATAATTACTTTCTGCTAGGTCCTCTACTACATGACTTACTCATCTAGTACTTGTATAATTACTTTCTGCTAGGTCCTCTACTACATGACTTACTCATCTAATACTTGTATAATTACTTTCTGCTAGGTCCTCTATTACATGACTTACTCATCTAATACTTGTATAATTACTTTCTGCTAGGTCCTCTATTACACGACTTACTCATCTAATACTTGTATAATTACTTTCTGCTAGGTCCTCTACTACATGACTTACTCATGTAATACTTGTATAATTACTTTCTGCTAGGTCCTCTACTACATGACTTACTCATCTAATACTTGTATAATTACTTTCTGCTAGGTCCTCTATTACATGACTTACTCATCTAATACTTGTATAATTACTTTCTGCTAGGTCCTCTATTACATGACTTACTCATCTAATACTTGTATAATTACTTTCTGCTAGGTCCTCTATTACATGACTTACTCATCTAGTACTTGTATAATTACTTTCTGCTAGGTCCTCTACTACATGACTTACTCATCTAGTACTTGTATAATTACTTTCTGCTAGGTCCTCTACTACATGTCAGACTTACTCATCTAGTACTTGTATAATTACTTTCTGCTGTGTCCTCTACTACATGACTTACTCATCTAATACTTGTATAATTACTTTCTGCTAGGTCCTCTATTACATGACTTACTCATCTAATACTTGTATAATTACTTTCTGCTAGGTCCTCTACTACATGACTTACTCATCTAATACTTGTATAATTACTTTCTGCTAGGTCCTCTACTACATGACTTACTCATCTAATACTTGTATAATTACTTTCTGCTAGGTCCTCTACTACATGACTTACTCATCTAATACTTGTATAATTACTTTCTGCTAGGTCCTCTACTACATGACTTACTCATCTAATACTTGTATAATTACTTTCTGCTAGGTCCTCTACTACATGACTTACTCATCTAATACTTGTATAATTACTTTCTGCTAGGTCCTCTATTACATGACTTACTCATCTAATACTTGTATAATTACTTTCTGCTAGGTCCTCTACTACATGACTTACTCATCTAATACTTGTATAATTACTTTCTGCTAGGTCCTCTATTACATGACTTACTCATCTAATACTTGTATAATTACTTTCTGCTAGGTCCTCTATTACATGACTTACTCATCTAATACTTGTATAATTACTTTCTGCTAGGTCCTCTACTACATGACTTACTCATCTAATACTTGTATAATTACTTTCTGCTAGGTCCTCTATTACATGACTTACTCATCTAATACTTGTATAATTACTTTCTGCTAGGTCCTCTATTACATGACTTACTCATCTAATACTTGTATAATTACTTTCTGCTAGGTCCTCTACTACATGACTTACTCATCTAGTACTTGTATAATTACTTTCTGCTAGGTCCTCTACTACATGACTTACTCATCTAATACTTGTATAATTACTTTCTGCTAGGTCCTCTATTACATGACTTACTCATCTAATACTTGTATAATTACTTTGCTAGGTCCTCTATTACATGACTTACTCATCTAATACTTGTATGATTGCTTTCTACTAGGTCCTTTATTACATAACTTACTTATTTGGTACTCGTATAATGGGTTCATGCTAGGTTCTCTGGATTCTTCAATATACACCTTTTGTGGTAATGGTTTGACAGGTGAGACAAACTGAGGTCTGTTTGATGAATGAACTTCTACTTCCACCTGTTGTGAATTAGGTATAACTCTCTCAATAGTCTCTGGCACTTTAATATCTTCCGGGGGTAACGCTACCACTTCTGGTTGTGGTGAGCCATAAGCAAAAGTGTCTGACAAAAAGTAAACAATAAATTATTATATATATAATATATATATATATTATAATTCAGATCTTGTATTTTTGAATGTTAAAATCTTTCAAAATATTCATTTAATGGCATCAATTTGAATGATGAGTTGAATTTTGGTTTCAATAATATTGCATTAAAGTGGTTAAGTTGGGATACATTTTTTTATTTATGGGCCATTAAATACCTTCTATAAAGTGCTGTTTGATTATTTTGATACATTTGAATGTAGGTAGATCTTGACATTCTGAACATTTTATACCATATCGAATTTCTGTATCTTTTATGATCTTTAAAATATCAGACAGTTACCACTCTGTTCTATTTATAGCTGTGGTGGCCATATTGGTTTATGAACTATAATGTAATTCACAAACTATTATCTAGACACCCTAGGGATCTATCAATTGAGAATGGTTTCAATAGTCTTTTTTCATATTACTGACATTTGGCACTGGATTCCTAGTTTATACTTTTTTGAAAAATTATATAATAGGAAGTCAAAAGTCAGTAATTTGAAAATGATCTATAATAGTTTTGGAGAAGATAGACAATGAACACCAGGCTTAATCATCATGGCCCTTATGGGTAAATGAGGTAATAAAAGGATAGGAAGTGCCAGAAATCTGTATACTATGCATAGAATATAAAAATGTATGTACTTACTTAGTGTCATTGTTTTCTCACAAACATTTTAATATGCCCTTTCGAAATAAGTATTTTGTTGAATAAAATTAATCATGAAATTTTTAGTGGTTTTCACCAAATGGTAGAGATTAAATTAAGGTGTCAATTTTTAAATCAATTCATAATATTTTAATTTATCAGTAATGAGGGGGGAGGACAGGGGGTACCCTTCTCCCTTCTCCCACCCCTCTTCTCCTTTCTCCTATCCCCGTTCTCCCATTAGAATAAAACATCTCCTTTTGAGATATTTTTTCTTGAAATATTAGATCATTTTTTAAAAGGAGAGATATTTTATTTTTTCTCCTTTCTCCAACTTTTTCTCCTTTCTCCCAGTCTTCCTCTCCTTTCTCCTTTCTCCTACCCTCTTTCTCCCTGTCTCCCTTACCCCTGTCCTCCCCTCAGTAATGGAATTCATTGTTCAATTATTTATATAGAATAAATATTGTTTAAATATCTGAAATGAATCAAAACTTGACAAAAGCATCAAAGACAATCACCATCATGATAATATGGAAGTCCTCTATCTATGATCACCAACAGCTTATTAATTGGAATAAGTTGACCTTAGAAGTCTAGGTAGATCCATGGAAATTACATTTTATAAAGTTAATCTTTTTAAGTGTAATAACCAAGTAAAAGTAATCTGTTATAACATTTGATGAGTTCAGCCTACTTATCTTATTAATTATCTTGAATGAAATGTTGCACATAATGTTGGACAAATGTTGGATAGCCACATTTAGTACAACATAAAATAATGATAAGAAGAATGTGTCCCTAGCTCACATGGTACATGGATGCCACATCCGCATTATCATTTTCTATGTGCAGTGGACTGTGAAAATAAGGTAAAATCTCTAATTTGGTATTACAATTAGAACGATCATATCATAAGGAACATGTATACTAAGTTTCAAGTTGATTGACTTCAACTTCATCAAAAACTACCTCAACCAAAAACTTTGACCTGGGGCAGGACAGACGAATAAGTGGACCAAGGGATGCACAGACCAGAAAATATAATGCCCATAAATGGGGCAAAAAAAGCCAAGCAAGGATTAAGACTGGGGTGTATGCAGCATAACATCCAATTAATGATTTATAAGGTCTAACAATAATTAACATGATCTTAAATAATTATGATAATTTACAAAGTCTAATGATATTTTAAAAGGTCTCACATAAATGGTCCTTACCTGCAGTTGGTGCCTGCATGGCCAGATACTCTTCTGCTTTCATAAGTCCCATGATTGGTACCAGGGAAGCATGCTGTGGTTTAGCATGGAACAGTCTGTGACTTTTATATTTCCCTGTACCTGACCCAACTGGGTTTACCTAGAAGTATTGATAAAAAGTTTACCAAGAAGTATTGACTAAATTGTGGAAATATACAACTGCATGAAAACTAATGTTTTACGACTAAACAAACAAGAATATTTCTCTTAAGAATCAATCTGATGAGTTAGGTCCACTTGAAATGATTTTTAACCTAATGTTTCATTTTCTTCGAGTTAAATCACTGTCCTTCTTTAGAGTTTATTGATACTTACAACAATGTTAAATTAACCATACCATATAATACTTCTTGTACTAGCTTATATACATGTATGAATGTCCCAAACAGAAACTAGGATCCTGGTAGTTTGGTGTATGTTCTTTGTTTTTTAACAGTTTTTTTCTGTTTGACATGTGTATGTGAATGCCTGGAACACCATGCAATGGTAAATAACATTGTCATGACTGTAGACTGTGTTGTTTGAAATTTCCAATGAAACCAAGATAATAAAAAGAAGAACTGATCTCTTTGACTGAAAATTTACATATTGATGCCCCTTTTCTATTACAAATCATGTAGAAAACAAGTTCTGTCATTCTTTGAATAGAGATGCCAAGTCTGATAATGATTTTGCCTGTAATTGAATAGTTTGGTGTACATAAACTGTTTATATTCAAAAACATGATACACTGATTATTACTTACAAATTCCACTCCAACAGTAATATCATTCCTGCGTGAGTCCGGTAATACCCCGACCCACTTGACCTCTCCATATTCAGGTCCATTGTCACTGAGCCAGACAATCTGGTTACCGATCCTTAGACCACATTCTGCTATTTCCTGTCGTAAACTTGCAGTAGCTGTATTAACAACGTGTCTAGATGTTGGATCAGCTCGGATTTTATGCAGAGGCACAAACACCCCACAGTTTGGTTCACAAGTGAAGAACCTTTTCTTACGGAATACTCCATCACAAGTACCTTTACCTCTATGTTCCTGTAATACACAAAGTCATAGGTTATTGAGGTTGATTTTTGCTTAAACATTCAGAATGTACAGTCAAACCTGCTGTTAAGGTCACTGCTATGAGTGTCACTGCTATGAAGGTCACTTCAATTAAGCAAAAACCTGTCACGTCACACTCTTCTTATCACACTGTAGTAATACCACATTCAGAAGTCACCTCTCTTATGAATTCATTATACTCTTGTTCAGAAGGTGACCTTAAATCATAGTTTAGTAACTCTTGTGTAAAGTATATTACTTGTGTACAATGGATATAACAAATGAAGATGTGGTATGATTGCACTGAGACAACTCTTCACCAGTGACCAAATGACATAGATGTTAACAACTATACATGTAGGTCACCTTACCTCGCTCCTTCAACAATGAGCCATTAAGGAGCTGGTGTGCATGGTCAGTTCAATATTTTTTATGATGTTTTTATTATTGGGAAAAAAAGCAACAAGCTAGGTTGTAATCCCAATAATTTAAACTGGCATTTTGGATTTTTTTATATGAATGATGCCAAAATTCTCTCAGTATCACAATAATATTAAGTCATTTTGGGATAAAATTACAAATTTGCAGCAATAATTTGCATAATGAAATTGAGAATGGAAATGGGGAATGTGTCAAAGAGACAACAACCCGACCGAAGAACAGAAAACAGCTGAAGGCCACGAAACAATTTCAGAATTTGCAGTACAGAATAGTTCTCAATCATACCTCATTAGGGACGACATCAAAAGTTCAATGTAGGATAAAAAACTTAATTCACATAGTTTTTTCACTGACCCCCCACCCCCCCTCTTAACTTAATTTGGGAAAAATTGATTTATCAATAGGGATATATGTAACAAGAGTGCACACGCTGAAATGTCTCGCCTTCTATACTAATCATTGATATTATGTTGATAGTCCTAAGTATAAAGCTAAACTTTAATACAACTGTCACATAAACTTAACATTAACCAAGATAACTAAACAAAGACCAATGAACCTTGAAAATGAGGTCAAGGTTAGATGAACCATGCCAGACAGACATGTACAGCTAACAATGCTTCTATACAACATATATAGTCGACCTATTACTTATAGTTTAAGAAAAATAGACCAAACCACAAAAACTTAACACTGTGCAATGAACCGTAAAAATGAGGTCACAGTCAAATAAAACCTGCGCGACTGACATAAAGATCATAAAATATTTCCATACACCAAATATAGATGACCTATGGCATATAGTATTAGATAAAAAGACCAAAACTCAAAAACTTAACTTTGACCACTGAACCATGAAAATGAGGTCAAGGTCACATGACATCTGCCCGCTAGACAGGTACACCTTACAATCATTCCATGCACTGAATATACTAGCCCTATTGCTTATAGTATCTGAGATATGGACTTGACCACCAAAACTTAACCTTGTTCACTGATCCATGAAATGAGGTCGAGGTCAAGTGAAAACTGTCTGACGGACATGAGGACCTTGCAAGGTACCACATATCAAATATAGTTATCCTATTACTTATAATAACAGAGAATTCAACATTACAAAAAATCTGAACTTTTTTTTCACTTGGTCACTGAACCATGAAAATGAGGTAAAGGACATTGGACATGTGACTGACAGAAACTTGGTAACATGAGGCATCTATATACAAAGTATGAAGCATCCAGATCTTCCACCTTCTAAAATATAAAGCTTTTAAGAAGTTAGCTAACGCCGCCGCCGCCGCTGCCACTGCCGCCGGATCACTATCCCTATGTGGAGCTTTCTGCAACAAAAGTTGCAGCTCGACAAAAATCGATTTTAGATATACAAAACTTGCAGAATTTTAACCCCCCCCACCCCCAAACTATTTGATTTAAGTTTTGTATCCTACATCGATCTTTTGATGTCATCCCTTAGCATGATTAGTTATATTACTCTCAACATTCCAGCATTAATAAATGTCTTTCTGCTGCCTCGAAGGTCATCACAACAGCAATTTGATGTCAATCACTAATGCACAAGTGAATTTACATTTTGTTATGGGGAAAAGTATTGATATGATTTTGTAAAATATCACCTGAAAGTCACAAAATGGAGGGTCCTCATTTCCCAGATCACAACAAGCAAATGTTTGACTTCCTTTGGTACATTTTGAGGGATGCAGACTTGGTACATCCCACAAGACGGATAGTAATTAAGATTTTGTTTATTACATTGATATCACTGACTCATTATCTTGTGGTCTTGCTGACAAAAAGATCAAAGTATCATTTTTATATGCAACAGATCTATTCAAATTATCAAGACAAGCATACTTGGAAATTGTTGAGAGAAAAAGTTTGTGTGAAAATTTAAAAATGTGCATGTCTTCCATGCATAATTTTGTGGAATAATAACTGGTTTTTTTTTTGTTTTTCTTGTATCAAGCAGGTCTTCTAGATCAGTGCAAGCTTGCACAATATCTTAAAAAAAAAAGGCCTACATGTATGTGACATAAATATTTGATAGTATGCCAAAAAAATTACGCCTACATACATTTGTAAATCTTTAGATTTGCAAAAAATTAACCACGGAAGTTACAAACAGAAATCATTGCAATGATATTAATAAAAAAGCATCATTTACCCCACGACATGGTGAACCACTCCTTAAAATAGTGGTCTGATCGTACAAATAAAAACACAGATTTGATTTTCCGTAATAGGTCAAATAGAAGTGACACTAAACGATAACTTTATGTAGTCAAAAGCTAAGAAAACTTCCTTAAGTCGATTCATTAAGTTTCAAGGGGCGTGAAAATTCAGGTAAAACCAGATTATCAGGACATTTTTCTCGAAAGAAAAGTAAAATAATAACAATTAATTCTATCAAGTTAAAAATAGATCTCCAACATTCCTGACCTAAAAAATCCATTTAAAAAATTTATGAATGAAAAACTTCCAAAAGTCATGCCCCTGTATACAGGAAATACAGTTGGTGGCAATGATTTGTGATTTATTTTTTGCAATGTTTTTGGAGGACATTGTGTAAGTCTGATATCCAGAAAATCAATGACAATAATTTCAGAATTGATCACATTCAAATTTGGTAATCAGATTATTTTCCTTATAAATACTTATATATTTATGCAATTTATTATTTGATCCTAATAATCCTAAACACAAATATCAATATATAATTTTCGTACAAACCAAACTGTTAAAATTATCTTCCAATTTAAAACAATGTTGAATTCAAATCACCAAATATGACATGTATGAGAGGTTTGGGTCTACTATCATCTTAATATTAGAATTCTAACATAACAAGATAATCTTAAGAATCTGAGTTGTTTCTAATGTAAAGCACAAAAAGGTCAACATGGTCAAGAGCCACGGAAAGGAGTCAATGGTAAAAGTCTACAGATTGACTGACAGCAAGTTTATTCCAAAAATGTAGGTTGTGAGTTAAAACTAAGCTCTTGGCAAGTGCATTTGACTCTAATCTTAATAGACCACGATTGCCAGTTTTCGTGTAAAGATACGTATATCCTTTTATAAGCAACAAATAAGCCATATATATATCTGTGACACAGCTAATATTCCAAAAGGCAAAAAAATCAAAAATATTTTTATGCAATGATTCCTGCATTTTGAATTCTATACATTTGTAGGTTTTGTTTGCAGAAATCTGAGGAAAAAATTTGTTATAAGAACATTTGGGTATAGGAGAAAAATAGAATAAACCAATGAATGTTTAAACTTATATATGTACATACTTAATGTTACCAAACTGAACAAAGAAATAACACGACGGGTGCCATATACGGTGCAAGAAATGCTTACCCTTTCGGAGCACCTGATTTCACTCCCGGTTTTTAGTGGAGTTCGTGTTGTTTCTTATTTATTATTTATAACTGTTGATGTAAATGTCCTTTGGTTTTGTGAGTCCTTGTTTACTCCTTGGTTTTGATTGCTATTGTCTTATATCTGATAAACCAAAGTTGAAGGATAAGTGGATTGAACTAGAGGCTCTAAAGAACCTGTGTCGCTCACCTTGGTCTATGTGCATATCATAAACGAAGGACACAGATGGATTTATGACAAAATTGTGTTTTGTTGATGGTGATGTGTTTGTAGACCTTACTTTACTGAACAATCTTGCTGCTTACAATTATCTCTATCTATAATGAACCTATGAATCTACTCCAGTAGTTAAAATACAATGTATAATGTAAAAATTTACAAAATGTATGAAAATTGTTGAAAACTGACTATAAAGGGCAAGAACTCTTTAAGGGGTAAATTGACAATTTTGATTATAATGTTGATTTATTTGTAGGTCTTACTTTGCTGTACATTATTGCTGTTTACAGTTTATCTCTATTTATATTAATATTCAAGATAATAACACTAGAGGCTCTAAAGAGCCTGTGTCGCTCACTTTGGTCTATGTGAATATTAAACAAAGGACGCAGATAGATTCATGACAAAATTGTGTTTGGTGATGGTGATGTGTTTGTACATCTTACTTTACTGAACATTCTTGCTGCTTACAATTATCTATATCTATAATGAACTTGGCCCAGTAGTTTCAGTGGAAAATGTTAGTAAAAATTTACAAATTTTATGAAAATTGTTAAAAATTGACTATAAAGGAAAAAAAAATAACTCCTTAGGGGGTCAATTGACCATTTTGGTCATGTTGACTTATTTTTAGGTCTTACTTTGCTGTACATTATTGCTGTTTACAGTTTATCTCTATCTATAATAATATTCAAGATAACAAAAAACTGCAAAATTTCCTTAAAATTACCAAAATCAGGGGCAGCAACCTAAAAATGGGTTGTATGATCCATCTGAAAATTTCAGGGCAGATAGATCTTCACCTGATAAACAATTTAACCACCGTCAGATTCGCTCTAAATGCTTTGGTTTTTGAGTTATAAGCCAAAAAATGCATTTTACCCCTATGTTCTGTTTTTAGCCATGGTGGCCATCTTCTTGGTTGGTTGGCCGGGTCACCGGACACAATTTTTAAACTAGATACCCTAATAATGATTTTGGCTATGTTTGGTGAAATTTGGCACAGTAGTTTCAGAGGAGAAGATTTTTGTAAAAGTTTACAGACGACAGACGACGACGCCAAGTGATGAGAAAAGCTCACTTGGCCCTTTGGGCCAGGTGAGCTAAAAAATATGATGCCCTAAAACATCATGCTACATGCATGTAAAACAACTGAAATATTTATTGAAAGTTTTATTCATCAAAACTTTTTGAAATTTGGTTTCCAAAAAATAAATCCATAAATAATATAGATACGACTTTAAAAACTACTAAAAAAAGCTGGTCCGTCAATTTCTGAATGAAAGAAAAGAATGCATGTACTTTCCTGACAAAAAATAGGACCTTGTACAATATAAATTATGTCTGTTATCATGGTTATTGTATATTGGACTGTATGCTGCCTGTATATTATTACTATTTTTTAAATGTTTGTTTTAGTATTGCATAACATGGGGTATTTTCATGGAGTTTTGAAATTTTATACTGTACAAAACTAATATAACTTCACTTGTTTAACAAAGTTACAACTCATGAATAGTACATCTATGTTACAAGTTATAAATGGCACATGTATTCTTTTTTCAAAGAATTTGAATTTGATGACCTGTATGACCTTCCTTTACTTTTACATACATTTGTAAGTTGATACTTTAGTCTGCTTCGTATTTTTCATTGGTGGAAATTTCCATCCAGGACAATTTATAAGATGAATTTAAATTTTAAAGAAGAAACTGATGTACATGTATGTACAATGTACTCTGTAAGTAGTTAAATTTCTTGTTCATGTAAGTAAACATATGCATGATTACAGAATTAGAAAATGTAGAATTAAATAGATGAAATATATAAATTATGCCTTCAATTTCTAGTATTCACCTGGCATCAAGAAAATTTAAATAATATCTATAGTTACATGTAAAAAGTCTTATCTTCTTATACTTTTGTACAATGTACTTTTGCATTGTCACATTCTATAAACATGATAAATAATTATATTTTGTATATATTCTAACAAAATTTTCTGGGGTACTATTCATTGTCCTTATCCTTAATTTCAGGAAAAACAGGAATCAGAAATATGAATACTATAAATTCAGAAATTATTGCGATGTTTTTATTAATGCAAAAATGCCAAAGGTTTACATTGCAATAATTTAAACTCTCGTTTTGAAAATTTTATATGAACTTATTGGATATTTCTCAATATTGCAAAAATTAAGATCGCATTTATAGATTAATTTTAGTCTAAAATGACAAAATCGCGATAATAAATGCACGCAATAATTTCTGAATTATTGTATAAATTTGTTAGCTCTGTACACACTTTTTAATCAAGTTTCATAAATTAGGAATTCAATTGACTTATTAAACAAGTTACAAAAGATGACTGCATTTATCAGTCAGGGATTATAATAACTCTATAGGGTTATTACAGAAAAATAACATACATTTGTTATTGTGGACTGAAAAATCACAGAACTGTGATTATGAAAACATATGTATGTTACATGTTTCAAAGGGACAATATACATCATCAGTTTAGTTTAAATGTATAAAAGTTCCCTTGATATTACTTTTGTTTATATGTAAACTTAACTATTGAAAGATATAACAGTTCATAGTTTGTCAACTTTGCATAGTACACCTATATCATAGATATAGGAAGATGTGGTGTGAGTGCCAATGAGACAACTCTCCATACAAATAACAATTTAAAAAGTAAACCATTATAGGTTAAAGTACGGCCTTCAACACAGAGCCTTGGCTCACACCGAACAACAAGCTATAAAGGGCCCCAAAATTACTAGTGTAAAACCATTCAAACGGGAAAACCAACGGTCTAATCTATATAAACAAAACGAGAAACGAGAAACACGTATATATTACATAAAGAAACGACAACTACTGTACATCAGATTCCTGACTTAGGACAGGTGCAAACATGTATATATGTTATTGCAGAAAAAAATTGCCTGTAATAACTAAAGGGTGTTGTCACAGCTTCTCTATATCACTTCAAAGCATTTGCTCAGGCATACATCACACATCATGCTTGATTACAATGTATTCTTATTTATTGTAAGAAATAATGACCAGAGCATGTAATGTTCTGCGCAAGTTTCTCTGTAATTCCAAGTGTCTTATATCATGTATATAAAAAGTTATATTCTTTTAATAACCTAGCCTTGTTATCACAGCTAAGTTTATCCCTTAATAGCCTCGTCTTATTGATTTACCATGGTTAATAAAAAATGTATTAATTAAATAAAAGAATTAGTTATCAACATGATCAAGGCTATGCATTTAATTTCTGCGCAAAGTCTCAAGAGTTCCCTAGAGACCACTATAAATGAAATAATTTTACAAATAACAAATATATGTTATTACAGATTTCAAAAAATTTAAGGAATAAAGAGTAGACAACTCATGAAAGTAACTGTAATCACACACGCAAGTTATTTTCTGTACCCTATAGAGTTATAAATATCTCTGACTGTTTATGCTTTAATTTAAACATGAATTTAATAGGTAAATGTACAGGTACTTTCATTTTAAATAAGTCCTGCCGACACCTCATGTTGCATTATTACTAAATTTAACTGAATTGTAATAAATTAGATTTCAGAAATCAGTGTATTTTCATCTTACCTGTTATTTCCTGACCTCTGACATAATTTAATTCAAACTTTCCATCTTTTATTTTACTTTCTGTTTCTATCTAAAAATATGTTAATAATGAAAAGCCATTTTGTAAATCTTGCATCATCAAGAACAGAGATATGGGACTCACTTCATAATGCTTGAAAACATGCTTAACAGAGAAACATGTGCAGAAAATTTTAGTAATATATCTCGAATAAATCCGGATATTTTTGTCCGATACTGTTCCGCGGACTAGTATTTTATGATAAACCTCTGAAATATTTTGAGGATAGGGCTTCTTACCGGAGCTAATTCGACTCCAAATTGGATTCCTTTTTGTCCTGGCAGCTCTCCTCTATACCTGAGAAGGCCCTGTAACTCAGGGTGACCTTTTAAATAAACAATAACTCCATCTCCAACCTTTAAATTGAGACCCTCTTGAAGCCAATTACTGTTCATGTAAACTGCAATCCTTTCACTACATACTGGGATAGGCTGTAATAGTTGTAGTTCCAATCTATCAATTTGTTTTATTTCATCGAATACTGGTTTACATTCTACTTCAATGTTTTCCGGTTCTAATGTTTCTAGGGTCCAAATTGCAATCCCATTTTCGTCCCTCTCGCTATCGCTTACTCTAAGCAGAAGTGTGCCAGCTAGGACTTCCACACGAGAATATGATTTTCTAAGAATTCCCGACTCCTTCTTTTTCCCTATCTTTGTAGTAAGAAGTATATAGTATTCATCTTGAGGATATTCAGACATATCCAGTCCTATTTCATCGACATTTGTTTATATTCGTGGCATCATCAAACGGGGAATCATTATCGAACTTTGGGGAACTCCAAAACGCTTAAAATAGACTGATACGTCATAATACCACAACAAAAGACAACGAACGACATATGATACTGATCCAGGCTTTTAGTCTATTTACGATAAAGGAAAATAATACAATTCAACTATCTAAACAAACAATGCATATATACGTGTATTTATATTTCACTTTTTTTCTTCTTTAAATATTTCCACAAAAGCTGTTGCAGTACACTGATTTGGGCACAGGCACTTGTTATAACATAAAGTATATATAGGATATTTTTTTCTGAGGCACTTGTCTCAGAAAAAAATTCCTATATACCTTATGTAATAATATACCTTATGTAATAATAAGGTATATAGAAAAAAATTTCTGAGACAAGTGCCTGTGGATTTGGGGAGGAAAAAAAACCCCATGTAGTGGATGGTGGTTGACAGAAAAAAGAATAATCAGGAAATAATATGAAGAATAGAGAAAAAAAAAGAATTTTGGACAAAAAGTATAAAGATAAGAGAAATTTAATATATATATATATAATAAAGAATCATGACAGTAATAAACGCCCTCAACTGGAAATAAACATTAAAAGGGAGGGGGGGGGGGGGGCAATACCTCTTTGTGTTAACCTGTTATGGCCCTTTTCAAGGTGTTGTTAACTGTTATCTGAGATCAATTTAAGCTGTTAACTGTTTTGCCAAAATCCAGGTGTTGTTAACATGTTAGTGGACCACCTGTTGTCCCCGTCATTAAATGTATACACGCTTGACAAAGAGACATACAAGGTACCATTAATCTAACATAAAGGGAGACATTGTTATGTCCCCCCCCCTCCCCCCAACAAAAAAAAATCTGTTCCCCAGTTTGATGAAAAAATATTGGTCAAGCAGATCTAAAAAAACAAACTGTATTCTGAATCTTAATTTCCCCCATAATCATAGTGTTAAATTTTGAAAGAAAAATAAATTGATTGCCGTAGTGTTGGAAAAAAACCCGCAAAACCCCAAAAAGTTTCTGATTCAGACAAAAATTCATACCCCCTGAAGTTAAATGGGTGTTCCCTTATACACAAATGTACCTCTGGTTTACATCCACCGTAACCATACCACATAAGGCATTTTTGTAATTGTAAACTCAATCCGGAAATACTATTTGTCCCCCAGAATTTTCTTTCAATGTAATCAAAACCGTTATAATTTTACTAGGAATTAGTGGATAAATTTTCTTCAGAAAATAAGTCCTTATCTAGTAAAATGTGTTTGGCAATTATTTTCATCGGAAAAGTTTTATATATCTATGTTTTCATTTATTTATTTTTCGATGAAAACGGCCCCTTAAAAATTATATTTCTCAGGGCATTTTTCAAAAATTAATCATTATCGGAATTTATAAAAGTTAACAACTGTGGGCCTTCAATAATGAACAAAACCCATATACTACATATGCAGTTATAAAAAGCCCTGAAATGACCAATGTCATTTAAGCAAGACAACTAACGGCCTGATCTATATGTGCAAAACAATTAACGAAAACAAATCAATATACAGCAACAAAGTTAACGACAATTTTAAAATTGAGATTCTTATATAACGTTCTTCTTTATCTTTGGAAACAAAGCCATGTTCTAATTTCAATAAAACATGGGCTGCACATGATTGACGTCACAATTGAAAATACAACGTTAGTTGAATTTTGAACAACGCCAGCGATCAAAATGGACATTTGTGTTGGTGTGGCTCGCTAGGAAATTAAAGAAATCATTCTAAAAGTAATTTACATGTATCTGTTCATTTTTTTTATCGTTAAACTGATGATTTTCTAAAATATAACGTTTTTGGTGCATCAAATCAAAATGGCTGCATTTCGAGCGTATATCAAGTTATAAGTCCGCTTCAAAGTACACATGTAAGTTCAAAATTTTATTATTAGAATCGAAATAATTCTATCATGCCATGCTCTATGCTCATTTTAACATATGCCATTATATTTGTCAACATTTATTTGCTAATGCTCGGTATTTAGATATTGACAAATATAATGCTTACCCATGTTAAAATGAGCATAGAGCATGGCATTCATGAATCATTTCTTAAAAAGAAACTGGGAATGTGTCAAAGAGACCACAACTCGACCAAAGAACAGACAATAGCACACGGGAACTTATAGGTATTCAACAATAATGGATACTAACAATATATAAATATTTCAGCAAAATTGAACGCAAGGCAAATATGCTACATTAAGATATACTCACTGGAGGTGTGAGGAAATAACTGAAGTTGTTAATTTCATATTTGATAATATTTATGTACGTTTCGGCAACACAGTTTATCGAAAGGTTGTAGGTATTCCAATGGGGCTAATTGCGCCCCTTTAATACCAGACTTATTTTTGTACTGTTTTGAATCACAGTTTCTGACTAAACATAGTAAAGCCCGTCTAAATTGCATTTAATTGATCAATTCTGTAACACTTACCGTTATCTAAGTTTTTGTTTATTTTGGAATCATGATCCACTGCAAGACTAGCAAACATTATATAGTTGACACTTTCTTAAAACTAGAACCACAGGCACTTTTTTCTATCCATTGAAACACAGGCACTTGTTTCTATCCGTTGGAAGATCCACTATCAACGTAACAAGTGCCTGTGACTAGGACTATCTGTTTCCTACGACAGAGTGTAACAAATATCTACCTAGATGACAAATGGTGCTTATCGTCTTTATCTCCAGGTATATATTATTGACCCTACCCATCTACTGCGAAATATATTAATTTCGCTTGCTGTAGAAAAGATTCAAAAGATTAAAAAGATTCATTTCGTTGAACCCTTATATCTGTTTTTCGACATATACTATTATTTTGAAAGATGTTAAACATTTGACCAATCTGAAAATCCAGACAAAGACAGCCTCTTTTTTACTAGAGATTTATTTGAATATGTAATCAGCTGAATTGAGATTCAGCAAAAAAGACACCCCATTAATCAAAGGAAAACTATCAATTGACATGTCTTCATTCCAAGAAGCATTAAAAGAGGGACGAAAGATACCACAAAAATGAACTGACAACGCCATGGCTGAAAAGAAAAAGACAGACAGATAAATAATATTACACCAGACACAACTTAGAAAACTAAAGACTAAGCAATACATACCCCACTAAGTAGCCCCGGAAGGGTAAGCAGATCATGCTCCACATGTGGCATCCGTTGTGTTGCTCATGTTTTTACAAACCTAGTAAATAGTCTAAATCGATAGGTCACATTCGTGAAAAGGGAAGGGGATTGTAGTTACAACATAAGGAACATATCATTTGTAAAACGGTTATTCCATAACAGTCAACCAACTCGTGATGGCGTCCGTAAAATTTACGAAGTCATAATTTCAACTTCATCATTTGGAACACTTAGTTTAACATGTTTAATAGCGTCCTTGTGAGCAGCAACCCTCTACCAAGGAAATTACGATATGAATTACAAGCCCGGGAATATCGTATCAATTGGCGAATGCAGGCGCTGCTGGAATGTTGCTACATAGAAATGGAAAGTTCATAATTGGGAAGCTGAAATCATCTCTGTTGTTTTCAACCGACCCTAATTGTCAATTTCTAGATGTAAGTCAAAAGATGAGGCATACTGAACTGTATCTGTTGTATCCTTTATCGTTAGTTCGATGGGATAGATGAATTCAACATAGTCACCGAATTTTGAATTATTAAGTGAGAGAACATCATCTATATACATTGTAGTTACGTTAAAGGATATTGCTAACTTCTGTTCTTTCTTCCTAAGAAGTTCCTGTATGAAGTCAGCCTCATAATAATAAAGAAACAAGTCGGCAAGAAGAGGGGCACAATTGGTTCCCATTGGAAAACCGACAGTCTGTTAAAACACGTCTTCCAAACGTTACAAATATGTTGTGTGTCAGTTATAGAGTATTTTTGTTTGAATAAGAGTGATTCTTTACAAAGTAGGATTTATCCCTCCCTAAGACAAGATACTTGTATCTACGTTGGCCATTCTTTTTTATGAGACAAAATAGTCTTTCAACTTGTCTTTTAGTTTGGTATGGGGAATAATTGTGTAAAGCGTAGAAAAGTTAAATGTTTTAATACGTTTGCAAGATGAAAGAGGCTTATGTTGTATGCACTCTAAATGATCTTTGGAATTTTTTAATATCAACATCTGGTTCAACTCTAGAATATGCAGTTTCACAATAACTTTGAAGCCCGGCTTTGATTGCTTATAAAATATATGTTAATAATTTAGAAATAGGTTTCGTGGAGCACTTGGAAGACCCAGAAATATACTGTTGGTTTGTAAGGACACATATGTAGTTTATGTATCCAATACAGTGATGAAAGATCTAGTTCTTCATCTTTGGATTGAATTCCAAAAGAACATAGAACAGATATCTGATTATCAAAGATTTTCTCTTTGGTAAGTGCAGTGAGGGTATATGTTCAGTTTCCAATTGTCAATACCCAATTCATTTATCAAGCAGTTTATGTAATGTAAAAGAGGGACGAAAGATACCAAAGGGACAGTCAAACTCATAAATCTAAAACAAACTGACAACGCCATAGCTAAAAATGAAAAAGACAAACAGAAAAACAATAGTACACATGACACAACATAGAAAACTAAAGAATAAACAACACGAACCCCACCAAAAACTAGGGGTGATCTCAGGTGCTCCGGAAGGGTAAGTAGATCCTGCTCCACATGTGGCACCCGTCGTGTTGCTTATGTGATTACAAATCCGGTAAATAGTCTAATTCGGTAGGTCACATTCATGAAAGGGAAGGGGATTGTAGTTACGACGTAAGGAACATATCCGATATCATTTGTGAAACGGTTATTCCATAACGGTCAACCAACTCGTGATGGCGTCCGTAAAATTTACGAAGGGGTGATTTCAACTTCACCATTTGGAACTCTTGGTTTAATAGCTTCCTTGTGAGCAGTAACCCTCTATCAAGAAAATCATGATAGGAAATGCAAGCACGGGAACATCGTATCAATTGGGAGATATATACCCCGTATGCAGGTGCTGCTGGAATGTTGCTACTTAGAAATGGAAAGTTCACAATTGGAAAGCTGAAATCATCTCTTTTGTCGTAAAGTTTTGTTTTCAACCGACCCTCATTGTCAATTTCTAAATGTAAGTCAAGATATGCAGCCGACTTAACTGTATCTGTAGTATCCTTTATCTCCAATTCGATGGGATAGATGCGTTCCACATAGTCACCAAATTTTGAATTGTTTAGTGAAAGAACGTCATCTATATAGCGGAAAGTAGAGTTTACACACAAAAAACGATCTAGTTTGGGGCTTTATCTGCGGGGACATTAACATATTTGTAATGGAGGTACACGTAGGACAAGTGTTTTGCATCATTTAAAAGAGGAATCGAATGACTCAAAGATGTTGCGGACCATTCAAGTGTTAAGGCTGAATGTGGGACAAACATTGTCCTACAATCGTTGATTGTACTTATACACCCCATCATTATATGTTATTGTGTTATGGTAGTTTTTTTTATTCTTGTCTTTCGTTTTTGCTAATGTGCTTTATCTTTATACAGTGTTGTTTATCTTGTTGACCTATTTGTTAGTTGTAATATTGATTAAGATTATAACACAATTATGTTGTCGGCACTACCCCTATATTTTGAAATGTTTACCTATTATATCTGTTCACTTTGTTTTGTTCAAACATTGTTGTCAATATAAGTGAGAGGCTTTGACAGCCGTATAAAGCCAGAATAAATCAGCAATTTTCTACATAAGAAAATGCATGTACAAAATCAAGAATGGGATAGTTGTTATCCATTCATTTGCTATGTTTGAGCTTTTAATTTTACCATTTGCTTAGGAAATTTCCCCAGAGTTCGGTATTTTTGTTATTTTAGTTTTTTATGCCCCACCTACGATAGTAGAGGGGCATTATGTTTTCTGGTCTGTGCCTCCGTTCGTCCGTCCGGTTAAAGTTTTTGGTCGAGGTAGTTTTTGATGAAGCTGAAGTCCAATCAACTTGAAACTTAGTACACATGTTCCCTATGATATGATCTTTCTAATTTTAATTCCAAATTAAAGTTTTGACCCCAATTTCACGGTCCAATGAACATAGAAAATGATAGTGGGAGTGGGGCATCCGTGTACTATGGACACATTCTTGTTAAGCATCTTATCGTGGAAAACGTGGTTTGATTTGAAGGCAAGTTCAAGATGAAAAGACTATTCAGGGAAATTGTCAAGAATTTATGCATCAAAATGACAGTAAAGTTGAGATCCTTAATTTTTTCCTGCAAACAAAAAACTAATAAAATCTGCCATATAAAATAAGATCGAAGTTTAGACTGATCACGACAATTTGCCATTGGAAATATTCGAAAACACATCTATGAAATATTGAGCTCATGTTTACACGAGGTAACAGAGCTCAGAATGTGTTTACATGTGTTAGAAAGTTGAAAAAAACACGTTAAATAATTTCTTGCGTCCGAAGCGCTTTTCTGGATTTACCTTCATCAGGAACGCTCAAAGCCAAACATTTGAAATCCGAAGATGTATAAGTACCGAAACCGTTGAAGAGCTATATGTCAAAAATTTATAAAACAAATAGCCAAATTCATCTAAAGCCAACTTAGATGTTGCCTAGATCTAGAGAGGTGAAATCAGTATATTGATCAGAACAGTTGATACAGTTTTGTATAGGTATTGACACAGGAAATAATTCCGTTATATTACATTTCATTGATCATGCCTTGCTCTAGGACCATTAAAATAGAAAGTCTTACCACTGTTCCATGCCTCCACTGGTTGTGACACAGTGTCATTTATTTTTCTAGGAAGGGTAAGAAATCTGCTAAGAAAACATGCTCTTCAACTTTGGCACATTCCCCATTTCCATTCTCAATTTTATTGTTCGTATATGAAGAATTATCAGAAGCATTTGTGCAGATTAATGAAAATACAAATTGAGTGAAAATATTTAAAGCAATTTTAAAAAGTTATAGAACGGTAAATCTATACAATGTTGTGCTTCTGTATGATCAGTTTATTTCATTTAATGCAGTTAATGAATAAATAAACCATATATTCAAATAGAAGACAAGAACACTTGGCAATATTCCTCCAACATGACATACACTACTACCACATACGAAACGTGTAGCTTACCGGTGTTATGGTATTTGGGTTAATTGTCAATAGTTATCGAAGGTACCAGGATTATAATTTAGTACGCCAGACGCGTGTTTCGTCTACATAAGACTCGCATGCGACGCTCGGAGGGATAAATCCTACTTTGTAAAGAATCACTCTGATTCAAACAAAAAATTCTCTGAAACTGATATTATCAAGATGCTTGATTTCTTGATTGACAACATATTTGTTACGTTCGGAGGACGTGTTTTTCAACAGACTGTCGGCATTCCAATGGGAACAAACTGTGCCCCTCTACTCGCCGACTTGTTTCTTTATTATTATGAGGCTGACTTCATGCAGGAACTTCTTAGGAAGAAAGATAAGAAGTTAGCAATATCCTTTAACTCTACTTTCCGCTATATAGATGATGTTCTTTTACTAAACAATTCAAAATTTGGTGACTATGTGGAACGCATCTATCCAATCGAACTAGAGATAAAGGATACTACAGATACAGTTAAGTCGGCTTCATATCTTGACTTACATCTAGAAATTGACAATGAGGGTCGGTTGAAAACAAAACTTTACGACAAAAGAGATGATTTCAGCTTTCCAATTGTGAACTTTCCATTTCTAAGTAGCAACATTCCAGCAGCACCTGCATACGGGGTATATATCTCCCAATTGATACGATATTCCCGTGCTTGCATTTCCTATCATGATTTTCTTGATAGAGGTTTGCTGCTACAAGGAAGCTATTAAACCAAGAGTTCCAAATGGTGAAGTTGAAATCATCCCTTCGTAAATTTTACGGACGCCATCACGAGTTGGTTGACCGTTATGGAATAACCGTTTCACAAATGATATCGGATATGTTCCTTACGTCGTAACTACAATCCCCTTCCCTTTCATGAATATGACCTACCGAATTAGACAATTTACCGGATTTGTAATCACATAAGCAACACGACGGGTGCCACATGTGGAGCAGGATCTGCTTACCCTTCCGGAGCACCTGAGATCACCCCTAGTTTTTGGTGGGGTTCGTGTTGTTTATTCTTTAGTTTTCTTTGTTGTGTCGTGTGTACTATTGTTTTTCTGTTTGTCTTTTTCATTTTTAGCCATGGCGTTGTCAGTTTGTTTTGGATTTATGAGTTTGACTGTCCCTTTGGTATCTTTCGTCCCTCTTTCATATCAAAATATGGATAAAGCCAAACAAGTACAAAGTTGAAGAGCATTGAAGATCCAATATTCCAAAAAGTTGTGCCAAATACGGCTAAGGTAATCTGTGCCTGGGATAAGAAAATCCTTAGTTTTTCGAAAAATTCAAAGTTTAGTTAAGTTGCTAATCCTGTAGGCTATCACCAGCATCTTTTGATTGGCAAACCATTGGTACCATTCTGGTCTGGACTTTCAGTAGCTGCAATGACTTGTTAAATACTCATTCACAGTGACTCTGGCTTCAAGGAAGGATGTCGATGGACATGTTAAGGTGGTACCTAACACTACAGGGAGATAACTCTGTTAAGTCAGCTAAACGTTTTAATTACGTTGTGTTGTATAGGGAATATTAAGCTTCTTAATGATCGAAATTGGTGTTTGTCAAACTGCTATATAACCAGTGTATTTCTTTCTGACAAAACGGTTGATTAAAAATTTTGGAAATTTTTATATTTTTGTTAAAGGGTCAAAGTAAATACTTTGTCAAAATTTAATTAAAATTAAACGAGCCAAATTAATTTTAGTGAAAGTGTTAGGTACCACCTTAATACTTGAAAGCAGCATTGAAATGCACAGCATAATGTACAGCTTATTGGATTGTGAGAGAAAAACTAATTGAGACTGTGCTTCATTTTGATTACCCTGCATTTAAATCTTATCATTATTATCAATATCTTGAATATGTAATATTAAGTTGTTATACCAAATATTTTTGGAATTTTGGATCCTCAATGCTCTTCGACTTTCATATTGTATTTGTTTGGCTTTATAAATATTTTGATATGAGCTTCACGGATGAGTCTTATGTAGATCAAACGCGCGTCTGGCGTACTAAATTATAATCATTGTACCTTTGATAACTATTAACACCACTGGATCGATGCCACTGCTGGTGGACGTTTCTTCCCCGAGGGTATAAGCAACCCAGTAGTCAACACTTTGGTGTTGACATGAATATCAATAATGTGGCCATTTTTATAAATTTCCTGTTAACAAAACTTTGAATTTTCGAAGAACTTTTTCTTATCCCAGGCATAGATTACATTAGCCTTATTTGGCTCAACTTTTTTGAATTTTGAATCCTCAATGCTCTTCAACTTTGTACTTGTTTGGCTTTATAAATATTTTGATATGAGCGTCACTGATGAGTCTTATGTAGACGAAACGGGCGTCTGGCGTACTAAATTATAATCCTGATACCTTTGGTAACTATTTCATCTATTCTCCCATTCTGAAAACATATTCTAGTCTTGAATCTTTGTGAGGTTTTATACATATTTTTAATTGCTAGTAAACTGAAGTTATGTTAACATTTACTGTACTGTAAAATTAATGTAGACCTTGTCAGCTTGTATCGGCTATTTTTTCTTTATTATTCCCGTTCCTTCAAAAAGAAGATGTTTGTTTGCATTTGTATCCAAGGAAAAATGTATATTTTTTAAAATTTTATGAGCATTATTACAAAAATCACTCAAATTATGACATTTTTTGATGGCGCCATTTTTAATTGCCGCCATGTTGAAAAAGAGGGACGAACGATACCAAAGGGACAGTCAAACTCATAAATCTAAAACAAACTGACAACGCCATGGCTAAAAATGAAAAAGACGAACAAACAACAGCACACACGACACAACATAGAAAACTAAAGAATAAACAACACGAACCCCACCAAAAAACTAGGGGTGATCTCAGGTGCTCCGGAAGGGTAAGCAGATCCTGCTCCACATGCGGCACCCGTAGTGTTGCTTATGTGATAACAAATCCGGTAAATAGTCTAATTCGGTAGGTCATCATTGATGTCCCCTGGTGTGATAAATACATTGTAGGCCTGTAGGCCTGTGTTTACATCTCAGTTTTACACATTTGTTTCTATACCACATCAATAGTGTATATGTTTATCAATACTGTCAAACCCTGACATTTTTAACGGCGCCATTTTAAATATAGTCGCCATTTTGAATAACTATGTATCTAAAATATTGTGAAAAAAGAATTATTTGCATATCTTTAATGTTTTCCCTCAAATCTGTGATGTCTACTGAGTTCTTTAATGTTGGTAGACTGATTTTGTGAATTCATATCTTACGTCGGCCATCTTTAATTAGACGGCCATATTAGTTTTTTTTTATGGCTCCTTATCTGAACTTTGATTAGACACCTTAATCACTCACTATGCCGAATTTCATGCTTTTACCATTACGTGATCAATTATGCTTATATCCTCTGAATATATATTTTTTATGGGTCACGTGGAAAGCCCGCCTCCGTATGCGAGATATTAGCCTGTGTTGAAGAATCATTGTTGGCATTCGCCTGTTTTTTTTGCTCTTTGGTCGGGTTGCTGTTTTTCTGACACATTCCCTCCAAAAACTACCGAAACATAATGAATGGATGTACTTTCATAGCTTTGTATGAGTCTAGTTAAATAACCAAAACTGAAGTAGCGTTACAAATATTAAAACATTTACTTTCAATAGGAGCAAGCTTGTTTCGCATATTTCATCACAAATTGAAAGAAAAAGATATCAGAAATGTTATACTTTCAAGGTAAAAAATGTGTATGGAACCGAGACAACTATATTATGAGTCTTATGAAAATAAGGAGGTGTGGTAAGCAATCAGACGAATCCACATAAAGACTTAAAGACCAGGATGAACACCGATACAAGGTTCTGTATGGCTTCAACAATGATAAAAGCCTGTATATATGTATAGAATTATAAGTTTTTTTGCAACAACACATGCAAAGGACCAGCTAAACCTTCAAAATAAACCTTTGTGTCTATGAAAGAACAATGTAGAGGTTTCGAGCAAACAGTTGTAACCGTGTCGCTTTTGTTCTCATACAAAACTGTGCATAAACAAACAAATTCTGAGCATATAGTAACTCTAAACTTAAAATCATATGTATGAAATACCTGATATATTATCTTAATATTTACATACATATAGAAAAAAAATAAAGTATTAGTAACTGTAATATAAGCTAGGCAAGATCATGTAAGACCAAACAGAATGACACATTGGAAATCAAATAAAATTTTACAAAAACACTACTACAGACGAACCACGAGAAACTCTATACTGACAAATAATACTTATGTGGAATGTACCGAAAATACAGAATTAAAACCACACACTATAAAACATAACACAATATCTTACTGGACTTACAAAAGAATCATCATAACTAAATACATGAATGTTGGATGTATAAATATCTAGACACGTCGCATAGCAATGATAATTCACAACCGGCGAAGCAGTCTCATTCGGAAAATCACAATCTAAGACGTGGTAAACACTCCTATATTTGAAGTCCGTATTCTGTGAACATGCACTAGCATAATGTGCCAATTGAATAATATTAACACCATACGATGGGACAGAGGGTATGTTACTGCTGAGAAATGGGAAATTTATAAGTTTGTCATAGATTCTAGTGTACATTCGTCCATCTGTGTCAATTGAGAAAAAGATAAATATATGAAGCGATAGTATGTTTATATGTAAGTTCACTAGAATATATATAGGCGAAATTACTGACTGAAATATGGGTTATTAGATGATATGACATTATCTGAAAGTAAAATTTAAGAATTACGCGCGGGTTTTTTTCTTCATGTCTTTTAAAAGGTTTAAGATGATGTTAAATAATATGTAGGATTTCCAGTTTTGGTATGTGTTGTGTGTTCCGAGCTCTTTTATGAGAGAGTGTTTCTTTTACAAATGAAGATAGCATTATTGGAGGCATTATATGCTGGAACAACGACACATTTGTCATGGAAAGAGAATGAAGCATCCACGAACTCTGGGTTCTCGAATGGGGTTGAAATGTTTGCGCTCATAGTACATCGTAGTTTCTGCATGCGCTTGCAAATTCATGATCGAATAGCTTTGATACATTCAGACAGAGTATCCAGTTCTGGTTAGTCTGGCTCGCGCTTTATCCATTTTCTAGCATAAGCTTCAACTGCATCAATCTGTAACCTAAAGTTCTTTTTCCATTGATGGGCTTTGGAAGTCTATAGATTGATGCCTTGTCTAACATCTCTCTTAATCGTTCATTAGCTACGATGACAAGGTTGCCAGTAGTCACATGACCAGCTGAACTATAATTGTATTTTGGGACATTCAGTAGTCAAGATACTGTTTCCGACACAGCATTTTAAGTCAATTTGAGGCGCATGACCCTATATATTTTTTTAGTTGTAATGCAACACTGGCATTTCTAGTAACAGGAACTGCTACCCGTTTTCCCTAATTTATGTAGTCTTCGAGAAAAAAACATACGGAACACTAGTGGTACCCTATGGAAAATGCATTACGAATAATTGCGCTCTTGTAACCATATGTTTGTATGTTTGATTTGAATTTTTGAAGTCAATTAATTGTTGCATATCTGTGATGAATATTTACATAGTTTTTCAGGGATAAATGGTGTATTTTATCATAGTTTTTCATAGACAAATCAACGTGGTAAAAACATTGGAATGAAGTGTAAACGCTTGGATGAGATCGGACCTCCAAGGTAAAACTCGTTAAAAATGTAAATTCTATTTGTCATGTTCATAGAAAAAAGTAAACGAACAAAAATACGAAGAAAATTCAAAACAATTTTTCTCAATGAGTTCAATAGAAGAGTATGTTTACATATAAAAAGTAATTTCTTAGCAACGATTAGAAAACATATGAATAGTCATACTAAGTGATATTATTTAATATATATTTGCTATACAAATGTAATATGTATTTTACAACAGTTACTTTTCACTACCCTGAGTGATTAGTGGATTGTAACAGGGAACATCAGGAGGAGCTTGGACTCTTGAAGGATATTGTAACAAGCCAATATTTGAAATAAATATTTAATTATGTTGTTAAAAAAAAAAGAAAATTCAAAACGGAAAGTCACTAATCAAATGGCAAAACCAAAGCACAAACACATAAAACGAATGGATAACAAATGTATTTTTTGACTTGGTACAGACATTTTCTTATGTAGAAAATAATGGTTTAAATCTGATTTTAAAGCTAGCTACACCTCTCACTTGTATGCACTTCACATTATATTGACAGCGATATGTGAAAAAATCCAAACATGTGCATTAACTGATTTTGTGTCATGGATGAATAGTCCATATCCTATGTTCATCTATTCTAAATCATAATAGGTAAAAATGTCAATAAGAGACACAGCAGTCAACAATGCGTTATGATCTTTAATAATCACTATAAAAACATATATGTCAACAAAGAAAAACAAAAAAGCAAATCGGCAAAGCACATAAGCAAAAACAAAGACAAGAATACAAAAAAATACCATAGTACAATAACACTATGAGGGGGTTGTTAAGCTTCTATTACTAATTACTAATGAAAAGTGAAAAAAAATACCAAACTCAAATGAAAATTCAAAAAGGGAAGTCCCTAGTCAAATGGCAAAATTAAAAGCTCAAACTCATAAAGCAAATGGACACTATTTAATTTTGACATAACAGTTGACAACAAATCATAAACGACTGTCCTCGTCCAGAATCAGAGTTTGTATGCACACACATGCAGGTGGTAAATTTCTCTGATACAAGTGATACATATTACGTTTTCTATATTTAGGCATTTTGTTAAGCACTGAATGCTTTGGCATTATAAAAAATGACTAAAAATAACTAGTAAAATGCCTTTTAATTTTTTCATGAATCCTTTAACCGTTTCACAGATGATATCGGATATGTTCCGTATGTCGTAACTACAATCCACTTCCCTTTTCACGAATGTGACCTACCGAATTAGACTATTTTGTAATAACATGAGCAACATGACGGGTGCCACATGTGGAGCAGGATCTGCTAACCCTTCCAGAGTATCTGAGATCACTCCCAAATTTTTGTGGGGTTCGTGTTGCTTAGTCTTTAGCTTCTATGTTGTGTCTTGTGTACTTTTATTTGTCTGTTTGTCTGTTTGTCTTTTTCTTATTTAGCCATGGCGTTTTCAGTTTATTTTCGATCTATGAGTTTGACTGTCCATCTGGTATCTTGCGCACCTCTTTAAAATGCATCAGCAATTTGTCGTTTTATCAAAAGCATGAAGGTAAAGAACGAAAATTTCCTTCACTCTGTGTAATGGATACAAAAATTACATAGGAACAAACAACGTTCCGATCTTATGGCGATCAACAGCGTTCCTCATTTTAAACATTTATTGTACCAGCAAGCAAAAGCAGACTTCAGACTTATCATTTGTCTTCCATTTGTTTAAACTAGAAATGTTACATTGTTTGTTGCATAATGATCTTTTACAGATTTTTCCAATCGGATTCTCATTATACATATTGTATATTGCCATAAAAGTGCGAGGTTTTGGCTAGCCACAACATCGGGTTCAACCCCCAAAAAATTCTAAAAAATGTCCTGTACCAAATCAGGAAAATAGCTACTGTTATCGTATAGTTTGTTTCTGTGTATGTTGTATTGTCTTTCATTTTCGTTCACTTCAGTGTTTCTTTTGTCGAAATGTACTTTATTGTATTGTTAATTTGCGTAATTCTCTGTCCTGAATGTTATTTGTACTGCATTCCCGTCATGTAGTGGTGTCCTTTTAGTGTTATATTTAACATTTCCATAAAAGTGCGAGGTTTGGTTAGCCACTAAACTAGGTTCAACCCACCATTTTTTTCTAAAAAGTGTCCTGTACCAAGTAAGGAAAATGGCCATTTTTTGATTGAGGCAAGCCTTCCAATGGATATTTTATCGTGTGTTTTTCTATGTTGTGATGTAATGCTATTGTTTCAGAAAAAGGGAGAAGGTTTGGTACCATTAGAACGTTTAATCCCGCTGCAAATGTTTGCACCTGTCTTAAGTCAGGAATCTGGTGTACAGTTGTTGTCGTTTGTTTATGTAATTTATACGTGTTTCTCGTTTTTATATAGATAGACCGCTGGTTTTCCTGTTTGAATGGTTTTACACTAGTAATTTTGGGGCCTTTTACAGCTTGTTGTACGGTGTGAGCCAAGACTCCGTGTTGAAGGCCGTACATTTACCTATAATGGTTTCCTTTTTATGAATTGTTATTTGGATGGAGAGTTGTTTCATTGGTATCACACCACATCTTCTTATATCTATTGTTGTATTATAATTCATTTCTGTGTGTGTTGCATTTTAGTGTTGTGTTTCTGTTGAGTCGTTGTTCTTCTCTTACAGTTGATGTGTTTCCCTCAGTTTCAGTTTGTAACCTGGATTTGTTTTATGAATTTCGAACAGCGTTATACTACTGTTGCCTTTATGTTAAAAATTTGCCAATTAACACATTACAAAAATGTTAAAAAATGGTGTTGCATAGAAAGACCAAATCACATAAGTTATTCTCTTTGTTTCCATTCCACTTATAAGACGAATCTTTGTAAATCTTTACAAATCTCCGAGGAGTTTACTCCAAAGTCAGTTCAAAACATAGATACACTTTTCTAAATTTGGTATATACGTTTCCTACGCATAATGTGAGGCTTATATAAAAAAGAAGATGTGGTATGATTGCCAATGAGACAACTATCCACAAAAGACCAAAATTACACAGAAATTAACAACTATAGGTCATCGTACGGCCTTCAACAATGAGCAAAGCCCATACCGCATAGTCAGCTATAAAAGGCCCGATAAGACAATGTAAAACAATTCAAACGAGAAAACTAACGGCCTTATTTATGTACAAAAAAATGAACGAAAAACAAATATGTAACACATAAACAAACGACAACCACTGAATTACAGGCTCCTGACTTGGTACAGGCATATACGTAAATAATGTGGCGGGGTTAAACATGTTAGTCCTAGATTACTAGTATATTGAATGCACATCGAAGCAGAGTTTTTCAGAAATCCGATTTTCCATTGAACATTGTACATAGCATGCATATCAAATATTGAATATTGTATTTGTTAGTTTGACTGTCCCTCTGGTGTCTTTCTTCTCTCTTGTATAACTTGGAAATCACTTGATACTGTGATGGAGAGCAAACAACCATGACAACTGCGAAATCAACCAAATGATACACGATATTTAATATAAGTGCATTATTTTGTGAATGTTGATTTATTTGAGTGAAAAAACAAGATTTTTTCATGCATGTATTTTGTAAAATTTGCATCTCTGCATAAATCGTCCTTAAATCGATTTATAGTTCCTGCATGGTACCTTTTATTTCATGTTTGACCGCAAGGTATATAATAAGATTTACCAATTTCATTTATGTTAAGGACTAGGGAGTTCGAACCTTATATCTTCTGAATTATTTACATGTTCTCAACTCCGAAAATATTAAAAGGACGCTATCAATCATGTAATCGCAGTCTGACTGACAACTCAGCCGACAAACAGTTCGCTAGCAGCGTCATCGACAAAGTCACGCTACTTTATGTTTGCTTTTGATCATTGCATTTCGTGTCATTATAAACTTTTGGAATCACCCTTCGCCCTTTCCTTTCTATCTTGTTGCTTTCGCATATGAAATAAAACAACAACTACAACGTAATAATGTTTAACCAATTTATTAAAATAAAACAAGGAACTTGACTTTGTAAAGGTCTTGAGAGGAAATTCTTCATCTGCATCTTACAACTTTTTACCACCAGCCTATGAAAATAAATAAAATATCATAAAAACAATGCACACGTAACTATATTCAGCAAATATGTAAATTTGATTTTCAAAAATGTAGTTTCATGAATTTATGCCGAAGTTTAAATTTTCATATAGTGTATCATGGTGTTTTGGTCTTTAGCAATAAAATTTCGTCCCGCTTGAGCAAGAAAATTAAATCAACTGTCTGTAGAAAGGGTTTTGCCAATTTTCGTTCCCTTGGCATTTATAGGAGGGACAAATATGGTAAGAATAACGACTTGCATTTGTCATATTAGAAAAAATGCAATTTTAAGATAGGTTTTCTGTCGATGACTTCAAAATTTGCTCCTTGCTGATATGCTTCAACTTAGTGCTCATGTATTTTAATACCCTCCCTAAGTTCCTTAACACGATAGGATTAGCAGATTAGCATCATAAAATACTTACATGAGAATTTTGTCCACCATCAAGAACTGAAAAATAAATATATATACATGTAAATTATAGAACATTCTTTCGTCTATCATCCCGCCACTTTGCAGTAATGAGGGTGTTTTTTTACTGTTGGCACTACATGGATTGTACATTTCAATAAAAACAACAATGATGTTAGAGTAAAGAGTAAAGCCAATACGGTTTCAGATTCATTATTTTATGGCCAAAAAAATCAATGAAGATTTCACTTTAGAATGGGACATGAAAAATCATTTAGTCTGCTTCACTTGGTTTATTTTCAAAGGTTATTCATCTAAACGTTTAATTTTACACCTATTGGCAACCTAGAAAAGCATGGAATAGTTGGCCGTATTTAAAATGCATTAATCAGGATTAAAAACCATTACGTATGGACATACAACACTGCAATGCACATAACATCAATGATCGCGTATATGCTTTTATCTTATCCAAATTATTGCTTGCCAATTAGTTCTTTTTTAATTAATAATTTTATAGACATATACCAAACAAATAAATGGTTCAGCACTTTTTATTTAAAACTATTACATATTAATTTAAGAAATTGTAGTACTCTCTTGTTGTGAGTTAATATTGATGTTTTTATTTAACATTCATAGATACTTGATATTATACTTTCATCTTGAAATTTATTGTTGGGAATTAACTTTCGTCCTTCTACTAATTGCCAAGAGTATATCTTTTGTAGTATTAATCGACAAAAGATCAGTAATAAGAAGTTGTTCTGGTTTTATTTTCAAACCGAAGGAGATACATATATAATAATATCAAAGTATAAAATATATTATAATTGATTTTGTTTTATCAATTTAAAGCTTTATATTTTTTCGTCACTTATCTTTCATTTACCATACTGTTGTTTTTATTCCACCCTTTTGAAATATTATTATTCCAAATCTCGTAGTTACTATTGTTATCTTATTTTCTTTGAATGTTTGATATACCTGTTAATCTGAATTTTGATAACAGAATGTGGCATCTAATGATATCTTAATGTTCTCCTACCAACATAATTTACCGTAATAATTTAAGAAAATATCTATGAGCATTCACAACGGTTATAATTTCTGAAAATGTTATACTCCATTTTAATTCGTATATTAGTATACGAAGATATCACAGAACATTCTTGTTTCATATTTATTTACCTGGGTTAAGTCCCCATAAATCTTGGTTAATTGTTCCACCAACTAAAATAAATAAAGGCGGAATTAAGGGGTTAGTTGTTAAGTTACTTAAAAGCAACGTTGTTAGTTGTTAGTTATAAAAAGCATAAGCAATAGAATGGATGGAGAAGTAAGGTAGAGATATTTGCATCCCCCCACTCCCATCATCACTTAAAATGTTGATTGTTTGTTTACCTTAAAAAAAACCTTTTGGGCGCAATTGGGATAGATAAAGGCAACAGAAGCATACCGCTGCTCGAAAGTCATAAATCGACTGAGAGAAAACAAATCCGAGTTACAAAATAAAACTGAGGTAAATATATCAACTATAAACGTAATGTCAGAAGAACGTCAAGAATATTGTATAGTTACAGATTGTAATTAAAAAAACATGGAACAATACGAAAACTAGTACACACATAGTTTTAACAAAGAATTATTGCAAAACGTTTAAATTTAGATTCAGGATATTTAGATCAAATTTTATTGTAATTGACAATAACTGAATCATAGCATTATTCTTTCGCACGCACGGACTGATTTTAAATCTAAAATTACAATTTAATATGCAACTTTTTGAATATTTACCGAAGGCTTGTCGCGATAAGAAAATTTGATATTTGACAGCTTTAAGTGCAAATATTTGAGACAACATTAATACCGATGCTCAAATCCCCCAAATTCATTTTAAATGAACAAGGCAAATGAAAACATATTGCATGATTCCCAACAGATGTCAGCTATCATAAGTTCCAACCTTTCGAATCCTAACTCACTCAAAATGTCGACAGAAGAGGAGATAGTTCCTACATTTTCAGACCAGAAGACAGTCTATTAAATTGGCCTAAAACATATCAAATTCATAGTATATACACTACACGTAAATTAAAATAGGTGGCCTGAATAAACAGTTAGAAAACAAATATTTTTTATCACCACCCCAAAAATTCTAATTTAGTCAATTGCTATTCATTTCTTCAATGAATATGCTGGCCTCCTTGTTATATTACCTCCTGCTCAAACTCCCCATTGTGGAACTATTCCACCAGCTAAAATAAATAAATGTCTCAAACTTACTAATTTGCTAAAAAATTAATTTGTTAATCTTTTAATCATTTTGTAATTTTTTTTCTTCAAGTAGTTAATCATTTTTTTTTAATTTGTTAAAAAAAAATTCAGTTTGTTAAATTTTGTTTCAAGTTCTTATTTTTTTTTTCAATTGCTTAAATAAAAAATGTTGCTTTTTTTTTCCAATATGTTAATGTCATTGCATACTATAGCAAAAGGTTGCTGCATAGAGTTTAAATATTACTTTTAATTTTGTTTATTTCATTTCAGACGAAATAGTGAAATTAAACATATATTATATAAGTTCGATAAACGTTCATCAATCCATTTTTGCGTTGTTATTTCGTTTTGTTTTTTTTTAAATTCTGGAATATATTGTAACAAACCATTCTACATGGGCTTTAAATTCGAAACGCATTATAATCAACATAATAGTTAATACATACTTTTATTGTTTTAAACACATTGATCTTATTGTAATCCGCCATAGAAAATATCATTGAATTTTACGTCAGTATACGTTAGTTTCTTTCAATCCAAATAAAACCCTTAAAACTTAAATTGCCTCATTTTTTAATCTTTCAACTAATCATTAGATATGAAAATCAATATCAGCTAAATGGGAACCTAACTATACGTTGATTTAGGTGAAATATCTTTTCAGATATGACTGTTCATCACGTTTGATGAACCAAGATCAACCAACGCTTAGAATAGCAAATTGTTTTGAAGTGAAACATGTTTTGTACTTGACAGAAACCTAAAAAATATCTTTTTCTGTACCACAGGGACCCCACGGTATCATCATATTCACCGTTAGATTAAAAGCAACATACAAATATGCAAGGATTTGAATGTTTACATTTTGTCACTCTATACCTCTTCCATTAACCATGCAACTGGTAAATAAATTCTAATATCAAAAAAGGTCATTTTGTTCTGAACTTCTGAACCTAAAAACATTGTTACGAGATAAGGTTGTTTTTCCGATTTTTGTTTTGTAAATCAGCAGTGTGCATGCTTCTTGTTTTAGAACTTTTTCGAACTATTCAGTATTTTGTTGATTTATATAGTTAAATAAAACCAACTGAGCAATCTAAAAATAGCTTGAACAGATGTCAATTGACAGCAAGCGATGTATCTAAATGTACCTCAGTGAAAATTGACTGCAAGATTGACCATGACTTTTCAATTTATTGTTCAATCTTGTAAGACATGTTTAGATCAAAATGACCGTTTCAGTTCAAAATTATTTTACTAGCATGCGAGTGAAAAATATGCTTGAGCTCGTGAAAAAAGATGCTTGTGAAAAATAAGCTCAAGCTCGTGAAAAAATAAGCTCAAGCTCATGACAATTAATCTCGTGAAAAAATGAGTTCGTGTTAATACCATCGCACCCAATCAATTTACAAAGTTTCTTGTTTCTATAGTACATTTTTCCTACATATTTATATTCATTTAGTTACAAACTGCTATTTCATGTATAAGTCGATGCAAGCCGTGGTAAGTAAATATATGAAAATTAAATGTAGTTTATAGAAACAAGAAATTTGCAATGGCAGAAATGGATATTTGATAGATTATATTATAGATGTGACGCAATGGTAAAAATGGATAATTGATAGATTATATGAATGTAACATCGTCACGTGACCTACCTCCTCCTCCTCCTCCTCCTAAAAAGTCAGCACCTTAAAAATAAAAAGTTCAATAAATAAAAATAAATAAAAGAGATGTTGGGTGCATGTCAATCGATTCCCGGCAAAGATGACACTAAATAGATCTGGTTATTATTTAATGTCCCTAATGGTCATAAAGCCCCTTATGTTGCTACGTATTAATAAACCATTGTCTGTCAAATTATTTAGTTTTAGAGTTCTCGATGACGATAACTACAGAGGAGCTTTTTGGACGCACGAAATGAAAGTTTGAATTTCAAGTTTTCATTGAGATTACATATAATAGGTTATTGAAGTCGACATAAATACGATGTTTAAAAGTGCTTTATAATTTGCCAATTTCTAAACCGGCTCGATGAATAATAAAATAAATTATAAAATATTATACTAGTAAAAGAGGGACGAAAGATACCAAAGGGACAGTCAAACTCATAAATCTAAAACAAACTGACAACGCCATGGCTAAAAATAAAAAAGACAAACAGAAAAACAATAGTAACACACGACACAACATAGAAAACTAAAGAATAAACAACACGAACCCCACCAAAAACTAGGGGTGATCTCAGGTGCTCCGGAAGGGTAAGCAGATCCTGCTCCACATGTGGCACCCGTAAACTGATATTCTTTTTAAAATTATCGGCGACCAATGTTAACTTCTAGTTAATTCCTTGACTAAAATATTGATTGTAAACGCTTCACTGAATATCAATTTGACCATCGTACGTGTTCAATGTGATATTGATTTTAAAATATACAAACTAATATCTTTGCAATAACTTTATGAATTATAAATGGCATGTTCATCACTTCAATATATCAAGATTTCGACTTACCTCCTTGTGCAAATGGATCAGATCCGACTGAAATAAAGTAATTTATATTATTTGAGGATTTTCGATACTTTTTGTTCTAAATAACAATGCTAAAAAAGTAACAAATTTTGTATAAATTGATAGCATATAGTTGGTGGAACTTATAAAGCAGAAAAAAATCAAGATCTATGTCCTATTTTTTTGAAAGATGTATGCAGCAGAAATTTGACGGGAAATTGTTCTCTCTAGATTTGTCATACATTTAAAATCGGATCCATTTTCTTTTAAACACTATGAAAAAATAGCAAGAAATTTATAAGATTTCCATAAATGACTACCAAAGAAGATACTTTATTAACAAATAGCGTATACAAAAGGCAGGGAAAACAAAATATCTAAACTGATTTAAACAAAATATCGTTAAAACTTAATTTGCACAATTATAAATAGTACTTGAAAATTATTTGGTAGTGGAAACAAATGGAGACATTTTTATGGATGTATAATTACATGCTAGAAAATAATCAGTGCAATAGGTTTAAAATGTTTCACATGGGAATTCATACATGTCTATCTGTGTGACGTACATGCTAGCTACCCTGTGATGCTCTAAATATTGGTTTTAATTTGCATGCATGAATACTTTTGATGTATCTTTACTCACAATTAACTGACATATCACCCCTAGTTGCTGTTATTAAAATAAAACCAATATGAATTTACTTTATTCATTCACTGATGATTTGCTATCGAATGTGATAGGGGAGAGACGTTTATTGCTGACTCTAGTACATTAGCATTTAATTGTTATAATGCTACGAACGTTCGTTTGTATTGTGGACAAATATGTCTATTTTCTTTTCAATTTATTTTCAAAGTGTGAACTTTTATAAGATTTGTATCACGTTAACATGTTTAAATAAAAAAAGATATTTCAAATTTTATTTTTATTTTTCTCTTCAGAAAATATTCAGTTACTTCATAAATTACCAAGACAAAGTGAGTTTTTTTACTTCATAAACGTGATTGCCCATTCTTGTGTTCATAGAACTTTTTTTTATAGTTCTAGATTTTTTGATAAACTTTTTTTTCTGTTCCAACTTCGTTTAGGCAATTGAAAATAGAAATTAAACGGAAAGAATTATTATTGTATTAGATTTCGCCTTAGTGTATATAAAACTAAATAATTGTAAGATTACAAAAACAAATAAAATTATCATCTATGAAAAGGAGTAAAGTCCTTAAAACTTATTTCAAAATAAGGCGATTTTCGTCTTGACTTAATTAAAAGATATTAGTGTTTCACGTGTGTTCTTCGAGGTTCTGAGAATAATTCAGATCTTTGAGTACTCAAAAAAGATTCGCGCAATTCAGTTTTTGAATACGATATTTTTGACTTACGTCCAAAATTCTGACCACCTCCTAATCCTTGGTCCCATTGTCCTCCAGCTCCGCCTCCTAATCCTTGGTCCCATTGTCCTCCAGCTCCGCCTCCTAATCCTTGGTCCCATTGTCCTCCAGCTCCGCCTCCTAATCCTTGGTCCCATTGTCCTCCAGCTCCGCCTCCGAATCCTTGATCCCATGCTCCACCGGCTCCACCTCCTACTCCTTGGTCCCATTGTCCACCACCACCGCCGTTTAATGGGACTGGGAGTATATTACCTCCATGACCTCCGCCGTTTCCACCACCACCTCCGCCTTGGTGACCACCAAATCCATTATCTGCGATTTTCAAGTGAACAGAAGATTAACAGAGTTATTTAACTGAAAAGTTATTTGAAAATCATATTTCATTTTAATACTGATAGTTTAAAACCATATTTTAAGTGTATGACAGTCAAAAACATTGTAGCTTAAAAACGAACGTTAAGACCATACGGACGGACTTTAAAGATCGTAAAGCGAATATCAACAATTTTTTATTATAATTTTTTTGGTTACTTGGATATCAAAAATAAAGAAAAACAACATTTTAATCCTTTTACATGGCATGTACAAAATGAATTCTTCAGAAACTATTGCTCCAAACTGACAGATGAGTAAGCTGAATTCAATATCTACTCATATCGTTAAGAAAATAAAAGACTAACAGACAAATAACAGTACACAAGAGACAACAAAGAAAACTCAAGCCCAAGCAACACGAACTTCACCAAAACATTGGGTGTTCTCAGGTGCTCTGGAAAGGTTAAGTTTGTTCCACATCTGGCACCCGTCGTGTTGATCATATTATTATAAACTATTGAAAATAGTCTAATTCAGTAGGTCATTTTCGTGAATAGGAAATGGGATTGTAGTTACGACATAAGGAACATATCCGATATTTGGGATCCGATTATTTCGTAACGGTCAACCAACTCGTGATGGCGTCCATAAAATTATGAATAAGTAATAGCGAAAATCTTACCAATAACTTGTGTTCCTAAATCGACTGGAGCAGTGTTTACTTGCTTGGGAAAGACTGGTACTGAAATTAAATAATCACAAAGGTAGTGTATGGTTTTAAATATTTGTTTAAAGTATTTTGTTCTTGTCTTTCTGGTTTTTGTGAGTGTGATTCGCATAACAAAATTTATTGACAGGATCAGGCAAGTGGCATTGATGGACTCCTGTGCAAAACAATAAGGTAATATGTTAAAGATAATAACGTTGTCAGTTTGTTTTAGATTTATGAGTTTGACTGTCCCTTTGGTATCTTTCGTTCCTCTTTTAAAGACCTACAAGCAAGTGTTATGATTTAAAGAGATACACGGTTTTATCATCAATTTCCGATCAAACTTTGGCTAAATGATATATAGTTATAATATATATTTGTATGCAGTAAAACCTGTTTTAAGAGAAAACAGCTAGCATAAAAAAGAAATCATTTTTTGTTGTTAAAGGTACGATAATTATATTATTGTGATGTTTTGGTACGATCCTACACGATTTGTATTTTCTCATAGCTTACATTAGTCCTACAGTAGAATATGAAAAAAGATCGGGATGGAATTTGCATATCTTATAGATAATGGAAATAAAAAATAAAAATTGAGAAAAAATGGACAAAATAAAAATAATGATGTCTTTAGATAGAAGATTCTCACCTGGGTCTGGAACAGGAACTGAAACGATAACAATCAAACATTATATTTCTCATTTGAAACGTTTTCATACTAAGAGAAATAAATTATGCATTTAATGAGTAAAAGTAAAATGTGTAGTCGAATAAAGTTATCGTAAAACAGTGATATTTCAATATTATTAGCATCACATCTTAAATTCCATATTTTTTCTGACTTTAATATAATTATAGCACAAATGTAATGGCATATCAATTAACTTGTATTTCTGGTTTGGTAAGACTTGTTCTAAATTAATCATATAAAATTCGTTGAAAATGTCAATATATTTATCAAATTTTGAGATTTTATTAAATTGATAAACATAAGATAATTTTCCCAGAGAATAATATTTTGGCCACGAGCATCACTTAAGAGACATGTATTGTCGAAATGCGCATCTGGTGCAGGGAAATTGGTACCGTTAATGTTATACATACCTTGAACTGGTACTCCGAAAGGTACATTAACTTTCTTTGGTACAATTTTTTCTACAACTTTGGTTTGGACAACTGGGAAGGGTTGTGGTACTTTAACTGAAAGATTGGTGAATATTCCATTGTAATATGATACACATATTTTACTAGGGATTATTAAATACATAAATCATCACTAAATAGTCTATTATCTGTATGCGTATGTATAAACATTTTATCAGGGATTATTAAATACACAAATCATCACAAAATAGTCTATTATCTGTATGAGTATGTATATATATTTTACTTGGGACTATTAAATACAAAAATGAACACAAAATGGTCTATTAGGTGTATGCGTATGTATATACATTTTACTAGGGACTATTAAATACAAAAATCAACACAAAATGGTCTATTATCTGTATGAGTATGTAAATACATTTTACTAGGAACTATTTTGAAAAAAAGAAAAGATTAACACTGACGAAATATTTGTCTTTTGTGAGATTTTGAATTTTCCTTGGAGTTCAGTATTTCTGTGATTTTACTTTTTGATTTTTCTGTTATCAGTACCGTTTCAGAAATATATAGAGTTGTATTTTTCCTGATGGTGAAGCATAGTCTATCTGAAGTACATGTTTTTTTTTTGTTTTTTTTTCGCAAGGGATGAAATTTAGCCAACAATGTTAGATATGCAAAATTGCAAAAATGACGTGGATATTTATTTTATTTCTCTCAAAGTATCAAATACTGTTTTACTTATGAAGCTAAGATGTTAAATGATGTAGCAATTGCATAAATTATATTTCTTCACGTTATATTATATACTTGTCATAATTGATTTTTCATATTCATTAAAATAAATTAGTTTTATTAACTTACCGAAATGTGGTCTTGGTACTTCAACTGAAATAAAATGATACAAATAAAAATAAATGTCATGTATGTAGTTGGTACATGTTATTAACGATAAAATGCATCTTGCACATTCAGATTAATGATTAGTATCCCCCTTATGGCTAACGCATACTATTTCCATTTTAAAAATCATGAATTCAGAATTCGGAATGATGCTTTTATATTCTTGTTTTATCCCTTGCTATTGCTCGGGATAAATTATTTGCATAAACATACCCAAACATGGTTATTTTAGTAAATGAAAATAACTTTACGGCTACCTTGAACTATTTCTTTACTATTTTCAAACTCAATTTAGCTATCCTATCTGAAGCTGTTATAAAAACTCTTTACAAAACAAAATATATACGCTATATTACTATTTTAGTTTACCTTCCTTTGTTACATATCGGATGACTTCTTTTGGTACATATACTGGGACTGAAAGAGAAAAGTATCACAATTAAAAAATATATCAAGGTCGTTTATCGATATCAAAGTAAAGAATATAAGATTGATTAACTGATATCAAAGTAAAGTATATAAAGTCGGTTTACCGATATCACAGTTAAATATAAAGGTATGTTTGTAACCCGGATTTGTTTTTTTTTCTCAATCGATTCACGACTTTTAAACACCGGTATACTACAATGATGCCTTTATTCATCGATATCTAAGTGAAATGTAAATGTCGTTTAGCGATATGAAGGTTAACGGTATTATATTTAGGCTCTAGTATTGATTGCAAAATAACATGTCCAAATAATGTTTAGAAAAAGTACACACCATTACAATGCGATGGTATAGTTATTCGTGTTCTGCCTGAAAACTTGTGTAGAGTATATTTGATATGCGACTTTACAAGTAATATTTAGAGTATATTTAATTGTGTGTATCTTGATTTAAACTGTCGAGGGGGCGTGCCCCCGAGACTGTTTAAATGAAGATACACACAATTAAATATACTCTTAATGTTTTGTATCACAACCAATCAAAATTCAGACCTTTTGTTTTAGAGACACAAGTCTTATGTAAACAATTCCTGTTTGAAAAATTGCACGAGTTTCTTGACCCACGTGTTTTTACGCCGGCACAAATGATTTAGTATATTAAAAACCATGGAGCCGAATACAAGTTATGAAGACCCGTTTAATGATGGCTTAAACATAGTTATGTCTCAAATTCCCGAACCCAAACCACTCATAATGGGGACTCAAAACGTTTTTGGGGCCAGTTCAAGCACATCCCTGACAAATGCATTTGATGACGACCTGGACATAATTCTGTCTCAAGTAGCCGACCACATGGAACAAGAGTATGCGTGTACAGAATCCCTATCACATATGACCATTTCTCAATGTGTAGCGGAATATTTGGAACCTGACGATGATTTACCAAACTTTTTCCTGGGTTTTGGCGAGGAAACCAAAATGGTAGAGTCCTGTGAAAAGAGATTTGGGAATCCGGCAAGCAAAGAGGACTTGGACAAATTAATAAACTCCCAGAAAAACCCAAATACAGAAAAAAATACCAAATGGGCTGTGGAAGCATTCATGAAATGGAGGGAACAAAGAAACAAAGAAAATGAGAATATCCCCCTTTTAAAGCATATGGATGCCGAAACCATGGACAGATGTCTACAGCGGTTTGTTGTTGAAGTACGGAAACAAGATGGACTTGAATACCCCCCAAAATCACTGTATTATATAATTTGTGGACTTTTGAGACATTTGAGAGACGAGGAAATCCATGACAAGAATTTTCTAAATGAAAATGACATTAGGTTTGCCGTTTTCCGTAAGGTACTAAACGCTAAAATGAAGGAATTAGCCTCCCGGGGACTCGGAAGTACTACGAAACAGGCCGACCCCATCACCAAAGAGGACGAAGAAAAAATTTGGAATTCTGGAGTGTTCGGCTGTGACAATTCCGTGGCGTTACAAAATACAGTTTTCTTTTACAACTGTAAACTGTTTGGAATGCGGGGTTATGATGAGCACAGAAATTTGGAGTGTGAACAGTTTTCTATCGGATGTGACGGTTCCGAAAGTAGATTCATCCATTTCACTGGTAGGACTAGTAAAACTTTCAGCGGAGGATTAAACCAGCTTCATGTGAAAAGTAAAGATATTAAACACTTCTGTCCAAAAACTAAAGGTGAGTTTTTGTTTTGTTTGTTCAGTAACGTTTAGAAGCGGTGAACACCATTTAATACTAAAAGGTCTGATTGGATAAGGCTATGTTTAAACTGAAAATCTATTTCTTTACTTGAAAAAACAAAATGTATTATATTTGTATAATAATACTATCTTTATTGCAAAATTACACCCATGAGGGTCAAGCAATACAATGAAACAATAATTTTATACTATACAATGCAATACAATGAAATACAATGAAATACAATGTAATACAATGAAATACAAAATAATACAATACAATATATGGAATAATAGAACATTAGAGTTCAATTATAAATGTATGTAAAAAACACCATCATAACCTTGCCTGACACGGGTCTGACTCCCTCAGTTCTAAAGACTGTTTAATGAAGACTCCAATATGACAAACAAGTTCAGGGATGGGGTTTAGAATGTGTTTAAGTTTATTGAATGCATCAAGATGCTGAAATAATGGTACATAGTCTTTAAGATAAGCAAAAAGATTAGAACGCAAAGATATGTTAATGTCACAATACAAAAAGAAATGATATTATACGCATAAGCACTGTATGCGTCTTAGGTGTTTTGGTTCATGTGGACCCTTTGTCTAAAATGACTGATTTTTCACCTCAAAATTTACTGAGTACATACAAATCTATGCATTTGGAAAATATTTTAAGCATAACATGCCCTAGATAAATAAATTTTAAATATTATATTTTTGTTTTGTTTACAGAACTTCTATAACAGAATGGAAAACAAGTCATTGATTAACTTGTTGTTTGCTATATTTGTTTGGATGTTTGTTTACTATTTACTGGAACTTGATTGGACAATAAACATTAAATTCATTTCATGTCAATTCTTATTGTCCAATCAAATCCCAGTATATGTAAAAACTGACTGAAACTCCGCCTACCTATTGTTTGCAAACAACCAAGCAAACACAGGAAGAAAGTTGATCAATGTTTTGTTTTGCAATTTATAATTACATTAGATGTATGATTCATTATAATACGTTATTCTTTTTGGCAATCTCGCGTTATTCCTTAATCAATTCATTACACAATATGATTTACCATCCATGATGACACGAGGTCCCACAATTAACAGATAAATTAAATAAAAGCATGATAAAAATCGTGTTTTCATGATTCTAGCTAAAAATGTAATTATATAAAGTATTGAATGCTTCTTTTTTTTTTTTTACTTCATAGAGTTGTAAAAGCGTTGATCGTGCGCACATTTTTTTTAAGAATGAAGCGTTTCCGCGCTTCATACAAAATGTACCTCGGTCAACGCTTTTACACCCCAATGGAAGTTGCAAAAAGAAGCATTCAATTCTTAATTAGTAACGTAAAACTTAACAGGATTTTGCCTTGCACTTTTTTCATTCCGCCAGAAGGTGCCAAAATAAACCGTGTTTGGAAAGAGGTTTGAGATGCACATGTGGCATGTTTGTCTGTACTCAGAGTGAAAATTGAGGTGAAAACACAGTAATTTTAGCCAACGGGTCCACATGAACATTAAGGAACACCATTTGTATGTGGCTTTAGTATATCAGCGACTCGATTTAGCATGTAATATTTGCCGCTGAACAAAAAGCAGATATATGTCAATGTATCTGTAAATTCTTAAACTTAATATTAATTATAATGACATTTTCTGAAAAAAATTATCGCACTATATTTTTCCCTGTTTGCAGTTGGATCCCTTTATCTTAAAACTCGGGAAAAAAACTCTCATTATGGTAACAGCATGTCTCATTTATTATTACATCAACCTACTTCTGTCAGATTTCTGAAGATATGGTATGATTGCCAATGAGACAACTCTCCACAATTTACCAAATGACACAGAAGTAAACAACTATATGTCATCGTACCGCCTTCAACTATGAACAAAGCCCATACCGAATAGTCAGCTATAAAAGGCCCCTTGATGACAAATGTCAAACAATTCAAGCGAGAAAACTGACGGTCTAATTTATATACAAAAAATGAACGAAAACAAACCACTGAATAAATTGCGAGTATAAGTTCATTTTAAAAATGGTTTATTGTAAAAAATTGAAAAACAATTCAAAATTCAAAAACTTCTTTACTAATCTTTTTGGATATTTGATGAGGATTTTAATTTTCGTTTTCGCTGTTGGTGTTAAAATAAATAAACACCAGAATTAAATTTGATACTGTCCACTCAGTTACACCTTTAAACTCATCTTGTTGTGTAAATATCTATTGTCCTGTATTAGCAATGTCTATCAAAAAATCAAAACAATACACTAAGGTTGTTACCTGAGAGGACCATCTCAAAGATGTAACCCAGCCAACTGTGAAATGTTTACATGTAATCTGAGAGGAACTATATCAAAGATTTAACCCGTCCAACTTTGTGAAATGTTTACACATTCTACAGGATCAGAGAAAAAAAATGCCAATCAAAATTCAAAAAAATAAATTATCTTTCTGAAACACAAAATGCATTTAACTTTTAACTTGTCTAGTGGATGCCAGGCATTACAACTTTTTTTCAACTAGACAGGCAAGTCTGTACTCTTGATTTTTTTTTTGAAAGTTCAATGCATTAAAAATAATCTAATTAACAATCTTATGGAAAGGCTAACTGCAAATGTTCGAATTCAAGAGTTTGTAAAATAAAACACCACAAAGATATGAATTTCCAAAAACCGGTTATTCAAACACACGTATCTACTCAATTGTTATGACTCGAAAGAAAGATATACAATCTATTGACCCATATATGTGTTTTAGTATTGTGAGTTTAAAATGTTGTGTATCATCCTGTAGCCTATAAAGCTGTATCAAATATTTGTGCTAGTGCTTTTCTATACGTTGTTTTCCTTTTCAAAGCAATTTAGAATGAAATTCAAAACAGTGTGGCTGTGGCCATTGATTGACACATTAAATTCATCCATTGACTGGGACAATTTAGGTGAACGTTTGTATGTAACGACCACTGCTCACTATGTACTTTTTAAAGACACTTAAACTATGGGGTCACCAAAGGTTCTCAACACCTTAATAAAGTAATTCGAAAAATTAATCAGAAATAACACGATGTTTTGATTTATATCAATTATATAAATCAAAACATAAAGGTTATTCCTGATTAATTTTTCGAATTATTTTATAATTAAAGGCGTTAAGAAACTTTTGGTGACCCCACAGTTTAAATGTCTATCGTATGTACGTCGTGAACAGTGGTCGTTACAGACAAACGTTCACGTAAATTATCCCAGTCAATGGATGAATTTAATGTGTCAATCAATGGCCATAGCCACACTGTTTTGAATTTCATTCTATGTGTTCTTTTCCCCCATTACAGTTTTGTTCTTCAAGTTATTCAGCACACAATTTCACAGCCTGGTTAAAAGTGATATTGGCCCGGTTATACTAATATTGGACTGGTAAATTGCATAGCCTATAGGTTACTGGTATCATTATACGTGATGCTTTTCATATCGGCAAGATATGCGTGTTGGGCATATGACTAGGGCAATATGAAAAACACCACGTAATAGGCGGATTGATAATTTCAGATAAGGGAGTTCAGTTACCGCTCCCCCTTTTGGGCCCCTCTAAATCCACTTTTGATTCCTGGACGACTATAGTAAATACTTTTTTTTTTAAATGCATATTTAATGTGCAAGAAGGTTTTATTAACCCATTTGATTGTGCATGTTATACTTTATTAACTTTAATTTCTTGCTTTGCAGATAGATGTTGCATCGCTGAGTATTATGAAAAATATTTAGCTGCTCTTGGCAACCGTGGCCCGTTTTATCGAAGGCCCCTAGCCGGATCTTCAATTCGTTATGGGGAACAAGCTGTCGGCATTAATAAGCTGAAAGGATTCATGAGAGAAATAACTTCAAAAGCTGGCCTACAGGGGAATTTCACAAACCACTCGGGCAAAAGAAGTTGCGCAACTCAGTTATACACCGCTGGTATCCCGGAACAGGAGATTATGTCCCGAACGGGACATAGGACCGAGACGGCTGTTCGAAAATACAAAAGGTCTTCTAATGAAATTCTCCATGAAGTTTCAGATGTGTTGAATCCGCCTATGAAAAAGGAAAAACCGGGAAATGCTCTACTTGAAAATGACATGGAAGTTGATTCCCCAAATAAATCAACAGAACTACTCACCAGGAGTCCTTTTCCAAAGCCAATGCAAGATATATCTAACTTGCCCGACCAGAAACCGTCAGTGTTCAACAATTGCACTTTTAATTTTTGAATCTTTTCATCAGACTGAGTCTTTACCGATTTGCAATTCTGACTTGATTGATACTATTCGTTTGAACATGTACGTGGAAAGGAATTCCAATTGTAAAAAGACAATTTTTGCACTTGTTTGTTTGGGGGACTTCTATTTGTAGTATATATGTAATAAAATTGTAGTTTGAAATAATCAACCTTTTTTGTTACAACTTAAGGAAAAGGGGGAGGTTATATCAAATTTCCCAACGAATTATAATTTAGAAGATTTCTTAGATTCTTGGTAATAATTCATCACTAATATTTTTTTACTATAAATATTGGAAGATGTGGTATGAGTGCCAATGAGACAACTCTCCACCCAAGTCACAATTTATAAATATATAGGTCAATGTGTGGTCATTAATATATAATAGACAAAAGGAAAAGCAAGCATCAGTGAATTTGTGTGCTCGGGTGCATAGATTTACCATCAATTATCCAACTGAAAGGTAGATGTGCTAAAAGATTGACACATTTTCATTCATGTGACCTTAATACTGCTAAAAATAAACCGTGCATTAACAGTACTCCAGTTAGAGCACGTATAGATAGATCACAGTTGCACTATAATAGCATCATATAAGCTCCGCCCCACCGACGTTTATCCTGAAATAATGAACACCTATCATCAAAAGAAAATACACCTTGTTGTGATACAATCGGTTATAACCCGTCGTGAGCAGCTACATGGGTACCATTATTGATGTAACCCTGCTTATCATTCTGGAAACAAATGAGGTCAACCATATTTTGATTGAATTCGTGTCGATTTAACTTTTGTATTCTGTGTAGTATTTTTGTGTACAAAACTGATGTATGTTTTTCCGGGGTGTTTTATGTCAGTCAGCAAAATCTGTTCTTCTTCAACTTTTATTTTTTGTTGCTCTCATGATATCGTCACATTTTTTCAAATTCCATTGAACTGTAATCGAAAATCGGAAAGAAAGGAACTAAGAATACAATGAAATATACATTTGAAAAGTTAGGAATATGGCAGTTGTTATCCATTCCTTTGATGTGTTTCAGCTTTTGATTTTGACATTTGAGTAGGAACTATCCCCTTTGAATTTTCCTCGGAGGTCAGTATTTTTATGATTTTACTTTTTACAATAAAAGTGTCTTACTTCATTTTCTGTACTTTTTCTATCTTGTGTAAATCATGAAATTATTTAAAGATTGTTTTCTTGCATCACACACTATTTTGAGAACTCTATTGTAAACAGAAATTTCTTTTTTATGAAGGCTTAATACTTACATGGTTTTGGTACTGGCACTTTTTCTTTCACAATAATAGTTTTAAACATAGGAACCTTTTTTATAATTGGTACTGGCCCTGTAAAAAACATTTATATAATCATCGGTTGTAAGAATTTCAAGGAGATGAATTGAAAATGTTCAAAATACTTCATATTGGAAAAATAATGCAATTTAGGCATAACAATGAAAGTCGAGACTAGAATCTTTTTCCTGGGTCCAAGGTTCATAATACTGTAAAAAGTCAGTCAAACGGACCGAAACAAGAACTCGATCTGTAATTACATTTAATCATGTTAAAGTTATAAATGATATCAAATTCCTAGATAGAAATATATTTCTAAATTTGACATTGGGAGAGGAATTGGTATTTTTTATAGCCTTTGACTTGTTTATTTTTATATTTTTCTATGCAATCCGGAGTAGTAATAGATGGTTACGATAAAACACGATTTTCATCATATGGGAACATATCATTTAAACACAGCCCAAGGGATACGATAATTATGTTAATTTCACAATAAATCTTAGTATATCCATTCAAAGTAGAAATAATTATGGATATTTTATTTTGTTTTTATTGGGAGTAGCTCAGCAATTATACGGTAAATAGATTTGAATATGTCTAATTGGTATATGAAATAATGATATACACCGTTTTTCATGCCTTACTTGTCTAACAATTTGACACATTGTTCCTGCTTACGTATATATTATCAAATAATGATTTATTCAAAGGCCATGCCCTGTATTGTTTTTTTAAATGGTATATTCCAATTTTGACTAATTTTTGTCGTAAATTTGAAACGTATATATCTCAGTACATGGTTTTTGGAGTTGGTCGACAGCTTTATCAAATACAAACTGTTAATTAAGAGTCGTATATGAATATGCAAATTGTATTGAATATTGCTGAATAAATATTTTGAATATAAGAAATATACGTGAAAACAGAAATTTTCTTGAATATTAAAGAATTAAAACTTAAACTTGCTAAAATTGAGCCTTAGATCTGATGAAGTTTTCTTCAAGAAATTGTCATTGTTAAGATTGAGCCTTATTTAGCTTTGCAAATAAAAAAATATTTATGGTTATGTTATGTCGTAATATTATCGTCCTTAATAATTTGAAAGATTTGCGACTTACGTTAAGCGAACAACAATCAATCATTGATTGCGAATATTGTTTAGCGTTTCCTACTGATTCTGATCAATGACATTCTTAAAAACGTTAATAAAACGCGAAAGTAAATTGTTCTAACTTGTTATATGATTTACATATCTGTAATCCTTCATTGTGTATACCTGACAAAAATATTGAACGTAAGTTATTCTTATAATTTGATTGACCTTATTTCGGTAATCCTTCATTGTGTGAACCTGACAAAAATATAGAAAACGACTGCTTTGTCAGTATTCTACAACAATTTTTTTTTTTAATCAAAAAGGTCCTGACATGTTTAAGGATTTATCATATTTTGGGGTTTTAGAATTCCTAATGAAGGTAAAAATAGAAAACGGTTTAGACGAAAAAAATGCTTATCCGATTTAGACGAACAAAACCCAAACACGCTTTAGATGAACAAAATAAAAAAAAAAACACGCTTTACATCTTCAGACAAACGTAAGAGAAATAAGCGTTTTCTTCGTACCGGTAAAGAACATGAAAAAAAATCGTTTGTTTTAAGTTTGAATACTTTTCTTTACACATGAAGCTTAAGTTATATTAATCTAAAAGATACTTACATTTCTTGTAAACAGGGACTGAAAATAACAAAGATGAAAATTAAAATTAAATGACAATGTTATTTTAAATGAAGCACTAGCTGAATTGTAACCTCATTACAACTACTTAGTATCTAAACGACGTGGGGAAAAATCTTGTATTATATGTGTTCGGAAATATTTTATTGGTTTTCTGATGTTTTGTTTTTTTTGTAGCTATTTCGGCTTATTTGAGTTCGTATTACAAAATAAAATAGTTTTTAAATGTTTTTCTTTGCAGTCTTTTGTCGTCTACTGCCTCCAACCTGCCTTTGTGTCCGTGTGAGTGTGGGTGTCTGAATATATCATTTAACTCTTACGATATATGTTTAAGCAATTGGTTCTGTATCGTCTCTTGTCTGTTTATATATAACCTCATCATAGATACCAGGACTAAATTTTGTATATACGTCAGAACCGCGTTTCGTCTACAAATCTGTTTGTTTTTTTAATGATTAACATTTTTACCAATTCCTGTACCAAGTCAGGAATATGACAGTTGTTATCCATTCATTTGATGTGTTTGAACTTTTGATTTTGCCATTTGATTGGGGACTTTCCTTTTTTTAAATTTCCTCGGAGTTCAGTATTTTTGTGATTTTACTTTCTACCATTTTCTACTTCAGAAAATGACTGTACCATGTGCATTCGTTTAATGTGTTTGAGCTTTTGATTTTGCCATTTGATTTGGGACTTTCCGTTTTGAATTTTACTCTGAGTTCAGTTTTTTTGTGATTTTACTTTTGACAAATAATTCAAAATTTGCTTGAATAACACTATAACGTTAAATTCATCAATTTTTGTAAATGAAAGTTAAAAGACTATTTTTGAAGGTTTGGTTAACGAGACCCATAGTCACAATATAAAACATATACATAAAAAGTGTGTATCAAGACACTTATATTATAACTATTACAATAACACTATACTTACAAGGTTTTGGGATAAATTTTGGAATGAAGTGTGCTGTAAAGAAATAAGAAGAAAATGATGAGAATAGAACCTGTTTCCAGTGATACCTGCAGCTCTGCACATTTCGAAGGTATGAAATATCATCTGTTCTACTTAAAAAATTTTACATCAGAATTTGAAGTCAGTATTCGTTGAAAAAATCTAATTTGCAGAAAAAAAATGAAGAGGAAAATTGTCAGTAAAATAAAGAAATGAAAAACAATATTCACATATATCGTTAATTATCCTTAATTTCAAATGTATAGAAAAACATAATAAAAGAAATACATGATCAAAAGCAGTTTTAAGCTTAATAATAACACACATTATGTTTTATATTCTCTCAGACAGTCAACAACATATCAAATTCACGTTCATTGTTGAATGTTGAATTAAGGGTCATGCGCAGATTGAAAATAAAAATACTTACGAACTGGAACTACAATAGAAAAATAATTCATTAAATATAAATTCATAAATTCACTTTACTGATTTTATCTCAAGCCATACAAATTAATGATCGCCTTTTATACATCTTAAATTTTTCTCATAAATCTAACATTCTGAGCAACACGACGGATCTCACATGTGTAGCAGGATCTGCTTACCCTTACGGAGCACCTGGTATCATCCCCGGCTTTTGGTGAGGTTCGTGCTGTCCAATCGTTAGTTTTTTTCTGATATTTTTTGTGTTCTATTGTTTATCTTTTGTGTGTTTTTTGCCATTGCATTGTCAGTTTGTTTCCGACTTATATGTTTGGATTTCCCTTTGGTATCTTCCGTTTCTCATTTACACCTGAAGTATTTTATTCTCTATTCCTAAATACAGAGTTAAATTTCTGTAAAGTAATTGTTTCGTATACACCTTTCTAGCCAGGCATTCGTCAATGTGTTATGTAGTTCTCTATTGCTAAACACACACACACACACGCAAAACGAATATTTTATCCATTTCTAATTTCTATTCGATTATCAAAGTAGACTATGCATACTTCTGTTTTATCGTTACCCTTTTTTATATTTGAGTGTAAATTAATACTACCACATATTTTTTGTTTGGTATTAATAAAAATAAAGTTTTTGTTAGAGCGACCCACATTCTTATTGTTGGTCTTATATAATATAGTGAGTAAAAGATTGTTTTATCTGTGAGTATTCCTCATAATAGCAGAAATACAAGTACAGTGAAACATGTTTCAACCGAACCTCTTCGGGACTTAAGATTTTGTTCGGTTTTATCAGGTTCATAACTCATAGAATTTGATATAACGGTGATTTAAAAAATGTTTGGTTTATACAGGTTTTCGGTTTGAGCAGGATTCTGGTTAGCCAGATCTCACTGTACATCATTTATACTTGCTCACCTTTCTTAAAAAATGTTGTGTGTCCAAACTTTGGGCCATGATATCCACCATGACCAAACCATGGACCTCCTGAAAATAGAAATAAAGAAAAGGTAAAATCAGTCTTATATGTATATTACTTTATGATAACGATCGTATTTTATTGCCTAGCTGAGCAATGGACTGTTAAAGCTGGGCAAAGTACATTGTTTGTCTTTCTGTGAACTTGAATAAGTAATGGAAAAATTATACAGAGATAAAACCGAAGAGGTCACTGATACTACATCAATGTCATCATAAACTCTGTCATTGTCCATCATCACATGATATGAATATAAAACCTTGCATATATTATGTTCAAACACTGACCGTAACATCTACAATGCTTAATTATCTTAAGGTTCTTTCATCTAGTACACCTAAACGAGCTCAATTTTGCTGGACCATCTTATTTTTTTCCAGAAAAGAAATACTAAATAACCTAACTTCCTACGGAAAGAAGAAAAGCAAACTAATAGACTTACGAGTCTTTAAAATATATGAATATTTGGAATTTGTAGTAAAAATACATATAACACAATCATTTATGAAAAAGAGTGTACAATGTTTGATGGTTGATTCTCGTCTTCTCTATTTTTTTAATTTTCGATTCAGAGCGTACTTAATGAACATTATTATACAGGTGTTACCTGTGAAATGTGACGAAGTTCGTATTACTTTCAAGATTCTTTTGGTAATCAGATATGCAAATTACCAGGAGATCGTATACTTTTATATTTGACACATTTGATCCGTCAACAAGGTCATAATGTGCATGTAAAAAAAAACCAGAATCACTATTTGTTTAAAAAGAAAATGGATAAAAAAACCCTGATACAAAGGACTTTTAAAAAGACTTATATTTGATATATACTCACTTGCTTCTGTAGCAACTGAAAAAGAAGAAAAGAAGACATTATAGTTAATTTTAAGATACAAACTACTGAATTAAGGCGAAAGTATAGTTTACCGACGAATAAGGCGAAAGTATAGTTTACCGATGAATAAGGCAAAAGTTTAGTTTACCAATGAATAAGGCGAAAGTATAGTTTTACCGATGATTTAATGCGATAGTATAGTTTACCGATGAATTAAGACGATCGTGGAGTTTACCGATAATTTAAGGCGATAGTACAGTTTACCGACGAATTTAAAAGGCGATAGAATAGTTTACCGATGAATTAAGGCGATAGTACAGTTTACCAATGATTTCAGGCGATAGTATAGTTTACCAATGAATTAAGGCGATAGTATAGTTTACCAATGAATTAAGGCGATAGTACAGATTACCAATGATTTAAGGCGATAGTATAGTTTACCAATGATTTAAGGCGATACATGTAGTATAGTTTACCGATGAATTAAGACGATCGTGGAGTTTACCGACGAATTAAGGCGATAGTACAGTTTACCGACGAATTAAGGCGATAGTACAGTTTACCGATGTTCAGATCTCCTAAATCGATTAGAGGACACTTCAAGGTTACAAACAGAAACTGATGGAATTGCTTGAACTGTTAAAGCTTCAAGACGGGGTTCGTCGATAGGCTAAGCATGCATCATCCCCCATGCGACTTAAAAGTCTGATACCTATGAATCCACACGCTATGTGTTCTATCTATCAAAATGAAACGAGGGAATTTTGAAATTTGATTGAAAAAGTATATAAAAAAAATTTTTTTAAATCACAATTATTTTCAAATCATTAAGAGTAAGATCATAAGCCTCGCATCGTTTCTTAGTATCTTTGTCATAATGGACGCGTTAAATTTGATTTTTTATTACTATGTTATCAATAGGGCAAATGAAACGTGTATGTGAAACTATTGCCTTGTATAGTTCCTGAAGTAATCAATAGACCCGTGAGCTTAGAACCTTCCAACTTTCAAAACTAGTTCATAACTAGTAAACGATATGTGCAAGAATGCTTGTGAGAAAAAAATGATTTTATTAATTGTTCCTATTTCAAGAGTAGCTTGTTATTAGTCTTTACCGTTGTTTGAGCTCTTATGTTAGTTTTTTCCGACGTCTAAAATTGTCTCCCTTATAACATCATGATAGTGAAATTATGTGTCGAAATGTAAAGCTGGAACAAATTAAGTTAGTACTGTAGTAGCTATGTTACTGAGTACTTTCTTCAAAATTGCAAAAAAAAAACCAACTTATTGCAGCTACGCAACAAATCTTGTAGTTAATTACATAGAAAATCTTCTATTTTATTCCATGGAATAATAGTAATTTGATAATAATTGTTAAATTAAAACAATCCATATCGTGTGTCTCGTTGTAATTTGTTCAATTTCGAAGTAAAATAAACTTTCAAAATATACATAAGCATAGTATATTGTTTGCCGTTTCCTTCGAATATCGTAGTAATATAAAGGGTACCAATATAAAGGGTCCCCTTATTTTCTTCCTCAATATTGCAAAAACTAGACGTCAGCGAGTATAACTAAATGTAGTGTTCATTTATTAGCCCAATTATTAATTTAAATAAAAATGTATTATATATCTATTTGAAATCTTGAAGTTATCAATGCGGCGAGTATTTTGACGCATAAGGTAACACAAGCGTTAATGTAAGTAACAAAATCATTTCCCGAAACTTTTATCTCCGGCGCTGTTAAGAGATCGTATTTGGCGTGTTTAAATAAGATTACTAGTATGCGGGTTAGAATCTTTCTTCTCTCGAGATAAAATTGTAATAGTATGATGCTAATGAGGTCAAAATAGAAAATAATCATGATTTTAAAAAAAAATCTTTATCATAGAATAAATAGCGTATTGATGGAAGTAATTATTAAAAAAATGTTAAAAGGAATTTATGTATTCCATTTTAAAATAGGTATAACAATAGAACATCATAATAAACTAAATTCGGAAAAAACAACAACATAATGTTTTACATTATCACAATTAAAATTATTAAATATAATTCCATATTTTTTTAAATAAAAAAAGTAAAAAATAGCACTCACCAATGGCAAAAACTGCCAAAAGTAAAACTTTAGAAATCATGATTAGTCCCAGTCCAATGACGAAATGTACAATTTTTGTAAACCCAAATTTACTTTATATGGGAACGGTCCATTAATTACAGCAATATTTTATGACCGGTCGTAGGAAAATCATAACCCTTGACAGCTTTCCTTTTATGTATTTATTATGAATGATCTGTCTTAAATCGTCATGTACTAAACCGAACAAAGTTATTAAATTATTTAGTTGTCATAAATCTGACAAAAAAGACAATACATGTATTTCTAATGTTGCGGGCACCTGATATCGTTAACCTGTTATGGTATTTGGCACCGGAAATGGTAACGGTTTTTAATTCTCACGTGTCCAGATTCAAATCTTATTACGAATAATTGACATTCATCTATATCTTGGAACAGTATATCTAATACATATATATGTTCCTAACTATATATAAGTATGTAAAGAAAGGACTTTTCTTCAACAATATCTGACTGACAACTGATCTTTAAGTGTCAGTTTCAAACTTGATTTTAACATAATGTTATTCACTTGATAAAATGTTATGTAGCCATGAACTTATTAAAATGATAACAATAATTTATTTAGAGTCGGAAAAGTTTACAAACAGAAACAACATAATATCTAATAGGCTTTTAACCGACATACAAGACATGTGTAACAATACAACACATAAAGCACATGCAATAAATTACACAGCACAAACATGAAGCACTAAAAAGCATGGTGGTAATAAGCAGAATATATGCATGATAAGCTATGTGTTGCATTGTCGTTTGGTTTTTTGTTTCACTTCAGCGTTTCTGTTGTTTCGTTGTTTTCCTCTTATTGTTGACATGTTTCCCTCAGTTTTAGTTTGTAACCCGGATAAGTTTCCCCTTATCGATTTATGACTTTCGAACAGCGGTATACTACTATTGCCTTTATTTAAAGCTAAATTCGCATAATCCTACTATAGCTTTCAATCAGTTAGGTTTGAGCATTCCGGGTGAAAGCGAAGTCCCAAAAAATGTGGAGAGTTGTCTCATTGGCAATCATACCACATCTTCTTCTTTTATATTTGGTATTCCCCTTAATTACAACTGCTGCTGATGATCGGAGTTTTTAACGTCATTCACTGGCTATACAGCTCTCGCAAGATCGGCGCTTTACGACTACCGTAATCTGAATTGGATTTTCACAATTTTAAAGTATATGACCGATGGTTCAAGGTCATCGAAAGAATTCTTAGCTTGATGACCGACATTGGCAGTTAAGTTTATAACAACATGTTTTCTTTCTGTAGAAGAACACTTTTACAGAATATCCAATTAATTTACTGTAAATGCGTAGTCTTTGAGAAAGGCTAATTTCAAATGAATGGTTATTAAGAAAACAATAATTCCATATTTGTTGCTGATGAAACCAACGAAAAGATACCAGGCTTACTAGTATAATGTAATACGTCAAACGTGCGATTCGTCTACATGAGACTCATTAGTGACGCTCAGATCAAAATAGTCAGAAAGCCAAACAAATACAAAGTTTAAAAGCATTGATGACCCAAAATTTCAAAAAGTTGTGCCAAATACGGCTAATGTAATCTATGCCTGGAATAAGAAAATCCTTAGTATTTCGAGTAATTCATACAATTCCATACAGTAAATTTATAAAAATGACACATTTAAATATCATAAGATTCATTTGGTAACTTGTTAAATGAAGACATACATCAATTGCCACTTTGCAAAGAAATATGACAGTTGTTTCGGTATTTGAAGAAAATCATACATGCAGACAATATCAATGAGTAAAAGTGTAATTTTACAGTAATATGTATAACGTTCCAATACTTTATTCGAACTAAGTTGCAAGTAAACAATTTTTTTTAAATCCACTGAATCAGGCATTGAGAATTTTGATGTATACAGTCACAAGTTACGTCTAGTTTAAAACGTAGGTTGAAAATCACTTTCTGGTTTCCATCAAATTTCCGCACTCCCCTTGCTCACTCTCTAGTTCCCTTTTAAGCTACCTTGGTTTATGGGCATACGATACAGCTTTGATCCCATATTGAAATTTTGCTGACAAAATGACTATTTTTTGCCCGATTAAATCAAATATGTAATAAAAAAAAAAAACCTTCAGGTGCTATTTTTTTTAGTAAAATGAGGTCCAAATTTCATATATTTGCTTAAAATTCGGATTTTTGGACGTATTTTCCTTTCGACAGAAATACATAACTTTTTGGTTTTCAAAGATAAACACAAGCTGGTTTTTTATTTTATAATATTTTATAATATTTGTAAATTCTATTTTATATTAATGTCCTTTAAATTTGGGCATTATATTTTTTCAAAGAACTCATACTTTTTTTTTTTTGCTGTATATTTATCAATGGCATGCATAATCTTACGGTAATCAAACCAAATGACATGAACTCGTTTTCAAGTTAAATAATGCCTTGTTCACACGAACATTTAATTCGAATTGAATTCGAATAGAATGCGAATCGAATTCGCTAACCGCGTTCACACACTTTTCTTTTTTTATTCGAATTCATTCGAATATGCTAATTCGAATTATCAAATTTGCATTAGAAATACGCTTTTGTAAATACGAATTAAAAGTAAACGTCGTTTGGTCAGTAAAGCGAATTTGACGCGAATTTGCAATCGAATGCGAACTAAACTAATTCGAATTACAGGGGCGGATCCAGCCATTTTAAAAAGGGGGGTTCCAACTATATGTCCCCATTCAAATGCATTGAGCGGCCAAAAAAAGGGGGGTTCCAACCCCCTCTCCCCCTCCCCCCCCCCCGTGGATCCGCCATTGTAGTTAATGCGAATCGAATTCGAATTACGTGTGAACTCAGCACAAGTTTGAATCAGAGTATAGATCAGTATAAGGGCATACGATACAGTTACAGGGGAGGTAATGACGTCACCTTTTTCATATTCATATATTTATTACAGAGCATGCCAGTATTTATATTTATGTATTGTTCAATAAGTGTATTATTTTTGTAAAAGGAGACAGATTTGTAAAAGCAAATTGCTTGTTTCTGAATCCTTAAGATTATTTCATTGTATAATATGTTTAATGTTGATTTATCTGAATAAATATTGTTTAAACTAACATAGATTGTTATTTTCGCGACGTCAAACTATGCTGACTTGTCGGGAAGAGATGCAGTTTTCGACTGATTTTTATTATTGTGACATATCGGGAAAAGATGCATTTTTCGACTGATTTTTATCATTCAAACTGATTTAACTTTTTAACGAGTTCATGGACCCCTCTTTTTTAAAATGACACTCGGTTTGATATAGTTTCTATATACTTTTGTATGTGGAATAGGAGATTGCCCACTTCCGGTTTGTTGGAAGTCATTTTTAGTCTTCAGTAATAAGTTTATGTATCTATATAGCAAAATATATGGATTCTGAGTACTTTTATATGAAAAAGTTGCAAAAAAGGCTACTTCCGGTTTTCTCAAGGTCACTTCCGGTAGTCATTTTTCAAGGTCATTTGTCACCTAATCTTTTGTACACGGTCAAATGCCTTCATAATGAACTTAGTTGAAGTTATAATCAAATAACCTCATATCAAGACATTTCAGGGGCACCAACTCCTATAAGATGCCATTAAATTGTATCAGACTAAATGTAACATATCTTCATTACAATAAAGCAGACATTTTGCACTTGTTCTTTTATATGTATCTTTCAAAGTGTCTGAGAAAATGCAAAAACAAGCAAAAGTCACAATTGAGAACTTGACCTTGACCTTTGACCTTGACCTCATTTTCTAAGTTAGGACATAGGGGCCTCAAATAAAAATATCCCAGGCTTATACGGTTAACGGTTGATGAGTTGAAAACACATATCGACAAATTTATTGTGTAGGGGTAGATAACTCCTATAAAATATCATCGAATCGCTTCGATCCAAATTAACCAAAAATTCCTGAGGATGTAACGAACAATTTGTAAAAGGAATTTTGTCACTGTCTTTTTTTCTTACGAAGGAGATGAACACACATGATAAACAGTGAATAGGGAGATTATCTTACAAAGAAAATGGTTTGCCTTAGCAGGGTGAAATTTAAAAGCGCATTAACTATACGATACCCTATGAGAAATATCTAAGCGACATATTGCGAAACAAACATTTATCGCAAGAACAAATTTGGCGGAAGAAAAAAAAAATAATCAGAAGAAAAACAATAAGTCTTTCCACAGAAAAGTGGAAAGACTTAATTAAACAGCTTGTGTTTATCTTTAAAAACAAAAAAAGTTATGCATTTATGTCGGGGGAAAAAATAGGTCCACAAATCCGAATTTAAAGCAAATATTTGAAATTTCGACCTCATTTTACTCAAAAAGTAGCACATAAGGGTATATATTTTTTAGCTCAGCTGGCCCGAAGTGCCAAGTGAGCTTTTCCCATCACTTTGCGTCCGTCGTCCGTCGTCCGTCGTCGTTGTTAACTTCTACAAAAAATCTTCTCCTCTGAAACTACTGAGCCAAATTAATCCAAACTTGGCCACAATCATCTTTGGGGTATCTAGTTTAACAAATGTGTGGCGTGACCCGGTCAACCAACCAAGATGGCCGCCACGGCTAAAAATAGAACATAGGAGTAAAATGCAGTTTTTGGCTTATAACTCAAAAACCAAAGCATTTAGAGGAAATCTGAAGTGGGGTAAAAATGTTTATCAGGTCAAGATCTATCTGCCCTGAAATTTTCAGATGAATCGGTCAACGCGTTGTTTGGTTGCTGCCCCTGAATTGGTAATTTTGAGGAAATTTTGCCGTTTTTGGTTATTATCTTGAATATTATTTTAGATAGAGATAAACTGTAAAGAGCAATAATGTTCAGCAAAGTAAGATTTACAAATAAGTCAACATGACCGAAATGGTCAGTTGACCCCTTTAGGAGTTATTGCCCTTTATAGTCAATTTTTAACCATTTTTCGTAAATCTTAGTTATCATTTACAAAAATCTTTTCCTCTGAAACTACTGGGCCAAATTAATTCAAACTTGGCCACAATCATCTTTGAGGTACCTTGTTTGAAAAATGTGTCCAATGACCTGGCCATCCAACCAAGATGGCCACCACTGCTAAAAAAAGAACAGGGGTAAAATGTAGTTTTTTGCTTATAACTCTGAAACCAAATCATTTAGAGGAAATCTGACAAGGAGTTAAATTGTTAATCAAGTCAATATATATCTGCCCTGAAATATTCAAATGAATTGGACAACCGGTTGTTGGGTTGCTGCCCTCCAATTGGTAATTTTTAAAGAAATTTTGCTGTTTTTGGTTATTATCTTGAATACTATTATAGATAGCGATAAACTAAATAGCGATAATGTTCATCAAAGTAATATCTACAAATAAGTCAACATGACCTAAATGTTCAATTGACCCCTTATGGAGTTATTGCCCTTTATTGTCAATTTTTAACAATTTTCATTAATTTGGTAAATTTATGTTAATTTTTACCAAATATTTTTCTCTGTTACTAATGGGCAAAGATCATTATAGATGTAATTGTAAGAAGCAAGAACGTTCAGTAAAGTAAGAACTTCAAACACATCACCATCACCAAAATAAGATTTTGTCATGAATCCATTTGTGTCCTTTGTTTAATATGCACATAGACCAAGGTGAGCGACACAGGCTCTTTAGAGCCTCTAGTTTTATTACATAATTGATTTAGGCAGGTAAAAAATAGCATAATCATTTTAAAAGGGGAAAATTCACACCGCCAGAAATAAACTGTTGGATATGCCCTTAAAGCTTCGCATCGACGGTTACTCTGGCCGTTTATTTGACGTTGCGCTTTCATCCATCACCACCCTCCGTATCTAAATAAATCACGTCGCTGTGACATGGTAATAAATATGTTTGTTTAAAAGATGTCATTTATAATTATATACGGCGCTTGCGAGCGTTAGTATCAAGTTAGACCATGAATTACATTGAAAGTTGCGGAAGGTTAACCTATACTCTAACGTATTCGACACTATTTATTGTCCTGTAGTCAGGTCAAATGGTGGTCAAGTTTAATTATGTGTCAAATTGTCATATCCACTCGATGTATGTTCAATTATATGGTTGGACAGACTCTGGTTCAGTTTATTAGAGATGCACTTCTTAACCACTGCCAATATTTCAAGGGTTATACAAGTTAGCTAAGAATTAGCATAACCTAGTTAACATTTTATTTTTATCTCATATTAAAATAGCTTCTGTTTTATCTCAGGGATATAATAGATATGAATTAATACAATCCATTACAAATATAATTGCTATAATTACATGTGAACAGAATATATAAAACTATTTAGATAAATCACAAATCAAAACGATTTTATTCATTATTGCGTAGAAAAAAATCGAGTTTGTTAGAAAATACGCCGACCAAAATCTACAAATATCTTACTATTCCAGTAATTTGATTATAGAAAGCTGCGGCCACTGTTTGCTGAAATCCATGTTTTTATTCTGTGAAAAAAAAAAACAGTTTTTTTCTTCACGAAAAAAAATAATCGTTAAAAATCCATTTTTTTAAGTGAATGAACGCTCAGAAACACGGAGAGGTACTTTTTTGTTGAGGATTCTAAAAGAAGACAAAGCAGACAGCAACACACAAAAAGACGTTTCTTAGAGAACAAAAAAAACTTTTAATTGATCTAGCAACCCAGCATCCGGGAGCTTATTCACGAATCATCCGTTAGCTAACGGACTCGATTATGTCTCTGTTTATGAGGATGGTCGCTCCTCTGTTTCAAAATACCAAAAAATAAAAGACTATTATCAATTGATAGTACAGATGTATTATATTTTGATATGCAAAGGAACCTAGAAAACAGAAACATTATAGGTCTGTGTCCTTTTTTTCTGAGACATAGTCAATTGAGGCGAAAATTGCTTCTCTTTTGACTTTTCATACATTTAACATTGGCACCTTTTTCCTTTCAAAAACTGGAAGAAAAACCCCAAGAACTTAAGGTTTTCAAAAATGGCCTTTAAAAACAATATGCAATATAATTATGAAAAGAAACGTAAAGGTTAACCAGACAAGTTTTTATTGACACTACATGTAGATACAAAGCTTTCTATCAACACAGATGTTGCCTTTTCAGTCTCGGGACTCTATTGATATGTTTTAGTACTGATACAGAATGTTTAAGAAATAATTCTTGAATGCCATGCTCTCTGCTAATTTTAACATGGGTAGGCATTGTATTTGTTAATATCTTAATACCAAGCGTTAGCGAGGTGTTTTAAACGTTGACAAATATAATGCCTACCTATGTTAAAATTAGCATAAAGCATGGCATTCAAGATTTTTATTCGATTTTAAAATTTTAAAATTCTGTACTTCGAAGCGGACCTAATACACGCTCGGAAGGCACCTATTTTGAATTGATGAATCTAAAACGTCATCAGTTTAACGATAAAAAATTAACAGATACATATGAACTTACCAGTACAATGATTTATTTATTTAATTTACTAACGTTAAACACCAACACAAATGTACATTTTGATGAAAATGCAACTGACGTTGCACTTTCAATTGTAACGCCAATCACGTGCAGCCCATATTTTATTGAAATTAGAATATGGCTTTGTTTACAAAGCCAAAGAAGGACGTCATATTAGAATTTTATATAAAAAATGTATGCCGATAATTACCTATAGAGGCTAAACTGCCAAAATTTTATGTTCTTTTGTTAGAAATTTAAATATCAATAACTTGAGGGAATTTTAACTCGTGTAGCAATGCTGACTCCAAATATTCTTCCTTTATTTAATGAATAGATGGACCCAGATCTTTTAAAAGCCTACGTCACGATATAGTCTTTGTTATGCTAAAATGAGGGAGGAACTTCCCTCGTTCTGAAAAGGGTGCAAAGATGTGTTGTCCTTTGTAGTCTGAGATTGACATTTTCTTTTGAAAGACTTAATTTCTAAACTGTGTCTATTTCGAAAAGAATTGTATAATTAGACACAAGAAGCTATATACTGTTTTGTATTTTGATTCCGTGGCAATAAGTCCTTGTAAAGTTTAATGCCTTATTATACAAATCATGAAGGTAAGAGATAGAGATGCACTAAATGTTCCCCTGGATAAAACAATGTTGAGCACAATCAATAATTATTTCATTAAGATGAAATGCTTGATATGACTCCCTGATTTATCAAAAACAAGCATCTTATTATTGTTTTATTGGGACTTTTTCTCAAACACTAGCTGTTGCATCACATACTTAATCGAGTAAGGGAACGACAATTTAATATTCTGATCAAGCAGATGAAAAGAAAAAATATTCTAAATGCAGATACCCTCATACCTTATACTGTTAAATTTGGAGAGAAAAAAATATTTAATTGATAGCGTCGGAAAACGAAATCTATTTTTGGCTGACTCAAAAAAAAAATCAATAACCCACCCTTGAAGTTAAATGGATGCTCCCAAATATGGAAAGCGCCAGTTGTCATATATTTACAAATCGCTGGGAAAAAATTACTATGCGAAAAACGTTATGTATTTAAAAGCAAATAGTCGTTTTAATATGATTAACTACATGATTTTCTTCATTAAGATGCATATTACATATAAATTACTGTCCTCTCTCAATATTTGTAAAAAGAAATTATAGATAAAGACAGATTATGTTGTGCTAATTGACAATTTGAAATAGCATCTACCCTGAAGGCAATATCTCTCACCAGGAAGAAATTAACGATTTCGGTCACGTCGAGTTATTTGTATATCTCTTGTTTTTTCTTCTATCTTAAATAACCAAATTTTTAACGGCATATTTGACAAACTGGCTCAAACAATCTCTGGAAATTCAATTCGCATTGCTTTGGATTAAGTCTAGTACTTTTGTTTTATTGTGGAAAGGGGGTGCGGGAGGGGGATTATTTCTGGGACAAATTCAAATTTCCATATGCCACTAAAACGAATGTGACATGACGAATAAAAAGTTTACCCTCTCAGCCGTCTCAGACAATTTAGGTAAATCCCAGGGCATCGGTGATGCCGTGCATATGTTGCTGAACGTCCAACCTTCATTCATACCGAAAAATCCGAATTTTACAGATTATCATTTAAACAATTAAATCATAAGTTTGTCTTTTAATGTTGTTTACGGGGAGGGGAGGTACATTCTCATACAGCACTAAATTGGATGTGTGGGAAATAACAATACAAGCAACGTTCTGTCAAAATCCTGTCTCTCACCAATAAAATGCCGGCTTATTTCTAGTGGCAGTCCAATATTCCCAATCTTTAAACAGGTCGATTACCTTTTACATGATCTACATATTCCATGTATATTTACAGTTCTCTATATGAACATGCATGAACTATTTGCCACTTGACGTAAAGTAAACTTTCAATCATGGCAAATCACCTTTTAAGCTCTGCAATTTTGTTCTTTCATCTTGTTCTGATTTCCAAGACCTCAGTTGAAGCTTAGAACTATTATTGTGAAATGGTATGACTCAAGTTTGCCAGACGCTCGACGGCCAACACCTAAAAGTAATAAATTATATGCACATTCTGTGTTTTTCTAACACCAAAATTCGCTTAATAAGAATATGAGTCGAAAATATTTTCCAAAAATATTCTGTGAATATGCCGGTTATATCCCTAAAAACGTACAACCCTGGGATTATCTACAAACACAGGGGTTATCCCGAGGGATAACTTTTGAAATCCACCCAATGCTTTTCAACATCTTTCGTATAACCCCTTGATGTTCCCCTTTTTTGTCTTCATCGTCATCATTACAAGTAAATTGTGTCGTACGTAGGTTTCAGAATTTTGATATTTGTCATATTAAGGTCAGAATTATGAGCGAACCAGAAGTTCGAGCAAATGCAATCTTGTCTATGACTGGATAAAGCACGTTAAATAGTTGGAGTTGTTGGTGCAGAAGGTTTTGGACTTTGTTTCTATTTGTAACTAGTAACATAATTTGAATAACCATTGTCACGAGCAGCTATAACTATTATCATAATTCACATTTTTTTTACTAGCATATCATTGACATCCTTATATGCTTTAAAAAGAGGTAAAAATATGAGGACATTTGAAAGAAGAATATGTTTCCTTATATAAAAGCTTCGGATCCTCCAGTTACTGTTGGAAGAAACGAACCGATACGTTTCCCACGTGAGGTGCAAGCTCGCTGCTACCACTAGCATATCAAATAATTAAACAAATAATGTTTCCTTATATAAGCTTCGGATCCTCCAGTTACTGTTGGAAGAAACGAACCGATACGTTTCCCACGTGAGGTGCGGCAAGCTCGCTGCTACCACTAGCATATCAAATAATTAAACAAATAATGTTTCCTTATATAAGCTTCGGATCCTCCAGTTACTGTTGGAAGAAACGAACCGATACGTTTCCCACGTGAGGTGCAAGCTCGCTGCTACCACTAGCATATCAAATAATTAAACAAATAATGTTTCCTTATAAAAGTGTTGATTAATTGTTTGTCTGTACAAGTTGTGCAGCAAAAAAAAAAATAACATTCTCTGTTATGATATTTTCACTTGCAGAAAAATTACTATTGCTGTAAAAGTGGGGTGGAGAGGAACTACTTCTCATAAAAGTGGGGGTGGAGAGGAACTACTTCTCATAAAAGTGGGGGTGGAGAGGAACTACTTTTCATTAAAGTGGGGGTGGAGAGGAACTACTTCTCATTAAAGTGGGGGTGGAGAGGAACTACTTCTCATAAAAGTGGGGGTGGAGAGGTACTACTTCTCACAAATGAGGAAATATCTAAGTAAATATTGTATACAAATATGCTGATAGAAACAAAGGAGCCGGTCATTCATCATTCATACTTAACCAAGGAAACAATTAAGTTCAAAATTACAATTAATTATGACAATGTAAAAGCACATCCTCGGGGTTTCCCATACAATCATAATAATAAAAAATATTATATAAGTAATAATTCAATAGATAATTAACTTGTTTATGTCTATTCAGTGATTTTATTAGGAAGGAAGTTAAACAATTGATACATTGTTTGTTTTTACGTTTCTGTTTAAAGATTTTTCATATTCTAAAACACATTGCATATATAATTATGGTATTTATTTTGAAGTCTATTTTGCATGATAATTGATGGTGAATCAATATAAGTGGTTTTATAATTAAAAAAGATTTTATAATGAATCCTTGATGGTAGGTACATATATAACACAAGTACTTATAACTTTGCGAATGAACGATTTTGGCAGAGATGTGAAAGCAAGAATGTCATAGTTGGTGCTAGGTACAAATGAACACACAGACATACTAGGTGTTTGATCTAGCAAAAGACCAATAAACAGCTGCGCCATGAGCGCATGATACGGCCTTCTTCTTGTGTGAGAAGTTTTATGCAATAATCATAAATAGTTTCTGAGGTACGGCGCGACATGTGATTTTTTTTTACCAAAAATCAATAACTCTAAGATTAAATGAATCATTACCAAAAAATATACAGATCTTTAGATTAATATAACTAAGAAGTGTGTAAAGTTTTAAGCAATATTGATTAATGGTTTTTAAGATACGATGCAATATGTGACCCCCCCCCCCTTCCTTTTTTTTTTTTTTTTTTTTACAAAACTCAGTTTTAAGCAATAATCAGAAACTGTTTTTGAAATACAGCACGACATGTGAAACTACACACCCCTGTTTTTGTTATAAAGTCCTGTAACTCAGAAAGTTTAAATCCTATTTTCACCAAAAAGTATACAGATCGTTTGATCATCATAAGAAACAACTATGTTTGTTGTCTGCTCTATGGTCGGGTTGTTGTCGCTTTGACACATTCCCAATCTCCTTTCTCAATTTTAAGTTTCATGAAATTTGGATAAGCGGTTCTCAGGTTACGGTGTATGGCATGCCGTTATTATATTTATTCAATTTCGAGATATCTTATTTAGTTAAATAAGATATCTTAATAACAAAATGAGATATCTTATGTATTAATTGAGATATCTGATTTATTAAATAAGATATCTTTTATATTAAATAAGATATCTTCTTAAAATGTTTATAAAGATATCTTATTAAATATATAAGATATCTTATTTAAAATATAAGATATCTCTATTAATTTATAAGATATCTTATTTACTATATATAATATCTTTTATATAGTTTATAATAGAGATATCTTATTTACTTAATAAGATATCTCCATAAGTTAATAAGATATCTCTATTAGTTTATAAGATATCTTATAAAGTATGTATTTAAAAAATATCTTATATACTTTTTAAGATATCTTATTAATTAATAGAGATATCTTATTAACTTATAGAGATATCTTATAAACTAATAGAGATATCTTATAAACTTTTAGAGATATCTTATTAACTTATAGAGATATCTTATTTAATTGGTTATAAAGATATCTTATTTAATATATAAGATATCTCCATAATTTAATAAGATATCTCTATTAGTTTATAAGATATCTCTATTAATTAATAAGATATCTTATAAAGTATGTATTTAAAAGATATCTTTATAAAGAAGTAAGATATATTATAATACTTTATAAGATATCTTATTAATTAAATAGAGATATCTTATTAACTTATAGAGATATCTTATAAACTAATAGAGATATCTTATAAACTAATAGAGATATCTTATTTACTTTCAAATTAAATAAGATATCTTATAAAAATTAAAGATATCTTAATACTTAATAAGATATCTTCTAAGTTGTTTTATTTATTTATTTAATTGTATGTGATTGTATTTTGTATATTTTGTAATTTACCTCTTGTTTCACATGTCAATGTGACGGAGTGTTTTTGAAATAAAAGCATATATTATTATTATTGTTAAATAAATAAGATATCTTCAAATTTGAATAAATATAAAAACGGCGTGCCATAACGGTGCGACATATGGACGCCGGACATTTGTATTCCATAATACGTCCCGTCAAAATTTTTGCGGGCGTATAAAAAGGAACATTATAACGTAAAATAAATGGCCAAGATATTAATTTGTTTGATTTTTCTAACTAAATTTGTGAGAATAAATCATGATCAGACCACGGTTAGCTTCTTATAAAGTATAAATATTCTTCAATTAGTAGGTCAAATATAATAACTCGTTTAATTTCCACACAAAAAAACCACAAAAATACAATTTCTTTTGTTTTAACATTTTCGGTTACGAATTAAGAAGGGGACATTGACAATAAGAAAACCGAAGTTATTGTGTTTCCCATAAACACTAACTGTTACATTTTTCAGTTGTCTGCCAGCAGTTATTTCAAGGAAAATATTAAAATATGCAGCTGATTGTTTTGCTTTTTGTCGAGCCTTCGACTTTAGTCGAAAAAAGCGAGACTAAGCGATCCTACATCCCGTCGTCGTCGGTGTCGTCGTCGTCGGCGGCGGCGTCCACAAATATTCACTCTGTGGTTAAAGTTTTTGAAATTTTAATAACTTTCTTAAACTATACTGGATTTCTACCAAACTTGGACAGAAGCTTGTTTTTGATCATAAGATAGTATCCAGATGTAAATTTTGTAAAAATAAAATTCCATTTTTTCCGTATTTTACTTATAAATGGACTTAGTTTTTTCTGCGGGGAAACATTACATTCACTCTGTGGTTAAGGTTTTTAAAGTTTTAATAACTTTCTTAAACTATCCTTGGTTTGTACCAAACTTGGACAGAAGCTTGTTTATGATCATAAGATAGTATCCAGAAGTAAATTTTGTAAAAAATTAAATCCATTTTTTCCGTATTTTACTTTTAAATGGACTTAGTTTTTCTGCGGGGAAACATTACATTCACTCTGTGGTTAAAGTTTATAAAATTTTAATAACTTTCTTAAACTATCCTGGGTTTGTACCAAACTTGGACAGAAGCTTATTTATGATCATAAGATCCAGAAGTAAATTTTGTAAAAAGATAACTCCATTTTTTACTGTATTTTACTTTTAAATGGACTTAGATTTTCTTCCAGTTAACATTACATACAGTCTGCAGTTAAAGTTTTCAAAACATTTATTAGATTCATTAACTATCCTAAATTTTTACCAAACTTGGACAGAAGCTTCTTACAATCATAAGATAGTATCAAAAGGAATATTTTTATTGATTTTTTTCCTCATTTTTGTTGAGCCTGCGATTTACAGCAAAAGTAGGCGAGACACTGGGTTCCGCGGAACCCTTACAAATTTTTTCTTCCTTTGTTGATACGAGGAAATTTTGATTCAATTTTTTCCATTCTGAACTTTCCATTTTTACGTTGCAACAGTGTAGTTTCAGAAATGGAAATTGTTATATAAAAGAACACGTAAAAGAGATGACGGACGCAACAGTGCTGAAATGAATTAGATCGAATGGGTCCTATGAGATTATAACTGCAACATGAAACTTGTACCGTATATTATTAGTTACATGGTGTGTTAGTGACCTAATACGATATATGTGGGGTCAGTAAATTCCATATATGATATTAGTTACCATAGTAACTAATATCAAAATTCAAGGAATTCAACTCAACTAATGTCATCAAGATATTTCAGCACATTTTATTTACTAGTACCACGGATTTGTATACAATTCCTTGCTAGTACCTTAAAATTTCTGATGTAAAATAATGATTAAATTTAACAGTTCAAGAAATAACAATTGTACTGTGAATAAAAGGATTTATAATAACATTCATAATAGATTGTCGAAATGATGTGAATACCAAATATGGCATTGATTAACAATGATAAATTACGTTTTAAATAATATCAAAACATATGTAAAACTCAGCTTAAATTCACATGACCTGAAACATTTCACCCAGTGAAGGTCATGCAATTCCATTTCCAGAGGTTGACATTATGAGGTTTATGAGTATGTTCTAAGGAGATGTGAGGTTGACAGTATGAGGTCTATAAGTATGTTCTAAGGAGATGTGAGGTTGACAGTATGAGGTCTATAAGTATGTTCTAAGGAGATGTGAGGTTGACAGTATGAGGTCTATAAGTATGTTCTAAGGAGATGTGAGGTTGACAGTATGAGGTCTATAAGTATGTTCTAAGGAGATGTGAGGTTGACAGTATGAGGTCTATAAGTATGTTCTAAGGAGATGTGAGGTTGACAGTATGAGGTCTATAAGTATGTTCTAAGGAGATGTGAGGTTGACAGTATGAGGTCTATAAGTATGTTCTAAGGAGATGTGAGGTTGACAGTATGAGGTCTATAAGTATGTTCTAAGGAGATGTGAGTTTAGGTCAATGAGGTTTATGAGTATGTTCTAGGAGATGTGAGTTTATGAGTATGTTCTAAGGAGATGTGCGTTTATGAGTATGTTCTAAGTAGATGTGAGTTTATGAGTATGTTCCAGGAGATGTGAGTTTATGAGTATGTTCTAAGGAGATGTGAGTTTATGAGTATGTTCTAAGGAGATGTGAGTTTATGAGTATGTTCTAAGGGAGATGCGAGTTTATGAGTATGTTCTAAGGAGATGTGAGTTTAGGTTGACAGTATGAGGTTTAATAAGGAGATGTGAGTTTATGAGCATGTTCTAAGGAGATGTGAGTTTATGAGTATGTTCTAAGGAGATGTGAGTTTATGAGTATGTTCTAAGGAGATGTGAGTTTATGAGTATGTTCTAAGGAGATGTGAGTTTATGAGTATGTTCTAATGAGATGTGAGTTTATGAGTATGTTCTAAGGGAGATGTGAGTTTATGAGTATGTTCTAAGGAGATGTGAGTTTATGAGTATGTTCTAAGGAGATGTGAGTTTATGAGTATGTTCTAAGGAGATGTGAGTTTATGAGTATGTTCTAAGGGAGATGTGAGTTTATGAGTATGTTCTAAGGGAGATGTGAGTTTATGAGTCTGTTCTAAGGAGATGTGAGTTTATGAGTCTGTTCTAAGGGAGATGTGAGTGTATGAGTCTGTTCTAAGGGAGATGTGAGTTTATGAGTCTGTTCTCAGGCGATGAGAGTTTATGAGTATGTTCTAAGGAGATGTGAGTTTATGAGTATGTTCTAAGGAGATGTGAGTTTAGGTCAATGAGACAGAAACCCAAAGACTTTAACAGGGAGGTCAACAAAAACTATCAATAATAGACAAGTCTTTATTCCATATTTTTCTCTCAAAAAATAGCTAGTTGAAGTCTCAGAAGAGCTTGTGTGCTCATCTTGGTCTATGTGCATATTAAAAAAAAGACTCTCTCTAACATTGTAGACAGGATTAGAATTCATGAAAAAAATCTCCGTAAAAACTATATCAGCAAAATTTTACTGATAGTTGATCTTGCCTTATTATCATTTTCGTAACTTTAATTGTCTATTTATCTTTATTATTTTTATTATACAAGTCAAGACACAAAAAAAATGGTAAAATTTGTCATTAAAGGGCAATAACTCCTATAAGAAGATGTGAAGTATTGACATAAATGGAAATTGGTAGAGCTCAACATATTGGACATTTTTTGCACCTGTCAGATTTTCATCTTTGTATAAAGGTTTGGAAAATAATAGACAAAATTTGCATTTTACACCATTGTTGTATTTAAGCCATGTCAACCATTTTGATCGGCAGTCAGGGTCATCAGACACCTGATGATTGTTGTCAAGTGTGGTTAAATTTGGCCCACTAGTTTCAGAGGTTTTTGTAAGAGTCAAAGATGCCAGATGAGAAAAGCTCACTTGGTCTTTTTGGCCAGGTGAGCTAAAAATGGAGGTCACAAGATGTCTTCAACAATAGGCAAGTCTTTATCCCATATTTCTCTCTCAAAGAAATAAGGGAGGTTAGCAGCTGACTTCCATGAAAGACAAGTCTTTATTCAATATTTGTTGTTCAAAGAAATAAAAAAAAGACGTCAACAAATTTATTCTATTTTTTTTCAACACAATTAAACAAAAAGGTCAACAAACTTTTTTACATTAATGTAGACAAGTCTTTATTCCATAAAAAAGGTCACTAAACTGCTTCCAACAACAGACAAGTCTTTATGAAATATTTTGTTCAAAATCACAATAGGGGAGGTGAACTGTCTTTCATAATTAACAATATAAAAGAGAAGATGTGGTATGATTGCCAATGAAACAACTATCCACAAAAGACCAAATGACACAGACATTAACAACTAGAGGTCACTGTATGGCCTTCAACAATGAGCAAAGCCCATACCGCATAGTCAGCTATAAAAGGCCCTGATAAGACAATGTAAATCAATTCAAACGAGAAAACTAACAGCATTATTTATGTAAAAAAAAAAAGTCTTTATTTCATATATTATTTTTTTACATTGACTGAGTTTACAAAACTGATATAACAGAGGAAATATAAATCCAGAAAGTGATTCTATATTGGCATGGTAAGATTTCCTGTTAGAAAAACATTAAATGTATATATTTCCTATTTGAAAGTATGTCAAATTTAATATATTTGTGTCATACTTTTCATTATACCAAAAGTAACATTACAAAAAGACAGGGAAATTCAATTACAAATTTAACAATGACTGGATTGACTTCCTTTTTTAGAAGGTTAATGGTATTTTTAACCATAATGAGCCAGCATTTTTGTTTTTCAATGCATTCTGAAATAGATTTAACCTTGATTAAAAGTATATTTAAAGGAAATATTTATTCACTTGATTTGTCAACTGTAGAATTGAAGTTGCCTACGTGATCACTATCTTGTGCACACTTGATGATGCGAGCTGGAACCTTCCATTTGGCAAGGAAAAAGAGGGGCGAAAGATACCAGAGGGACATTCAAACTCATAGATCAAAAATAAAAAGACGAACAAACATATAATAGTACAACATATAATAAATAATGTTTGCAAATATTCTTGTACTAAGGGTTACCAAAACTTGGGTTATACACCATAGGCTTAATCTTTTAATCCACCTATTGGGATGAAAAGTATGTGGCTACTGTGTGGAGTTTGATCCCAATTTAAGGGTCACAAGGAACTGGTATTGCCACTTATGAATTAAAAAAATCCTTCCAATCCTTAGGAAGGTAAAAAGATCCTGCTCCATATGTGACACCTGCCTTGTTGCTGATGTAATTGATCTTCTTTCACTAAATCTGGATTTTAAACAACACAATCCATGTTGTATTAAAACTTAGTTTTTTTTACATGTTGTTATGCTTTGATTTTTTTCTGTCTATAAGTAGCTTAGCCATTGCGTTGTTTCAAAATGATGATGGGAGGTTTTGACGACCTTGACTGGCTATATAGCCCTCCCACTGGTCAGGGTTCGAAATGGTATTATTTTCCAAGCTCATCAACAACATGAGGTTTAAACGATCTTGACAAGCTATATAGACCTCACACGGTTGGTTTCAAAATGCCATTATTTTCCAAGTACATCAACAACATAATTTTTAAATTACATAGAATATCTGTCTTGTGGAGAGTTATCTCATTGGTAATCATATCACATCTTCTTATTTTTATGTATTAGTTCTATGGATAATTAGTTAGAATGATGAAGGGTGGTAATACGCACATAATATTTCTATGTCAGTGTGACAACCTAAACTTGTCAAAACTGACACAATTGACCTAAAATTGGCCTTTTACATAAAGCTATATCATATTTTGTCTTCATCAATTAAAATATATTATTTTTAATGCCTAACTTCCAATAGACAATGTATATTTGTTATTAAATATTAAATTAATATTCAAGGAGTAAGTCATAAAAGCTTTATTTAAAATGTAATCATTTCAACACTCATGAAAATAAATGCATATTTGACTGTTTTAAATTAAATTTATTTTTAAGAACAACAATCATTCATTTCTGAATTCTTTCATTTTTCTCTCTCTCTACAGCTCAGGTAAAAACTGAAATTCCATTTTGTTGGACAAAGTGTTTATCAAAATACATCAGGTTAATACATCATGGTCACTAATTAAAAGTAAAGAGACATAACTGTAATAACAATTATGACATATTATTTCCATAAACAATTATTGATTAATATTATTGGATAATACAACAATATTGTCATAAATAACATATACTTTGTAGACAATGACATCACTCACACAAATTTATTTTAGGGATTACAACCTACTAACAAATTAACTTAAATCATGGATGTCCGGTCATTAGTTTTCCTTCAGACATTAAAGGACACCTGAGATTAATCTCAGATCTAGAAGACATCTGGAACAAGCTACTGCAAATTCAGAAATTATCGTGAAAAATGTGACAGGGTTAATTATAACCGCAATAATTTTTTATATGAATAAAACAGGATTTTTCTCAATATTGCAAAAATCAAAATCGCACTTTAGCCCAAAATGACAAAATCGCAATAATAAATGCAGGCAATAATTTTGAATGAACAGTATTGGTACCAAAAATATCAAGTCTAACCGTTTGTATTTCTACAACTAAAAATATATTGTTGAACATAATATAGAAGGAAATCTTTTTAAAATCACTACAAAATTTCAATTGAAATTCAAAATAAGTTTCCCTATAAATGAGGAAAAAAATGGTGGAAACAGTTTTTCAATATATAAATGAATAAAACGGACATAATTGAGGACAAATGTAGAAACTTAAGTTTTACTATTCAGTTCATTTTGATATTCATAATTTCAGTAGTGATTTTTCTTCATAAAATATTGCATTTGCATTAATTAGATCCTACTCTAAATTCATACATTAATTTCTGAATTTACAGTATTGGAATATCATGAACATGAAACAAAATAGTAAGAATGTCGTGCAATACTCAATGCAGCATAATATGTTTGTCAAATAAAACACTTAATAATAAATTAACATAATATCATTTACAGATGAATTTGTAAACCAATTAAGAAATAGATGCTAGAAAACAGATGAAGATGAATAGCACTAAAGAATAAGATGCTAAAAATTAAAGTACAAGTACACAAATATAACAAGATGATACATCAACATAATATCATTTACAGGACAAGGACGTCTGGTTTATTTTAAATGTTTGAAGCCCTAAAGCAGATATGTTGGACGAAATTCAATCATTTATACACTTATAACTGACACACTAACATACAATGAACATTTGAAGAATGTAAATTAATAGGTTTATAAAACATCAAAGGGCAAGAGAATGGCCTTATTAATTCCTTCCCTTGGCTTGATCAGAGAGTGTGTCCAGAATTTTATAGACTAAAAAAATTGCTAAAAATAGATTTCATATGCATAAAATCTACAATAAAATTGACTATTAATACGGGAAAATTTCTGTCTCACTTGATTTATAAAGTATTTCAAGATTTTGAAAAAAAATTACAATAAAATTGACTGTTATGGGAAAATTTTCTCTCACAGGATTTATAAAGCATTAAAAGATTATGTATAACATGATCAAAACATGTTGTATATGTCAATAAAAAGTCATCCCAACAAAACAAAAATCCCAGACTCCTAAAGGTCAGCATATGGTTGTTTTGCATTAAACTAATGTCATAATTAGGGCTTTTATGGACAATCCACTTTGTGGAGAATTGAAAAAAGGACTAAAAATCTGATTTTAACCAGTTGGAACATGGAACATTGCAGCAATATCAAGTAAATATTTAATAAAATAATAACGTCTGCATCTTAAAAAAAATCCATATTTTTTTTCTCTTTTCTAAATTTTGGAGATATAAATGGTAGATATAAGAAGATGTGGTATGAGGCCAATGGGATAACTCTCCATCTAAGTCACAATTTGTTAAAATTAACCATTATAGGTCAAAGTATGGTCTTCAACATGGAGCCTTGGCTCATACATACAGCAAGGTAGTCTTTCTATGTTGTGATGTTACAGTTAGGTTAGTGTAAAGGGTGGCAGCTGTTAAAACATTTAAACAGTCTGCATTTGTTTACACCTGTCCTAAGTCAGGAATCTGTTATTCATATGCCGTTTGTTGATGTGGTTCATAAGTGTTTCTGGTTTCTTGTTTTTTATATAGACAAGACCATTGGTTTTCCTGTTTGAATAGTTTTACATTAGTCATTTTTGGAGCCCTTTATAGCTTGCTGTTAGGTGTTGAAGGCCGAACTTTGGGATACTTATACAAATTGTGACTTGTATGGAGTGTTGTCTTATTGGCACTAATACCATATATTCTTAAATCCATAGAAGACATTGCATATAAAGTATTATTTAGGCATAACACCTACAATGTAGATAATACAGCTGATTTGATGTTACCCGAAATGTTGAAACAAAGCATTGAAAATAATTTCAAGAAACCTTACCAGTTACTGTACATTATATACAGACTAACCACTATGAAAGCATGAATAAAATCAATCAAAACATATAAACCATAATACAACAAAGTTAATATTTTAACAACTGTTTTAGGTATATATATTATATATATTAGATTTTGAAACTTGCCCTCATTCTTTTATTAACAACCATCTATCAATAAATCTGAATGAGCCTCTGTCTCAAAGTGATTTACCTAGTTGGTCTATATATATCTATTTGATAATTTCAACTTTTCAATTCTTCCTTTTTTGGAAACTCAAAATCTATCCTACAATATTCAAATAAATACTTTCATTTTATCTATTGTTGTGCCTAAATATCTTTCAAAATTTCTTTTATTTTTTACCGTAACTCTTTTCAGAATCCACATAAAGTCTGCCAATGCACAATACTTTCTAGCAGAAATGATTATAGTCATTCTCTGAAACATTGACTAAATTATGGCCATCATATTTTTTCCTTTACAGAAATAATGTTTTTCCATTGTCAGGTTTTTTTACAATTTAAAAAAACTAAGATCTTTGGTTAAACTAATTGTTAAGTCTTTGGTTTAAGAATTATTTTGTCTTTTTGGTTTCTCCATCTTCATCATCATAAGACACACCGAATTCATTGACTCTCTTCATATCAACAGGGTACAACCTGAAAAAGAATATTGTAAATGTTAGGTAAAGTATAAATGTTGACTATTGATTATTTTGCAATTATAAAATTGAGAATGGAAATGGGGAATGTGTCAAAGAGACAACAACCTGATATAGAACAGACAACAGCAGAAGGTCACCAACAGGTCTTCAACGCAGCGAGAAATTCCCACACCTGGAGGCGTCCTTCAGCTGGCCCCTAAACAAATATATATACTAGTTCAGTGATAATGAACGCCATACTAAACTCAGAATTGTACACAAGTAACTAAAATTAAAAATAATACAAGACTTTTAATAGATGTTATCAAGAGTTTCTTACACAACACTATGCTATTTTTCAAGGGACAAGCCATCAGAATTGAACTTTTAGTTATACAAATTGAACCCACTTTCTCCTACTGAGTGTTTGGACACCCACCTTTTCTTTAATTTAGTTCTTTTTTTTATTTTGATATTACCTCTATTTCTCCTATTATTTCAACAGAAAAAAAGGATATTAAAAATGTATTCTTCTTTCGATGGCAGATTGTGAGCGTAAATGAACGGTGACCCCTTTTTTAATTTCTTTTTTTTTATTAAAGTATAAGATCAAGTTCATTTATAGAAAAATAAAGGGAAATCCTATATTAAATTAAAAAAGGATTTAGACCCCTTTAAATGTACGAATCTTGCTGATTTAACTTACCATCTTTGGTATAAATAAACAACAAAAACTAGATCATCTCTAAAACAGGCAAGTCTATGAGCTGTTGGCATGGTGATTATAAATGCAAATATGTCATCTATAAATGTGTTGAAAGCCTGAAATATTAAGAAGGTCAAGTTTCTTCCAAGATCTCATTTTTCAAAGTTTTTTCAGGAGACAAAGATATAATTCTTCCTGATAAAATATTTATAACTTCTGATTTTTTTTCCTCTCAAAATGTTGACTTTTACTTTGTTAATTATATTGTAAAAAAAAATAACATTGAATTCACTTTCAAACAATCAACTGAAATTTTTCCCAAATAAAAAATATATTTTAAGAATGCATTATGCAATTTTCACAGTTTTCAACGATTACACAATTTATAATAAGGCACCTTATCAAAGACAAGAAATGTGGTGATATCATGTAAAATATCAAAGAATATCTGATTAACTAATTTACCTTATACATGAAGGCTCTCCATGGTAGATGTGCTACTGACTTCAACTGAAATGGAAAAGGTACTTCACATAAGTAATAATAAATATAAATAGTGAAAAACTGTTCACATATCGATACATTTGTAAAATAAATATTACTACTTAGCATTAAAAATTTGGGGCACATAAATGTTGAAAATATGCTGCATTGTCCTATGTTTTGACCTTAGAATAGTAGCAATATCAACTTTTCATTCTAGGATATATATTTTTTTTACAAAACTTCATAGTAAAATTGGCAGTTTTATCCCTAAAGGGAGTTCCTATAGGAATTACCAGTGTCTATATTTACAGAAGTGCAAACTAAAACCCATGTATCAATGTAATGCCAAAAGTTATATACACTTAAATATAGGGTATTGTAGTTTGTTCCAAAAGTAAAGGAATTTATATTACTGGGTTATATGATACACATATACATATACTTACTTTATAATTAACAAACAATTGTGGTAACATAAATAAAAATCCAAAGGCATATACACCTAAAAAACAACAGTACAGTTATTATATGTCACTAAATAAAGGTAAATATATATGCAATACAGTCAATAGCAATAGTGCTGAATCAGCCAGCCGTGATGATATCAATATCAGTCAAGTTAGCAAAGGCTTTACCATACCCCTAATCTGTATGACGTCACATCATTGATAAAAGTCACAGTTTATTTAATTATTTATTCATTTAGATGAAAGGATTGTCAACAGCCAGAGTCTATGTGTGGATCTCCTCTCCTCGATGTCTCCTCTAAGTCATGGTCGCAAGGCTATTTCAAAACGCTAATCTGTTTAATGGTTTACCATGTAAAAAATATCAATATGTGTACTTGATGAATTAATAAAGTGCATATGATATGACTTTTCAATATCCCTCACCTTTCCAACCCTTAACATATATAATCACAAGAGACCTACAAGAAGGGTTATATTGGTTAAAGGGTTAAGGTGGTACCCAACACTTTCACTAAAAATTAATTTGGCTCGTTTATTTTCATAAAATTTTGTCAAAGTATTTACTTTGAGACTTGATTAAAAATATGAAAATTTAAAATTTTTAAACCAACCGTTTTATCAGAAAAATTACACTGGTTATATAGCAGTTTGACAAACACCAATTTTGATCATTGAGAAGCTTAATATTCCTTTTACAACACAACGTAATTAAAATGTTTAGCTGACTTTACAGAGTTATCTTCCTGTAGTGTTAGGTACCACCTTAATACATATGTGATATTGAAAAACCCATATGACATTGTCTATTTATTCTATATATTACTTTATTTTAACAGATATTATTTAACATAAACCATAATATCTTCAAGGAATATAAAAGAACAATCATTGGTTTTAAAAAATTCTAGTCAAGTATTAAGGCAGTCATAAAATTCATTCATACATTAGAATATTTACAAACTTTGTCAAAATGAAATTATCACTGATTGATTGTTGATTTCATAAAGTACAGTGACAATTAAATGTAATTTTGCTTTGCTATTAAAAAAAACCCCGTAATTTAGAGATATATTTGTGTCTTTGTCAGATTATAGTTATGATTGATTAACTGTTTCTAGCTAAACGGCCAATGGCAATATAAGTACACATAAATATGTTATGCATTTTAAAAAAAATTATTAGAATATATGTCTTAAAAACTACAGAATGTGAAAAATCCCCATACTGTGAATTCAGTTTTCTTCCTCTGATACCAAATTTTGGGGATTTCGTTGATTCAAGCTTAGTGAACCACGAAATTTAACTGTTCAATCATGTACAAATTTGCTCTTGTATGCAAAGTAACCATGAAATCATATATCCATGAAGATGCAAGAAGATCTCAATCAACGAAAAATGGTACCCAGGAAAATGAATTAATACTGTACATTATTCTGTTAGGATTGTATATTGCAAAACACAATCATGTAAACAAATTCACAAGAAAACTAAAAAGAAAGAGCATTTTTAAAAAAAAGTATGAAAAGATAGTTGATATTTTTAAATGTTTTCAACCAAACAAAAAATTGAAGTCTTCAATTATCTTTTCTTGCAAATCTTCTTCAATTAAAAAGGTAAATGTTTCTGATTATATAATGTTTTATTGTAAGTTTTTATTCAGTTTCCTTTGGGATCCTTTATACCTACATGTATATCATATTAAGGATGTCCTTAGGTGAGGTTTTGGAAATTGTGTTAGATTTTCAGACTCCTTAGTTTTTACATGGTAAAATTTTTGCCCCATAACACCCATTTATCTTTTCATAGAAGACTTCATTAGATCATAAAGGTCATTTACCAAAATTTAAGCAGATTCTAGATTTTTTTGTCATTTGATTTAAGACACAAATAATACCAATGCAAATATAAGGTAAAAGTAAGAGTCAGCCTTTTCTCGCTTTTTTTAAAACTCAAATATCTCAAAAAGGACCTCTATAACCTATCAATATCTTTAGCTTATTTTGTTTCTTAACTAATACTCTTTCCACTTATAGCATCAATTTCAAAATCTTGATTTATTCATTTTCACATATAAAGTACATCCTTGAAATACCAATGTATATTGTCTGCTCTTTGGTTGGGTTGTTGTCTCTTTGGCATATTTCCTATTTCTATTTACAAGACATTCACAGTTGACAATACCGCTATAGAGGGGGTAAAGGACCTTTATCAAGACTCCAGGATCTGTTTTTTTTAAGCCCAGGATTTCGGGATCAGGACCCCTCCTACCCCCTTCACTATATACTTACCGTTAACCAGACTTTGTATACACCAGGAATACCAACTGAAAAACACATCAAAACTAATTAATATCCAATCATAATTAAAAATTTATCTAATCTTACATTTTCTTACTAGTGAACTAGTGATAAAATGAAATGCATAAGTACAGTCAAAATAAAATCTCCTTTACAAAACTAATATATACATGTATATCTTTTCAGTAAAGCTTTCATTCAAATGTTTAGTATTATTTTATTGGTATTTAGCAAAGAAAGATAACTTCATTTTTTCTCAAGTTTTATTTTATACTACAGTTAGTGGGCTTGATTTAACAACCCAACTTTCCATTGGAGTTGAATGAAAAAAATATTGTTTTCACAAATGCTGAACTGGAAAACATTGTGAATGTAAAAAACAAAAATATTACATTTTTTAGGACATCAAACTATGAAAGTAGAAGGATGTTATGTTTACTGGAAGCTGTGTGACATTATGCAGACAGAAAATAGAATGTATAAAAAAGTTATTTTGACTTAAAACTTTCATTCCTTTTTTTCATTCCTCTTTGTGGCTTGTGTCACTTTTTAAACTTCAAACTTAAAGTATCACTTAACTGCATGGTGTGCACATGAAATTTTTTCAATGATGCATTTTATTGTTTTGGGTGTTGCTTGTTTTTCGTTGCATATAAATTAGACCATTGGCTTTACATTTGTCATTTTTGGGGCCCTTTATAGCTTGCTGTTTGGTGTGAGCCAATGCTCTGTGTTGAAAACCTTATTTTGACATAGAAATGTTTACTTTTTACATATTATGACTAGGATGGAGTGTTGTCTAATTGGCACTCAAACCACATCTTCATATATCTATGAAAGATTATCTCCCTTTGAAGGTTTCTATGATAGAATTCAATGTCAAGAGAAGCTACTATTGTTTAACTAAGTAGTTATTATTTACCTTTTATGTGGAACATAAAATAAAGAGTAGATGGCGCCACCTATCACTAATGGCAACAATACAAAGGATAAATACTTCATTGCCTGTAAAACAATATAAAGAAGATATAATGTTTTCCTGTACAAATTTCAAAGATGCTAAAAATGTCAATTTGATAAACATGCAACACCAAAATTAATAAATACAAAAATGTTATTTTGCATCACATATTTGTTTCAAGGCAAACTCAAGAATCAGAGTTTGTAACCATCTCCCTAGAAGAATAGCTCCAATAATAATAAATAGGGAGTGTGTCTATTGGACACAGATGATGCTCCCACTTGTCTATCATATAAATTTAAACTTGAGGCTCTTTAGAGCCTGTGTCGCTCACCTTGGTCTATGTGCATATTAAACAATGGACACAGATGGATTCATGTTTTGGTGATGGTGATGTCTTTGTAGATCTTACTTTACTAAACATTCTTGCTGCTTACAATTATCTCTATCTATAATGAATTTGGCTCAATAGTTTTAGTGGAAAATGTTAGTGAAAATTTACAAATTTTATGAAAATTGATAAAAATTGACTATAAAAGGCAATAACTCCTTAGGGGGTCAATTGATCATTTTGGTAATGTTGACTTTTTTTTGGGGGTCTTACTTTGCTGTACATTATTGCTGTTTACAGTTTATCTCTAACTATAATAATATTCAAAATAATAAAACAAAAAAACGGCAAAATTTCCACAAAATTACCAATTCAGGGGCAGCAACTTAACAACCGGTAAACCGATTTATCTGAAAATTCTAGAGCAGACAGATCTTCACCTGATAAACAATTTCACCTTCTGTTAAATTTGCTCTAAATGCTTTTGTTTTTGAGTTATAAGCCAATAAAAACTGCATTTTACCCCTATGTTCTATTTTTAGCCATGGCGGCCATCTTGGTTGGTTGGCTGAGTCAAGGGACACATTTTTTAAACTAAATACCCCAATAATGACTGTGGCCAAGTTTGGTTTAATTTTGCCCAGTAGTTTCAGAGGAGAAGATTTTTCTAAACGATTACTAAGATTTACGAAAAATGGTTAAAAATTGACTAAAAAGTGTTCTGTAAAATCTAGTAAGGTTTTTAATTTGGATTTATTTATCTTAAGCTGAAATCAGATGGTATGCAGGGTTGTCAGATTAAAAAAATAAATTCTGCTAAATACTGCTATAATCAATTTCGTTCAGTTATTGTAAAATGTCTTACTAGAGAATCAAATGCTTCTGTTTCCTTTTCTTTGTCTGATGTCGAACCAATCTAAAATGTAACATTAAAACTCAGTTAATCAAAGCTACAGAGATTGATATCTATTTAAAAAATAAACACCCAGAGTATTCATCAATGTAATTTCAAGGATTGGTTCCTCATCTTTTTATCCATCTTTTCATAATACATGAAAACACATACAGTCAAACCTGATTAAACCGCCCCCCTGAATAAACCGGCTTCCAGTCCATTCCGGCCGAAAATGAAAGTCCCATATTTTTCCATTCAAAGTCTTTGTTAAAAAACCCTTTGTAAACCGGACCCTGTGTATTACGAATTCCGGTCTAATTATGAATTCCCAATACTCTTAATTACATTAATTATTACCTGTCAAAACCGGTTTGTCTAATTAGTTTCAATGATCGATATGCAATCAAAAAATATTTTGTTTTATACAATATGGCTTTTAGTGAAAATCAATTAGTCAGGTGTCAAACTGTGAACTACAATCGTACAGTAGTGAGCTGTATTATTATTAAAACATTATAAACGTGTCAATTAAACGAAAGACACACCGAATATATCTCGGATTGAACTTACGTTTTAACTTGGATAAACAAATTCAAATTCCGGAGTAAGAAATTCGCATCGTGATTTCGAAATCCTGAGTTCCCTGTTATGAACCCCTAAACAAATGACCTTGATAATGAAAAACACCCGGATGACAACAATCAATGGATATTGTATACTGAACGACAACGTTTCGAAAGGGATGAAATTACGTTTGATAATATTCTGGTTTTTAATCGGCCATTCAAACATTTCAAATTATTGATCATGGGAGTACAATTCAAACAATGCGAGCATTATGATGCAAATGCAAACAATGAAAAACGAAGTGAAAGTATTTTAATTTATCAGATATAGTTTACAATCAGAGAGAACTTTTACATGCAAAATGTCGGACGTCACAAGTCATTAACTTCCGGTCAAAACGGAAACCTGAATAAACTGGCTCACTGTCCAAACCGGCCCTTTTTCATAGTCCCGTAGCCGGCCGGTTTATACAGGTTTTACTGTATAAGTATACGTAAAAAGCTTACTATTTCTAAATTGAAAGCTTAGACATATAAGTTCAAATTGTTTTTGATTTATCATTGCAAATCTTACACTTCTGGGGAATCATATAAAAACAAACCCCGTTATTTACCCACTAGAAAATTTGGATTTTTTGTCATAAATATAAATATACCATATCACTTCTTTACAATTATAAAATAACTTACATCAAACTTTGGTTTTCCATTTTCAAATCTAAATGAAACTTTGAAAGCTTTCTTTACTTTCCATCCCTACAAAAGAAACAAGAATGGCATAACTTCGAAAACAGATAGAACCATAATGTATACTTATACTTGCTAACATCAATTGTTCATTTTACAGGCACAAATATCATTCATCTGGCTATGCTGAGGCAGTGCTGGAGCCAGTAAAACTCATTTGTAACAGTAAAATCAATAACTTACTTTGACAAACATCAATATACAATACAGTTATTACCTAAATATTCTTTCTTTTAAAAAAAATAATCAAAATGTCAAAATGTTCCAGATTGACAAATTTATAAAAAGACTTCTAGTACTGTGAAAGTACTTTTGTTTGTGGGTATCAATTTTCATGGTTTTATCAAAAGTTACAAGACCCTAATCAAGAAAAAACCTAACCTCTATGTAGGTATCAGTACCAGTAAACTGGTTTCCTGATCACATTAACACCTACCTCTATGAATGCTCCAATTCCAGTTGGTATCAGTACCAATAAACTGGTTTCCGGATCACATTAACACCTACCTCTATGAAGGCTCCAATTCCAGTTGGTATCAGTACCAGTAAACTGGTTTCCTGATCACATTAACACCTACCTCTATGAAGGCTCCAATTCCAGTTGGTATCAGTACCAATAAACTGGTTTCCGGATCACATTAACACCTACCTCTATGAAGGCTCCAATTCCAGTTGGTATCAGTACCAGTAAACTGGTTTCCTGATCACATTAACACCTACCTCTATGAACGCTCCAATTCCAGTTGGTATCAGTACCAATAAACTGGTTTCCTGATCACATTAACACCTACCTCTATGAAGGCTCCAATTCCAGTTGGTATCAGTACCAGTAAACTGGTTTCCGGATCACATTAACACCTACCTCTATGAAGGCTCCAATTCCAGTTGGTATCAGTACCAATAAACTGGTTTCCGGATCACATTAACACCTACCTCTATGAAGGCTCCAATTCCAGTTGGTATCAGTACCAATAAACTGGTTTCCTGATCACATTAACACCTACCTCTATGAAGGCTCCAATTCCAGTTGGTATCAGTACCAGTAAACTGGTTTCCTGATCACATTAACACCTACCTCTATGAAGGCTCCAATTCCAGTTGGTATCAGTACCAATAAACTGGTTTCCTGATCACATTAACACCTACCTCTATGAATGCTCCAATTCCAGTTGGTATCAGTACCAATAAACTGGTTTCCGGATCACATTAACACCTACCTCTATGAAGGCTCCAATTCCAGTTGGTATCAGTACCAGTAAACTGGTTTCCTGATCACATTAACACCTACCTCTATGAAGGCTCCAATTCCAGTTGGTATCAGTACCAATAAACTGGTTTCCGGATCACATTAACACCTACCTCTATGAAGGCTCCAATTCCAGTTGGTATCAGTACCAGTAAACTGGTTTCCTGATCACATTAACACCTACCTCTATGAACGCTCCAATTCCAGTTGGTATCAGTACCAATAAACTGGTTTCCTGATCACATTAACACCTACCTCTATGAACGCTCCAATTCCAGTTGGTATCAGTACCAATAAACTGGTTTCCGGATCACATTAACACCTACCTCTATGAAGGCTCCAATTCCAGTTGGTATCAGTACCAATAAACTGGTTTCCGGATCACATTAACACCTACCTCTATGAACGCTCCAATTCCAGTTGGTATCAGTACCAATAAACTGGTTTCCTGATCACATTAACACCTACCTCTATGAAGGCTCCAATTCCAGTTGGTATCAGTACCAATAAACTGGTTTCCTGATCACATTAACACCTACCTCTATGAATGCTCCAATTCCAGTTGGTATCAGTACCAATAAACTGGTTTCCTGATCACATTAACACCTACCTCTATGAATGCTCCAATTCCAGTTGGTATCAGTACCAATAAACTGGTTTCCGGATCACATTAACACCTACCTCTATGAATGCTCCAATTCCAGTTGGTATCAGTACCAATAAACTGGTTTCCTGATCACATTAACACCTACCTCTATGAAGGCTCCAATTCCAGTTGGTATCAGTACCAATAAACTGGTTTCCTGATCACATTAACACCTACCTCTATGAATGCTCCAATTCCAGTTGGTATCAGTACCAATAAACTGGTTTCCTGATCACATTAACACCTACCTCTATGAAGGCTCCAATTCCAGTTGGTATCAGTACCAATAAACTGGTTTCGGATCACATTAACACCTACCTCTATGAAGGCTCCAATTCCAGTTGGTATCAGTACCAATAAACTGGTTTCCGGATCACATTAACACCTACCTCTATGAAGGCTCCAATTCCAGTTGGTATCAGTACCAATAAACTGGTTTCCTGATCACATTAACACCTACCTCTATGAAGGCTCCAATTCCAGTTGGTATCAGTACCAATAAACTGGTTTCCTGATCACATTAACACCTACCTCTATGAAGGCTCCAATTCCAGTTGGTATCAGTACCAATAAACTGGTTTCCGGATCACATTAACACCTACCTCTATGAAGGCTCCAATTCCAGTTGGTATCAGTACCAGTAAACTGGTTTCCTGATCACATTAACACCTACCTCTATGAAGGCTCCAATTCCAGTTGGTATCAGTACCAATAAACTGGTTTCCGGATCACATTAACACCTACCTCTATGAAGGCTCCAATTCCAGTTGGTATCAGTACCAATAAACTGGTTTCGGATCACATTAACACCTACCTCTATGAATGCTCCAATTCCAGTTGGTATCAGTACCAATAAACTGGTTTCCTGATCACATTAACACCTACCTCTATGAACGCTCCAATTCCAGTTGGTATCAGTACCAATAAACTGGTTTCCTGATCACATTAACACCTACCTCTATGAACGCTCCAATTCCAGTTGGTATCAGTACCAATAAACTGGTTTCCTGATCACATTAACACCTACCTCTATGAACGCTCCAATTCCAGTTGGTATCAGTACCAATAAACTGGTTTCCGGATCACATTAACACCTACCTCTATGAAGGCTCCAATTCCAGTTGGTATCAGTACCAATAAACTGGTTTCCGGATCACATTAACACCTACCTCTATGAAGGCTCCAATTCCAGTTGGTATCAGTACCAATAAACTGGTTTCCGGATCACATTAACACCTACCTCTATGAACGCTCCAATTCCAGTTGGTATCAGTACCAATAAACTGGTTTCCTGATCACATTAACACCTACCTCTATGAAGGCTCCAATTCCAGTTGGTATCAGTACCAATAAACTGGTTTCCTGATCACATTAACACCTACCTCTATGAAGGCTCCAATTCCAGTTGGTATCAGTACCAATAAACTGGTTTCCTGATCACATTAACACCTACCTCTATGAAGGCTCCAATTCCAGTTGGTATCAGTACCAATAAACTGGTTTCCTGATCACATTAACACCTACCTCTATGAAGGCTCCAATTCCAGTTGGTATCAGTACCAATAAACTGGTTTCCTGATCACATTAACACCTACCTCTATGAATGCTCCAATTCCAGTTGGTATCAGTACCAATAAACTGGTTTCCTGATCACATTAACACCTACCTCTATGAATGCTCCAATTCCAGTTGGTATCAGTACCAATAAACTGGTTTCCGGATCACATTAACACCTACCTCTATGAAGGCTCCAATTCCAGTTGGTATCAGTACCAGTAAACTGGTTTCCTGATCACATTAACACCTACCTCTATGAATGCTCCAATTCCAGTTGGTATCAGTACCAATAAACTGGTTTCCTGATCACATTAACACCTACCTCTATGAATGCTCCAATTCCAGTTGGTATCAGTACCAATAAACTGGTTTCCGGATCACATTAACACCTACCTCTATGAAGGCTCCAATTCCAGTTGGTATCAGTACCAATAAACTGGTTTCCTGATCACATTAACACCTACCTCTATGAATGCTCCAATTCCAGTTGGTATCAGTACCAATAAACTGGTTTCCGGATCACATTAACACCTACCTCTATGAAGGCTCCAATTCCAGTTGGTATCAGTACCAATAAACTGGTTTCCTGATCACATTAACACCTACCTCTATGAATGCTCCAATTCCAGTTGGTATCAGTACCAATAAACTGGTTTCCGGATCACATTAACACCTACCTCTATGAATGCTCCAATTCCAGTTGGTATCAGTACCAATAAACTGGTTTCCGGATCACATTAACACTTACCTCTATGAACGCTCCAATTCCAGTTGGTATCAGTACCAAAAAACTGGTTTCCTGATCACATTAACACTTACCTCTATGAATGCTCCAATTCCAGTTGGTATCAGTACCAATAAACTGGTTTCCTGATCACAAAGGTAGAAAAATATAATAACAGTTGACACACATCTCCATACAACTGAAATAAACAAAAAGAGATAAAAATATAATTAACATTTATCTCACAAATCAAAAGAATGACAGAAAATAGATAAATGACCAAAATACACAATTGTTCTGTACAGAGCAGTGAGATATACAATAAGTAACATCAATATCAACACACAAAAAATTGCTGGGTCAATGTCGATATATGCAATTGATTCATTTCATACAAAACCATTATACTTCATAGGCAAACAGAAAATAGCTACACAGAAGATAATAAAATTGCCTACAAGTATGACTTAACATTATCAAGTTATCAATGTTCAACTAATGACAAATTTTCTATACATGCTATAGGCATGTATAAAGGTTTTGGCAAAATCACGATATTATATATCAACAATAAAGCAAGTTGTCCTTAATCCATGAAAAATGGTACCAATGAAAATAAATGAATCCACAGTACCTATGTTTTTTTCCCTATTGCTGTTCAACAAGGAAACATATCTTAGTCTCTTTGTGAAAATCTACTTACCTGCCCTTGTAGACAAACCAACCATAGTTTTTCTCTGTCTCCAGTAGCTAATATCATTCTTAAAGGCCAGAAATCTACTAACCTGCCCTTGTAGACAAACCAACCATAGTTTTTCTCTGTCTCCAGTAGCTAATATCATTCTTAAAGGCCAGAAATCTACTAACCTGCCCTTGTAGACAAACCAATCATAGTTTTTCTCTGTCTCCAGTAGCTAATATCATTCTTAAAGGCCAGAAATCTACTAACCTGCCCTTGTAGACAAACCAACCATAGTTTTTCTCTGTCTCCTGTAGCTAATATCATTCTTAAAGGCCAGAAATCTACTAACCTGCCCTTGTAGACAAACCAACCATAGTTTTTCTCTGTCTCCAGTAGCTAATATCATTCTTAAAGGCCAGAAATCTACTAACCTGCCCTTGTAGACAAACCAACCATAGTTTTTCTCTGTCTCCAGTAGCTAATATCATTCTTAAAGGCCAGAAATCTACTAACCTGCCCTTGTAGACAAACCAACCATAGTTTTTCTCTGTCTCCAGTAGCTAATATCATTCTTAAAGGCCAGAAATCTACTAACCTGCCCTTGTAGACAAACCAACCATAGTTTTTCTCTGTCTCCAGTAGCTAATGTCATTCTTAAAGGCCAGAAATCTACTAACCTGCCCTTGTAGACAAACCAACCATAGTTTTTCTCTGTCTCCAGTAGCTACTTACCTGCCCTTGTAGACAAACCAACCATAGTTTTTCTCTGTCTCCAGTAGCTACTAACCTGCCCTTGTAGACAAACCAACCATAGTTTTTCTCTGTCTCCAGTAGCTACTAACCTGCCCTTGTAGACAAACCAACCATCGTTTTTTCTCTGTCTCCAGTAGCTACTAACCTGCCCTTGTAGACAAACCAACCATAGTTTTTCTCTGTCTCCAGTAGCTACTAACCTGCCCTTGTAGACAAACCAACCATAGTTTTTCTCTGTCTCCAGTAGCTACTAACCTGCCCTTGTAGACAAACCAACCATAGTTTTTCTCTGTCTCCAGTAGCTACTAACCTGCCCTTGTAGACAAACCAACCATAGTTTTTCTCTGTCTCCAGTAGCTACTAACCTGCCCTTGTAGACAAACCAACCATAGTTTTTCTCTGTCTCCAGTAGCTAATATCATTCTTAAAGGCCAGAAATCTACTAACCTGCCCTGGTAGACAAACCAACCATAGTTTTTCTCTGTCTCCAGTAGCTAATATCATTCTTAATGGCCAGAAATCTACTAACCTGCCCTTGTAGACAAACCAACCATAGTTTTTCTCTGTCTCCAGTAGCTAATATCATTCTTAAAGGCCAGAAATCTACTAACCTGCCCTTGTAGACAAACCAACCATAGTTTTTCTCTGTCTCCAGTAGCTACATACCTGCCCTTGTAGACAAACCAACCATAGTTTTTCTCTGTCTCCAGTAGCTAATATCATTCTTAAAGGCCAGAAATCTACTAACCTGCCCTTGTAGACAAACCAACCATAGTTTTTCTCTGTCTCCAGTAGCTACATACCTGCCCTTGTAGACAGACCAACCATAGTTTTTCTCTGTCTCCAGTAGCTAATATCATTCTTAAGGCCAGAAATCTACTAACCTGCCCTTGTAGACAAACCAACCATAGTTTTTCTCTGTCTCCAGTAGCTACTTACCTGCCCTTGTAGACAAACTAACCATAGTTTTTCTCTGTCTCCAGTAGCTACTTACCTGCCCTTGTAGACAAACCAACCATAGTTTTTCTCTGTCTCCAGTAGCTACTTACCTGCCCTTGTAGACAAACTAACCATAGTTTTTCTCTGTCTCCAGTAGCTACTAACCTGCCCTTGTAGACAAACCAACCATAGTTTTTCTCTGTCTCCAGTAGCTACTAACCTGCCCTTGTAGACAAACCAACCATAGTTTTTCTCTGTCTCCAGTAGCTACTAACCTGCCCTTGTAGACAAACCAACCATAGTTTTTCTCTGTCTCCAGTAGCTACTAACCTGCCCTTGTAGACAAACCAACCATAGTTTTCCTCTGTCTCCAGTAACTAATATCATTCTTAAAGGCCAGAAAATCTACTTACCTGCCCTTGTAGACAAACCAACCATAGTTTTTCTCTGTCTCCAGTAGCTAATATCATTCTTAAAGGCCAGAAAATCTACTAACCTGCCCTTGTAGACAAACCAACCATAGTTTTTCTCTGTCTCCAGTAGCTACTAACCTGCCCTTGTAGACAAACCAACCATAGTTTTTCTCTGTCTCCAGTAGCTACTAACCTGCCCTTGTAGACAAACCAACCATAGTTTTTCTCTGTCTCCAGTAACTAATATCATTCTTAAAGGCCAGAAAATCTACTTACCTGCCCTTGTAGACAAACCAACCATAGTTTTTCTCTGTCTCCAGTAGCTAATATCATTCTTAAAAGCCAGAAAATCAAATAATAACTGAAATGAGAAAAAAAACCAATAAACAGATGCACTGTTAAAAGACTATCACATAAGAATGCATGTCAACATACAAGATATTTATATTTAAGTGAAGGAACATTAACCAGGATATCTCTTTTAAAGGGGCATAATTCTGGAATTTTATAAAATGTCTGCTTTCTTTAGGCAATTAATACAAGAATGAGTAGAGGGTGAAATGAAAATATTGTTTTTGTGTGAACTAAAAAGATTCAAATAAAAATCAAAGTGCTCTCATTTTTCGGTGAGGCTGTTTTATGATTTGGTTTCACTTCAATTCTGAACAAAGGAAGATAACTCAATTTTACCAATCAATTTAACAATACCATCATCGATAATTTTGAATAGATACGCCATTCATGCACCACACACAATTCAAGTAAGGTTCCTGACAAGTGTAGTTATACACATCATTTTGTAACTTGAATATCTGAGTATATATTCCTTGAAATGTCCCTGATAGGTTGCACTTTGTAAATACAGCTGTTTCTCAAAACACGCCTCTTTTGGGGAGTAATTGAATATTCATAGAAATTAATTTTGTTTACATACTGGTTCCCAGTTATGCTCTCTGTGTTCCATATCGCAGAGACAGAACTTGGGAATGTTACCAGTAAATAAACACGTGCATATTGTTTACATTGAAATCTGTGGTAACCTTTCATTCGAGGTAGGGGTAGTTAAGAAAATTAGTGTAAGTTTAAACTCTGAGAAGTTCAGGGCATATAAACGTTGAAAATATGCCGCACAGCCCTATATTTTGACCTTTGAAAAAAATTGTGGTGCATATGAACTTTCAATTCTAGGATAAGATTTTTTTCAAAACTTCATAGTAAAAGTGGTACAGTTTTAGCCGTAAAAGGAGTTCCTATGGGAAATTGCATTGTCAATATTTACAGAAATGCAACCTATATGATGCATAGAATCATGTTCTCAATGTCTGGAAAATTAATAACTATCAAGCCAGACAAGAATAGCTGTTTTCCATTTTATAGAAAAACAAACTTACATGAAAAGCAGATACAGCAAATGTTAACATCAGAAAATAAAAATTTGTGTCAACAAATATACCCTTCAGTTCATCTGAATCTTTCTCTGAAAATCCTGAAATTATATAATACACAGAAAATTACATTCCCGGTAACTTAAAATGGTTTAAGATCTATTTTGATCTCTTATATCATGTTAAATTCTATTCTATGACAGTCACTCTTCGATACTCAAACCTAGAGGTTCATTTTTAGCAATAGTTAAACTTAAAATCAACTGATTTATAAATTTTCAAATATCTATCAAACGTTTTTTGTGCTTATCATCTGTAAAATAAATTGGACCTCGTGATGAAGACTTTATTTGACCTATAATGATTTACTTTTACAAATTGTGACTTGAATGGATGGTTGTCTCATTTGCACTCATGCCACATCTTATATCTAATTACAATGATAATTACCATAACTATGTAACTGGTCTATTGCTTGTTGCATGTGTTCCCAAAACCTCAATTTTCCAACAGATATAGGTGAGTATACTACTGTTAGTGGTAATGAATGACTAGATTTATTGATCGGCTGAAAGGTAAAGGTAAAATACTGTAAATACACAAATTATTACATTCATTTATTATTGCCATTTTATCATTTTATACTAAACTGTGATTTTATTTTTTATGATATTGAGGAAAATCCTAGTTAATCCATATAAAAAATTGCAAGTTTACTATATTGCAATTATTACCCAGTTGCATTTTTCGCAATAATAACAACATCGCAATCATTTCTGAATTTACAGTAGTCCATCATTTGTTACCTCCTCTACTGAATAATGTAAGCAGGGAGGGCCAGTTTAACTCCTCCACATGTACAAAGTTTCAAGTTAATTGGACTTCAACTTCCTCAAAAACAACCTTGACCAAAAACTTTAACCTGAAGCAGGACAGACGGAGGGATGTATGAACGAACAAATGGACAAACAGACCAGAAACATAATGCCTGTAAATGGTGCAAAAGAATTAAAACATATTTGAGCGTGCAAGAGATCAAACCTTTAACCTTCTGCGCTCCAGAGGAATACCCTACCAGACTATTTAGTAAATTCATTCATTTGGTAAATCCCCCTTTAAAAAAACCCCATAATATGCAAAAGTTATATCTAAAATTTATAAAAAAAAAGACCATTAAGGGCATACGATACAGTTACAGGGAAGGTAATGACGTTGCTAAAGTAAAATGTTATTTTCGCGACGTCAAACTATGACATATCAGGAAAAGATGCATTTTTCGACTGATTTTTATCATTCAAACTGATTTAATTTGAAAACGAGTGCATGGACCCCTATTTTTTAAATTAGCAATTTGTTTCATTTTGCAAGGAGATTATGTGACCCAAATTTTATAAAACTATAAATAGCGCAATTTTTTAAATTTTAATAAACATGCAGCAAAAAATGATGTTTTTTCCTCTATTCATGAACATTTGATAAATATAGAGTTATTTCGGAATAAAAATTGCATAATTTTTAATGATACTTATAACATACAGAAGTTACCAATTATTTAACAAAAAACAATTTGTGTTTATCTTTTAAAGCAAAAAAGTAACGTCGTTCTTTCGAAAAAGAAAATACAGACACAAATCTGAATTTTGAGCAAATATACAAAATTTCGACCTCATTTTACTCAAAAAGTAGCACATGAAGGTATATTTTTTATGACATATTTGATTTAATCAGGTAAAAAATAGCCTATATGCAAATTTTCATCAACTTGTAAATACAGGTTCAAAACTGTATCATATGCCCTTAAGTAGATTCATTCATATGGTGAATGTGAAATATTAAAAAATAGTTGACAACTAACTCACCACTAAATCTTTTGTACGGAAAGCTAACTGATCAATGTACAACATTGGTAGATAATCTCCATCAGGTGAGGGTCTGTAAAGTCAAATTATATGTATTAACTGCATTTAGCTTCCTGTCATGAGTTTTTGCCTAGCATTTTTTTGTTGGTTTTTTTTTGTTTAAAAAATCTTATTCCCAAAACAATGATTGGTTAATTAACAGTAAAAATGAGTGTTACATAATAAAAAAGTAAAATTAAATTTACATGAAAAACATGAAAAAATTTGCTAAACAGATTTTTTTTAAAATACAACTAATTGTAAATCTATGATTTCTTTCAATCTTTGAGATGTTCACTATGCACCCTATGACCAAATTAATAGCCCAATTTAAAAATCTATTTGGTTCATTCATCCAGGGAAAAACACATCTATTTTAAAGAATGTATGCCTTTTTCTATGGAATAAACAAAATCAAGTTTTCATTTTTTTGGAAAAGTTTGCCTTTAGATAGACATGTAAATGATACACTTACTTTATAAGTCTATGAATCTCCATGGGCATGGCTCTCCTGTCAAACTGAATAGAATCAGCCATCACAGATATAATGACTCTCTGTCTCAGATGTGTGATAGGTATGTCAGGACTAGTTTTATTCTGAAATGGAATACAAAAATCACCTGATAAGAATTTACTTGTGTATATGTGCATTTACATATTATGTCCTCATTAACTACAAAATTTCATGAAATTCTGTCGTGTGGTTTCAGAGAAGTTGCGAGTATAATAAGGCCAAAATTCTAGGTTCAAAGGAGCATTATTCCTAGAAAAAAAAATATATCGTAATTTCCAGTTGATAGGCACATCTACATAGTACAATGTAGTATGTCCTTATTGTCTACAAAGTTTCATGAAATTTGGCTGTGTGGTTTAAGAGGAATTGTGATGACATACTGTTGCAGTAGTATATTTTAGCCTAACTTCTTAGTTAAAGGGGCACAACTCCTAGAAAATTTTTTAATAGTACTTTCCTGTCGATATGCATATCTTCATAATGTGTCCTTATTATTTACAAAGTTTCATGAAATTCTGTTGTGTGGTTTCAGAGGAGTTATGATGACAAGAACAGGACCGATTAACAGACAGACGGACCGGTCAAAAACATTATACCCTTTGAAACTTTGTTGAGATGGGTTTACTTGAAATGAATTTGAGTTTTAAGTGTGTATAGCTGTTTTTTGTGAGTGAATGCATACTGTATTATCCCAACCTTTGCTGTGTCTGTCACCAAACTGAAGAACTCAGACTCACTGTGGCAGAGAGTATGTACATTGTAGTTATAGATGTGTACCGGTATGTGTATTGTGTGTAGGTGTGTTTGTCCTGTATTATCGCTACCTTTGCTGTGTCAGTCATCTAAATGAAGAATTCTGACTGTGGAAGTGAGTACATAGTTATAGGTGTGTATTTGTATTGTGTGTAGGTGTGTTTGTCCTGTATTATTCCTACCTTTGCTGTGTTAGTCATCAAACTGACGAAATCTGACTGGGGGTGAGAGTATGTAGTTATAGATGTGTATGTGAATTGTGTGTAGGTGTGTTTGTCCTGTATTATCCCTACCTTTGCGTTGTCAGTCATCAAACTGAAGAACTCTGACTGGGGGTGAGAGTATGTAGTTATAGATGTGTATGTGAATTGTGTGTAGGTGTGTTTGTCCTGTTTTATTCCTACCTTTGCTGTGTCAGTCACCAAACTGAAGAATTCTGACTGTGGAAGAGAGTATGTAGTTATAGGTGTGAATTTGTATGATCCATACAAAGTTTGAAATGGATCCTGTCCCTTAGGTACTACAAAGGCATGTAGATACATTGTTCCATTGTTTCTCACTTTGTATGGTATAGATATATTAACTGTCCTGAAATATACAAGTTAAAACATCATGCATACGGTCAAATATTGCTCTTCATCAAAGATATAACGCCATACAAACAGTCTCTGTCATATGATTTTCAAAAATATAGGGAGACACTATATACATGATATATATATATGCTATGTATACATAAAACCTTAACCTTATATACATATACATGATATAGGGATTCTGTGATTACAGGTTTCACTTTACTATCTTTCATTTAATGTCATCCATAAAGTTGTTCAGTTAAGATATAACATAACCAAACCCCTTCCCATACATCTCCGAATGTTAATGCATGAAGCCCTAGGTAGCCTGAGGTATGGAAATATGGTCATTAGTTAGTGTTCTTGCCATTTGCAATAAAGCTGTTTGACAATGTATGACTTACAAAGTCTGAGTCAAATCCAGTCAGAATGGGGACTTCAAATATGTTCTCTGATGTACATTGTAGACAGAATAGTGCCAGGTTCTCTACACATTTAGAACCCTTGCAACAACTTTTTATAGAGGTCTTATGGTAAGCTTGTAGCAAGACTAAATTTCTATCCCTATCCAATGTATCCTCATTTTCCAGTGACAATCAGAATTTCATGTCCTTCATCCTGGTTGTAGGACCTACAGCTAAAATTGTTGATATGTTCTTGTCTAGAACATGGATGAAGTATTTGCCACTGGACATAAATCAAACAACAATTAACTAATTTCAATGTATAATAAGGAAATCTTTACTAAGATAACAGTTTTGTTGAAACCATCATTAACCATGACACTATAATACCATATTTACCTTAGAAAAGTTCCCTTAATTATGACACTCTGCCAAATTTATTTCATAAAACCAAGATAAGGATCAATGTTTTATAGATTTTACACTTTTTGATGGTACACTTACAATGACGTATTGCGGAGTGGGCTACCAACTTTTTGTTGATTTCGAGGTGAGAATTTTACCACGAATTCAAATGTTCAAAAGTGCAAAATTTCTTTCTGCTTGTATCATGTGTATGCAAACTTTTGCAAAACCACAAAATTAAATATTCACATAAATACATTTTTCTTGGGTCGACGAAAATAAATGAATCCACAGTACATTGTACTTACTTTTCCACTGTGTCATGAACATCAAATGTAGTATTCATCCAGACAAGTTTTAAATCAGATTCCTTGGCTCCCATTCCTCTTGTAGATGTATAAACTTTAATCTGTAATAGATAAAAAAAGATAAACAATTCTTCATAAACATGATTAAATCAGATAATAACAAGAGGCTGTCACAACAACAGCAAACCGTATTTATTAACATTTATTTGTGTCCTGGCAATATGACAAAAACCATAACTGATGAACGGTGTAAGTGAAAATCGTTAATATCAAATTTGACCTCCATTTTGCCATCAGTACCAACATATTAAAATTTGAAAAGCTTAGGTTGAATGGTTCATGAGCATGATGAGTAAATGCAACAACATGAATGGAAACGCCATTTTTCAATCTTTCAATAACCATAACTCCTGAACGGTAAAAGTCAAAATCAAAATTATTGAACTTGACCTCCATTTTGTCATCATTCAGTAACAACATATTGAAATTTGAAAAGCTTTGGTGGAACAGTTCACAAGTAAATGCATGGACACGACTGGAAACACCATTTTTAAATCTTTCAAGAACCATATAACTCCTGAACGGTAAAATTCAAAATCATCATTATTGAACTCGACCTCCAATTTGTCATCAGTAACAACATATTAAAATTTGGGAAGCTTTGGTTGAACAGTTCATGAGTAAATGCACGGACATGACTTGAAACACCATTTTTCAATCTTTCAAAAACCATAACTCCTGAACTGTAAAACTCAAAATCGTCATTATTGAACTTGACCTTCATTTTATTGTCAGAAGCAACATATTAAAATTTGAAAAGCTTTGGTGGAACAGTTCATGAGTAAATGCACGGACACAACTTGAAACACCATTTTTCAATCTTTCAAAAACCATAACTCCTGAACGGTAAAGGTCAAAATCAACATTATTGAACTTGACCTCTATTTTGTCATCAGTAACAACATATTAAAATTTGAAAAGCTTTGGTGGAACAGTTCATGAGAAAATGCATGGACTCGACTGGAAACACCATTTTTCAATCTTTCAAGAACCATAACTCCTGAACGGTAAAAGTCAAAATCGTCATTATTGAACTCGACCTCCAATTTGTCATCATTAACAACATATTAAAATTTGGGAAGCTTTGGTTGAACAGTTCATGTGTAAATGCCCTGACATGACTTGAAACACCATTTTTCAATCTTTCAAGAACCATAACTCCTGAATGGTAAAAGTCAAAATCGTCATTATTGAACTTGACCTTCATTTTATTGTCAGAAGCAACATATTAAAATTTTAAAAGCTTTGGTTGAACAGTTCATAAGTAAATGCACAGACAACATTTGGTTGCTGGCCGCCGGACAGCCGTAAATCCCCAAATCTATAACCGACATTTTTTCACAAAAATCTGGTTAAAAATTCTACATAATAAAATTGAGAATGGAAATGGGGAATGTGTCAAAAAGACATCACCCAACCAAAGAGCAGAAAACAGCTGAAGGTCACCAATGGGTCTGCAATACAGTGAGAAAATCATGCACCTATGGCATGCTTCAGTAGTTAAAATGTATAGATAAAGGTTATTTATTTCACATCAGCATTGACATACATGTACATGATTGATAAATAAGGGGCAACAATTCTATATTATGGATAAATAAGGACTGAATCTTTTCATAAGCATGAATAAACAAGGGACTAATATTCTACATAAACATGGGTACATAAAGGGCTTTAATTCTACATAAACATGGATAAACCAAGCGCTAAAATTCTAAGTCAGATTTTTTTCACTGCTTACTTATTTTATTGATAAAACTTAACATGACTAGAAAAGACTCCAGGCTAAAAGTCTGAAGATTTTTTTCTTCTATTAAATATCTACATGATCTTCATGGGAATTAATAAAACACAAATTCACACAGAACCATGTTAACAAATCTCTTTAATTAAACATTGAATTGTATTGTTTTATCAAAACTTGTCTTAATTCAAACTTCCATTATTTTGAAATGTGATCTATAACTTTGGTTCAGATTGCCTTCAGATGATGCGATACTTTAAGCAGTGGTTTAAAAAAAAATAATAAATAAAATAACAAAAATACCAAACTACAAATAAAATTCTAGATGGAAAGTCCTTAAGTAAATGACAAAATCATAAGCTCAAACAAGTAAAACGAATCAATAATTACTGTCATACTCCTGACTTTGTACAGGCATTTTCTTATGTAGAAAACAGTGGATTAAGTTACAAGTTACTTACTTCTAATTTTGGTTCTGGTTTCCGATCTAAGTATGATGGTATACAAGATTTTGAATCTTTACATGGTGTTGGGAAGAATATACCAACTATAACCCACATGGAATGTGCTATGTAAGCTAGAAATATGACTGAAACAATGGCAGTAAATGATGGCTTCATTTTGGATTTCTGTGAGTTAAATGGTGGTTTCTGAAATAAAATATGTATATAATGTATATATAGGTTACTACAGGTATATCAAAGAAATACTCAGTGGGATTATACATTGTAAGCAAAAAAAGTGTGGGAAAAAATAAAAAAAAGAAAAGATAGAAGTGATTTAAAAATAAAGAATGAAAGAATTGAGCAGTGAAATTGATGCATACATGTACATGTATATTGCATCTGTCATTCATGTGTATACGTTTATATAATTGTTTTACATTCTTATTTCAATTTTTAAATATGCATTTTATATTTGTATTTAACATTTGTGGTTTTCAAATTGAAAATCAATATGCAAACTTTTTCAAATTGTTGTCACCATTTTTCTTGAATTTGTAAAATGATAAAATAATCTTTATATTTTCTTTTGATTTCTATATATCAGTTTTCAAATGTTTTAATTTTTCTATAATAATCCAAGTCAAAGATCTTTTAACAGGCTATTATTTGAACTTGAAATTATTTTTAATTATGGAATTTGATTGATTTCTTGTTAATGAAATTTTTAATAAATTCCATGTTTATTCTGTATTGAAATGTTCTGTGCTGCGCACAACACTTTTTATTACAAAGAAAATAGTATATGTTCAATAGAATGTACTGTGCCGCACACAACACTATCTAACCAAAATAAATTTTATGGAAAGTGTTATTAACCGCTCAAAAGATTATAATACCAAATATACATGGAATTTATTAAAAAAAATTTAAACACAAGACATTATGCAAATTCCATAATTAAAAATAATTCCAAGTTCAAATAATAGCCTGTTTTTTACAGGTTGGGGAAGATCATCATATATTTCCCCCAAAACTTGTATCAATTTTCATGACAAAAATATAAAATTCGGCCTTACATGTACATGCCTCAATTGGATTTGAAAATATTGACTCACTGTCTTGGCACAAATATTTAGGTAATTGATAACATTTTGTCCACAGACATCATGACTGAAATATCATCTGGATAAAACTTAATAGCTAAGTAAGATTTAAAAAGTAAGATTTTTTAGAGGCTATCATCTTTATATCCAGTTCTCAACTGAACAATGGTCTTAAATCGAAAAATGTTGCCATTTATATAATTATTGGTGCCATGCCAGCCATTAGGACTTATACCTTAGGGAACAACCATGTTACTTCAAAGGGGTGGTTTTTTTTGTTTGAGTAAGAAATTTTGTTTCACCCAAAGTGCCAACAATTTATTTAGTTCTTCAAAGCTTTAAATCAAATTATTTTGTTCAATATTCAATACTTTTAAGGTTAGGGGAAAATCAGATTTTTTTTGTTTCTCTGCATCATGTGCATTCTAGGAAAGAACTCAAGAAGTCCCAACACCTGACAAAAATTCATAAACATGACCTGAGTACATCCTTAACATTCAGTGGCAAATATTTCATGTCTAATACAGGACTAAAAAAAGTTAGCAATACATACAATAGGTAGGTATTGTAATAGAAGTCACCCAGTATGATTGATTGATTTTTGGTGTTTTAACACCACTTTTAAGAGCCACTTTTTTGGGGCTATTTCAAGTTGGTCTGTTTTCAAAAAGGGGGGGGGGTGTAAGACGGAATATGCGATGAAAGCCACCAGCCTTCGATAGGAAAACTGACAATCCTAGTCAATTAAAATTGGAGTAGAGTGTTGACTGGCTAGTGGTTACAAGAGTAGAACTACTTACACCCTAACCCAATTTGAAGGTACAACATGTACAATGTGTGTTGCACTTTCAAACTTGAACAATATTCAACGCTTTCGGTGGGTGCAAAAAACAGAGTAATTTTGTAAGATAAATCAAAAATATACAAGCAAGTATAAAGTATGATTGAAAAAAAAATAATAATGCAAAATTATGAAATTATTTAATTTTCATTCATCTGGTATGGGCATGATGAGGGTATATCGGATAGGAACAGAAATTTTGACTTGAAACAGGCCACCTACAAATCATGAAAGCGTTGATGTAAGGTTATCAAGACGAAGAGAGCTTGACACCCACTTTAAATGAGGGATCAGATTTGAGTTACCAGATATAAAGGCTAGCTGAAAAGGGGCCTCATAGAAAAATAAATAAGTGATTGGTGCATTTTTACGTGTATCCTGTCAAATGTTTTACTTTTCAGATTTCATAAATGATCTACATAAAGGCTGTCTAAGATGCAAATGTAAACTTTGACATTTAAAACTGTAAAATGTGTAAACAAATCATTGGCCACTCAATCCCGGAAGTAAATTCAGAAATTAAATTATTAACTAAATTGAGTCTTCGGATCCGATACTGTAGTGCTAAAACAATGAGTGTAAGTTTCGAGAACATGTTATCCCTTTTATAAATTATAAAATGTTTTAATCAGGATACATTTTGACAAACTAACATTTAACTTTATATTGATATGATATAAGAAACATTAGATCAGGGGCGGATGCAGGAATTTTCGAAAGGGGGGGGGGGGGGGGGGGTGCTAACCCAGGCCCTGGAGGGCAAAGGGGGGGTGCAAAACATATGTCCCGATACAAATGCATTGATCGGCAAAAATAAAGGGGGGGGTGCGCACCCCCGGAACCCCCCCCCCCCCTGGATCCGCCACTGCATTAGATATTCAGCTTATGGAAATTTTGCAGTTTCCAAAAATTGTTGAGCTAGAGGTCTATAAAAACTCAACTTGTTGAATTTCTAACTATATTTTCACATTTTTTTGTCATTGTTTTGAAAAAAAAGTGGATGTCCAACAACTTTATCATAATAGATGATAAAAGATTGGAAAATAATTCAAATCGAATTTAAAATAATCTTTTGGAAAGCAAGTTATTTAAAACAGCTAGCATATATGTTATACTCAGTGTTCAGCTGGTTATATTTTTCAGTTATTGGCAATCAGCGTCAGGCTAAACAATGATTGTCGTAAGCGTAACAATGATGGCTGTCGGTAATGTGTTTGTGTACATCCATTTTCTTTCTATATTGGGTATAGAAAGAAGAAAGATGATAGGGAACTTCAGGGACAACAAGGATATCCTTTAAAATAAATCCCATGGCACCTCTACGATTTCTACACACATCAAAGATTTATGGACGCGCTTACACTATATAACTCTGGAACTTTCAAATTTTGAGATTTTAGAAAGATATTTTGTAGAATGGGAATCATTGGCGAATCGTGGATTTTCCAAATTTTCTACTGATTTTGCCGCGGTATCTGTGATTTGTATATATTCTTGAAACCCGTTATTTACATATTTGAGATAGTTCTTTTTTCGTTATTTTCTTTTTCCGTATTTCATTATTTTTTTTTTCATTTGTTTTTATTTATGTTTAATTAATTGAGATCTATGTATATAAAATACAAACACTAATATTTTTTTCTCTTTTAAATCATGTATATAGGTTTATGTCCATATTCAGTTGACTATAAAATACATAAGGAACCCGGCATATAGCGACTACTTGTCGAAAGTTCTTGTGATGATATTTTCCTACAAAGATCACGAATCTCCAAGTCTCAGCGCGTTTCTTTTTTAATATTTATTGCGTACACAATTATTTCACTCGGTTGATGTTGATTGAAAATTTGGACAGCTATTCAATCTCTGAGTTTAGGTGACAAAGTTTACCGATTGTTACTTGAATTTTTTTTTCTATATTGTATATAAAAAAAACTATATATTATCCATGGCCTTGCATTTACTAACTGAACTTTATCATAACTGTTTGTTTAATCATTTGGTTTATCTTAGAATCAATTTACACTTTCTAACTGAATCACAGTTTTCCATCACACTTCGCTGTGCGATTGGCAAAGTTCGACCGAAATGCCTCATGGCGAAATCGAGAAAGGGAAGACAATATAATGAAATAGCGGTAAATTTCTAAAGATTTTTATAATAAGATACAAATGTTTCTTTTTTAAAAGAAACTTCATGTACACATTTTTAATAGTAAAAGTTGAATCTTAGCCATTCAGATTTATGAAACAGTGTCCTTTTCATTAAATTTGAAGTAGGATGTGACTTTAAAAAAGATTGTACACGTGCTAATAATGAACCACTATTAAGTTACGCATGCGTAGAGTTTGCAAAAAATATTAAGCCGAGTTTTGACCAGTAGCTGATCAATAACTCACCAAATAGTCACATCAAATTTGGTATTTTTTATAAGGATTTACCCTTATCTTGCTCACTTGTATTTCATAAAGAAGAATTTGAACTCAAATACTAGTACCATGGTTATATGATTCCACTAACATAACCTTCTATGAATAGTTTAGTAGAGGCGCTAAGACCAAGAGTCTGTCGTTCATTAGTTTACATTGGTTGCTGTCTGCCATATTTGTTTGTTTCGTGTTTTTTTCAAGCAGACACCAGATCGTTGATTCTTTCGTTTGAATTTTTTTTTCATTTTGCCAGGGCTTTTATACAGTTCATTATACGTTGCGGATTTTGTTCATTGTTGAAGGCAGTACGATGACATATATTGTTGTTAACATCTTGGTTCATTTGGAATTTGGTGGATATTTGTCTCATTTTGGCAATCATAAATTTTTGTTTTTATATGTTTATTCATTAAAGAGTTTTCGGAATGAAAGTTGATTTCAATTGCCAAAATGGTAGATCTTTTAAAAAGCAAACACCAACCCTATTTGAATGGTTAACTTAAATCTAAAATGGTTACTCTATCATCATATTAAGTAATTAGTAACACAGTCATATTATTTATAGATATATACATATGAGGGGAAATATAGCAAATCGATTTACACCTGGTTACTATGACAATAGCTACAAGAAACATGTATTGATTCCAAATACACCTGTAACTGTTTTTGATGTAACATGGCTAGAAATGGCTTAGGTAAGATTAAGTAATGTCTTACATATTTGATGTCAAATTGATGTATTCCTATTGATAACTTATTTGTGTTTTGTTTCTCCTTTATATTTTTATGTATATATTTCAAATTTTCGAATGAAGGTTACCCACAGAAATTCCAACAAAAGTTGCAATACATTTCTTAGCAGAAAATAATATCTTCTATATTTGATGCGACTGTCGTAATCTGTCTCTGTACCATTGTACTTTGGTTTACGATAATAAAGATATATATATATTAGCTGATCTGTAACAATAACATCTTCATGCCTTATATATCATGTACTGTAGTACGCCGCTAGATTAAAACTGACGTGGAAAGGTAACACATGCCCACCGAAAGCTCTTTTTTTGAGAGCCCAGGTGGTCGTGTGGTCTAGCGGGACGGCTGCAGTGCAGGCGATTTGGTGTCACGATATCACAGTAGCATGGGTTCGAATCCCGGCGAGGGAAGAACCAAAAATTTGCGAAAGCAAATTTACAGATCTAACATTGTTGGGTTGATGTTTAGACGTTGTATATATATATATATATATACAAAAAAAGTTTCTTTTCAAGCAGTGTACAGAATTCTATATTAAAAATTAAATACACAAAAAGAGTTTTAAAAGCAGCATTGTCTTATATTAAAAATTAAATACACAAAAAGAGTTTTAAAAGCAGCATAGTCTTGAAAAGTCCCAAGATGGATGAAAGCGCTAGACAATGCTGCTTTTAAAACTCTTTCTGTGTATTTAATTTTTAATATATAAAAGTCTATAAAAAAGACCAACCAGCAAATTTACTATGTACCGGATCGTCTAGAATAGGCGATACTATGCAGATAAGGAAAAAATTATATCAGTCTAAAGATTTGCACAACGGTACTGACATAAGGTGTTATTAAACGAAAATGTTGTTATAAAATCGTGTTGACAAATATTTCGGCTCAACAAATGGCCTTCTTCTTGTGTCACAAGTTTTAACAATACTGATCAGTATTGTTAAAACTTGTGACACAAGAAGAAGGCCATTTGTTGAGCCGAAATATTTGTCAACACGATTTTATAACAACATTTCGTTTAATAACACCTTATATCAGTACCGTTGTGCAAATCTTTAGACTGATATATATATATATATATATATATATATATATATACAAGTGAAAGGTTTATCTAGCTATAAAACCAGGTTTAATCCACAATTTTCTGAATAAACTCGTGCAATTATATATTTTTTTGGTCTATTTGATTTCATATTATAGGTTTAAAAGATATGTACGAGAATGAGTTTTTGTAGATCGAATCAGTCTACTAAAAGGTTTGACCTAGCTTTTTTCACTTCCAATGCTCACATTGTTTTCTTTTTTGAAAAGCCGAACACGCGTAGTTGATGCGTAAACCATCTTTAGCTAAGGAGTTCAATGGAAGTTCACATGGACACGGAATTAATAAGGTCGCATTTTTACTTGCATTGAATAATTCATAAGCGATGTTTCTTTGCTTATTTTTACTGAACCAAACTGACTGCCAAAAAGGAATTATTATATCACTATTTCACTTTCATTAACGATTCAACAAATACAATCATATTTCATTATTTTCTTTTTCTCGTAACTAAAGCTCATTTGAAGGTAACATTGAACAACCGATGAAACGTATATTAATATCGCGAATGCTGTTATTATAGTTTCATATTTTATGGTTTGATCTTTCAGTTGTACTAGTTATACTGGTATGTCCAGCAATGGTCAGTTGTTACATGCAATGTAGAGATGATGAGGTGACTATATATTTTCAATATCGTAGATAAAATAGAAAAGTCCTTGTGTTTGTTTTTTTGTTGTTGTTGGGGATTAGTTTATTAATCATATTTTATATTTTTTTCTACGGAGAGGGGGAGGTATTTTCTGTCTTATATTAGTTTAAACACATTTATTTATAGTGGATTGGGAAACAAGTTTTGCAACTTATATTAACTCCTTTCCACTTTGCGGGTGCGAGTGCTGCCTTGTAGCGGCATTAGCCTACTCTTTTTCGAAATCTACAAGGGTGTCTTTAACGTGCAAGAGATATGGCTCTCTCTTAACACGGGTCAGCCATTTATCGTCCCCTTCCGATGGACTTCATCGTTTCCTCAAGACTATTAGCAGGCCAATGTTTGATTTCTTAGTTTTCTTATAACATCATCATCATTCCAGGATTTCCATATAACACTTATTGCATAAACCAAATTTTATTTATCTTGTTATACATTTCGAACAGCGGTATACTATATTAAATGTTCTTCTACTATTTGGAATAACTATTAAAACTATTAACCAGGACTGTTTATAACAACTGTTTCAAAATAACCATCGGTTTTCAACTTTCATATATCTAAAGGTTTCTTAATTTAAGACTCGAACGTACTCGATGACAGTTAATTGAGACACAACACAAAAGAAATAACTACATAAAAAGTAAAAAACACAAAAATACTGAACTCCGAGGAAAATTCAAAAAGGAAAAATCAAAAATCAAAAGGCAAAATCAAAAGTCCAAACACATCAAACGAATGGATAACAACTGTCATATTCCTGACTTGGTACAGGCATTCTCTAATGTAGAAAATGGTAGATTGAACCATAACTGTCTTTTTTTATTTTATTAAATACTAAACAAATATTACCATACCAAGGATACACATTAAATGCATTTCTTTTTTTCCGACCAGATATTTTGTATCAGAACTGGGCAGTGCATTAAACAGAATTCAGATTGTCTCAAAGAAAATCAGAATATAATTGGTGGTTGCCAACGGGACGAAGTATTTTGCCTAGAAACTGGCAAGTGTATCAAAGTTGATAGGTCGTGTTCTGATGGCAATACAAACCACCAGTGTGCTGACAACGAACAATTCTGTCTATTTTCTGGTGAATGTGTGAAAAGGGACGTTAATTGTTTCCCAGCGACCGCAGATATATGTCCGTTTGGTACCACAAAATGTCTACAAACTGGTGAGTGTAACGTAATAGAGCATACATTTTGTGATCAAGACAAAAGTTCCAAGAGTATTATGTGTTTAGATCATGAAGTATTTTGTTTGCAGAAAGGACTGTGTGTTTCCAATACTGATATTTCTTGCGAAAACGATAAAGATACAGATATAAACCAAATATTTCTAGAAGGTACAACAAAATGTCTTCAATCAGGTGAGTGTATTGATATGAACAGCAACTGCAACAATGATCAGTCACCTTCGACTCTCATGTGCAATGATAAAGAAATGCTTTGTCTCAACTCTGGACAGTGCAGACCAAAAGAAGACTCATGTGAAACAAACAATGTGGGAACGTCATGTCCAGAGGGCACTGTATATTGTCTCCTTTCTGGAATGTGTATTCATTTACACAAAAATTGTAACGATCACAGTAAACAGTGTTCGGAGAACGAAATATTCTGTCTTGAAAGGGGTTATTGTATAGAGAAGGACGCACTTTGCGACTCTCATATTAGTGAGAGCAATGACAAGTTTTTCTATCAATGCAAAACTAATGAAATTTTCTGTATTCATTCAGGCCATTGTGTACCAAAGGATATGAACTGTGACTTTCAGCCTGGCGAGGGAACTAACCACCAATGTATTGAGGGCGAATTATTTTGTCTACAGAGAGGTGTATGTGTAACAACGGAAAAGACATGTGAGCACAATTCTGGCACAACCACAAGCGATCAATGTAACGAAGGCGAATTATTTTGCCTAAATGAAGGAAAATGTGTATCAAAAGAAAATGTCTGTGACTCTCCGTCTATAGGTGATCATTCAAGCCATCAGTGTAAAGAAGATGAAATGTTTTGTTTACAAAAGGAACAGTGTGTTCCTAAGCTACCAGAATGTAATCAAGAATTGGATGATGACCAAGTCACAATATGTCCTTTTGGAAAAATCAAATGTTTACAAACTGGTAAATGCGTTAGCATTTGTCATGATGATTTAATCGATTCGTCGAATGCAGGACCGTGTCCTTATAATCATGTCAAATGTTTGTTAACAGGAGAGTGCGTTAAGCTTACGGAACAGCCTAGTATCTGTGAGGATATAAATACGAGTACCAGGAGTTGTCCACGTGACCAAATAATGTGCCTTCAAACTGGAAAATGTGTTCCGACTCCCAAAATATGTGATACCAATGCAAATAGCATCGTGTCGAATAAATGTCATGACGGAGACATGATGTGTTTACAAAGTGGAAAATGTGTTTCAGCAACAAGTGGATGTAAAGATGTAATAGAAGATGCAAAAACGTCAACATCAGAACACAGCAGACTTTCAACAACGGAAAGCTCAGACTTTACAGCTACAGGAGATACACAACCAACAAATGATGAGGTGTCTGTTACACAAGGAAACAACTCTTCAATGAGTGGATGGAACGCAACACATTCTGAAATAACATCTTTGGAGACAACAACTTGGACAATGACAACCACTGATTCAGTTCTTCCAATTACTGATGTGTATCATAAACTGCTACCAGAGCCTTTGTTCCTATACGAGGATTACCTCTTTATAGTTAATAATACTCTAGGAGAATATGGCATTGAGTCTGAAATGAAAATCAACTGTTCAGACAATGTGAAATTACAAAATTCTACAGGTATGTTCAAAACGTAACTTCCCAACTCAAATGGCAACGCTTCTAAAAAATAAAAAAATGTTTTGTCGTTTTCTCTAAATTTGAATATATCAGCAAAAACAAAAAATAAAAAGGAACAAATAAAAAAAATCGCTCAGTGATAGGAAAAGATATGACATAAGGTAGATGTTTAAAATATCGTTTTTCTGTATCATAAAGCTTTTTTACATCGTTGTATTGTGCATGTATTAATCAATTACTACCGATAACCATTATTTTGAAGGTGCTTCATTGATAACCGCAGGTACGCCAGTTACCACTCAGAGCTACGTAATACTGACTTTGATATCAGGAGGAGACGGCTTGTGTAGGATACATTCACAAGGTATTGAAGATGTTATTTGATTGCCAATAAGACACCACTTAACCTGAGACCAAACGGCATATAAGAGAACAACTAAAGGTCAACGTACGGATTTTTTAAATTTCTGTGTCCTTTGGTCTCTTGTGGAAGGTTGTCTCATTGGCAATCTTACCACATCTTCTTTTTTATATTCAATAGTGATCAAATCCCACACCGTATAGTAAGCTATAAAAGGCAGCAAAATGACAAATATAAATAGTCCAGTCAATCTAGCATAAATTTGACCCTAACCTTTAAGTAGTTGCAACAGAAGACTTCTAAGTTTTAATCTTTAGCATTATGCCCCAAATATACACAGAAAAAAGTCCAACAAAATCTTATTTGAGGAAGACTAAAAAGATCACCATTTAAAATTCCTATGGAGATTCGCATTGAAAAGGGAGAAAACTCTTGCAAAAAAGGCAGAAATATCTATAATAATTGATACAAAATTATAGCTTTACCGCTTCTATTCATCAGAATGTATTGATTCTTGATTTTTTAGCGGTCTTTAGGGTATAACAAACAACTCCAAAGGTGTTTTCATATCTTTTATCAAGCTATTATCTAGATTTCGTAATTCATTAGTTGACCATTTATCGATTTTTTTCAATTTGTCAAGGTAAAAAATTTCAAATTTAATAAAAAAATTAAGCATGTATTATTCTTTTTGTGGTTTAAAGTTTCTTTAGACATGTTAGATGCTGAAAAATATAATATACAGATATAAACAATACCAAATTTTCACATTAATTTTTTAGAATGGTCACAAAGCTTCAAATTTGCAATTTCTTTAATGAAAAATGCACAAAAAAAACAAAAAAAACTACCCATAACACTTCGGTTTTATACATTTCATGAGCAGAAGATTATATAATTTAGTCAAATATCAACTTATAACCCCATCAAAGTATCATACTTTACATACATTTAAAGGAAATCAACCAAAAACTGACAAAAAGAATACTCTTTTTGCGGAGTTATCTCCCCTTCCAATGTTAATTTCTATTGACTTTTTTCTGTGTATATTAAGGGCATAATGCTATAGATTAGAACTCAAACATTTTATGTTGCAATTAGTTTGAGGTTAAATTTTAGTTTGACTGGACTAAAATTCAAACGAGTTCAGAACTTTTAAAAATAATGAAGTGTTTTGGGCGTTTTTCGATAACACATAGTTTACTTAAATGGCATTAAAATGGACATACAAGGTTAGCATATTCAATGACTCGGGTTTTTTTTTGTAATTTCATACCTACATTTTTAGAATATTTACCTACATTTTTAGAATATTTCAAAGCTACAACGGCTTTTATGTTCCGAATTATATAATATCAATTGATTCCATTACCCTCAAATCAATGATGAAAACATGACACAACAAAAAAATCCGAAAATCTAAAATTAAATATGAAGGTAGAAAGGTGACATTCAAATGTACAAAAAAATATCACAAGAACAAGCATATACAAAGAAATATGTTAATGAACACTATAAGCATCTTCCACCAGGCATCACTTATCGTTAAAACCATTATTGTTACACATGCTTTAACTGACTGAAAATACTTTTACATATAGTATTTATATGGATGTGATATCATATTCAACATTGTTTTAAAAACAATGAATCATTCGTTTGAGTCTCTTTTTAGCTCACCTGGCCCGAAGGGCAAAGTGAGCTTTTCCAATCACTTGGCGTCAGTCGTCCGTCGTCGTCGTCATTGGGGTAACTAGTTTAAAAAATGTGTGGCGTGACCCGGCCAACCAACCAAGATGGCCGCCATGGCTAAAAATAGAACATAGGGGTAAAATGCAGTTTTGGGCTTATAACTCAAAAACCAAAGCATTTAGAGCAAATCTGACATGGGGTAAAATTGTTTATCAGGTCCAGATCTATCTGCTCTGAAATTTTCAGATGAATTGGACAACCTGTTGTTGGGTTTCTGCCCCTGAATTGGTAATTTTAAGGAAATTTTGCTGTTTTTGGTTATTATCTTGAATATTATTATAGATAAAGATAAACTGTAAACAGCAATAATGTTCAGCAAAGTAAGATTTACAAATAAGTCAACATGACCAAAATGGTCAGTTGACCCCTGAAGGAGTTATTGCCCTTTATAGTAAATTTTTAACCATTTTTTCGTAAATCTTAGTAATCTTTTTACAAAAATCTTCTTCTCTGAAACTACTGGGCCAAATTAAACTAAACTTGGCCACAATCATCATTGGGGTAACTTGTTTAAAAAATGTGTGGCGTGACCTGGTCAATCAACCAAAATGGCTGCCACGGCTAATAATAGAACATAGGGGTAAAATGCAGTTTTTGGCTTATAACTCAAAAACCGAAGCATAAAGAGAAAATCTGACAGGGTTTAATTGTTCATCAGGTCCAGATCTATCTGCTCTGATGTTTTCAGATGAATTGGACAATCCGTTGTTGGGTTGCTGTCCCTGAATTGGTAATTTAAGGAAATTTTGCCGTTTTTAGCTCACCTGGCCCGAAGGGCCAAGTGAGCTTTTCCCATCACTTTGCGTCCGTCGTCGTCCGTCGTCGTCCTGCGTCCGTCGTCGTCCGTCGTCGTTAACTTTTACAATCAAACTTGGTCACAATCATCATTGGGGTATCTAGTTTAAAAAATGTGTTCGGTGACCCGGCCAACCAACCAAGATGGCCGACATGGCTTAAAATAGAACATAGGGGTAAAATGCAGTTTTTGGCTTATAACTCAAAAACCAAAGCATTTAGAGCAAATCTGACTGAGTTAAATTGTTTATCATGTCAACATCTATCTGCCCTGAAATTTTCAGATTGACCCGACAACCGGTTGTTGGGTTGCTGCCCCTAAATTGGTAATTTTAAGGAAATTTTGCCGTTTTTTGTTATTATCTTGAATATTATTATAGATAAAGATAAACTGTAAACAGCAATAATGTACAGCAAAGTAAGACCTAAAAATAAGGAAACATGACCAAAATGGTCAATTGACCCCCTAAGGAGTTATTGTCCTTTATAGTCAATTTTTAACAATTTTCATAAAATTTGTAAATTTTTACTAACATTTTCCACTGAAACTACTTTGCCAAGATCATTATAGATAGAGATAATTGTAAGCAGCAAGAATGTTCAGTAAAGTAAGATGTACAAACACATCACCATCACCAAAACACAATTTTGTCATGAATCCATCTGCTTCCTTTGTTTAATATTCACATATACCAAGGTGAGCGACACAGGCTCTTTAGAGCCTCTAGTTTATATTTACAGACAAACCGAGATCAGTTTACTTTATGTATATAAAAATGATCGAGGAACCATATAAAGCAGATGTTGAGTTTGCTAGGGCGGAAGCGGAGATAGAAGAGGACACACATTTCCTTTATTTCACAGATTGGAAAATGTGGTACAATATCACTATTAACGGTATACTTATATTTATAAAAACACACTTCGTAAGAAATATATAACATTTAATTTGCTGTTTTCTTCAAAACATACTGCTTTACTGCATTACAATCGGTTATGTCATGCATGCAATAACCAAGTATATTTTGAAGTAGACGATCTAAAAATGTGCATCAAATTTATTCGTTCATAGTGTGTTAATTTACGTTTTTTGATTGAGTTAAGCCTTCCAATTGATATTTTATCGTGTGGTTTTCTATGTTGTGATGTTATGCTATTGTTTCAGAAAAAGGGAGAAGGTTTAGTACCATTAAAACATTTAATCCCGCTGCAAATTGTTGCACTTGTCCTAAGTCAGGAATCTGATGTACAGTAGTTGCCGTTTGTTAAAAAATTATGTAATTTATACGTATTTCTCGTTCCTCGTTTTTTATACAGATTAAGCCGTTGGGTTTCCCGTTTGAATGGTTTTACACTGTAATTTTAGGGCCCTTTTAGTTTTTTGTTCGGTGTGAGCCAAGGCTCCGTGTTGAAAGCCGTACATTGACCTATAATGGTTTACTTTTATAAATTGTTATTTGGATGGAGAGTTGTCTCATTGGCACTCACACCACATCTTCCTTTAACTCTATCTATTATATGACTGATTATTGGTTTTTGTTCGAATATGTTTGTTGTATGGCAGTTTTGAACAAATAAGAAGTGAATGCATTGTTGGGGTAAAATTTGGTTCTTTTGTCATTTTCAATATAAATTTTAGCAGAACGGAATTAATAACGTTCACCAACACAAAAATAATTTGAGAGATTGTAAAAAAACTGTTATCAAATCTCAACAAATACAGCAATTTGTGAATTGACATTACAGTTGAACATAATGAAAGAAAATAAGCTGAAGTTGACATCTATCATGTATAATGCTAGTATTATAATACGACTGAATTGGTTTATTTGAAACACGATCCTCTCGATTAAAAAAATACGTCACTAATAAACATATTATTTCCTTGGCAGACGATGCTGTAGACATCTCAACGTTTGCACTGACAAATGAATCACGAAAAGAATTCGTTGATACATATAAGGAAAAACTTTTTCAACATCACATCTTGCATGGTATCAACAGTCATCTTAAGCTTCAACAAGTGCCTTTGAATGAATACGGCGTTCCTGTCGCAATCTTGGAAGTTCATGATGGGTCTAAATGGACTCCACACGTAATGAAATATACGAATGTGGATATAGTAAAACACAATTATAGAATAAAATTTACAGAGTCATGCAATTGCCAGTTTAATGTAGAATTGTTACACCCAGGAGCTAAATCTAACAATGATCTGATGGTTATCAAGGTATGGTAAAAGTTGAGTTTTATTAATATTATTTAATCAACTGGCGATATTGGGTTTATGCAACTGACTAGAATTTTTTTTTTATTCTACACTGAGTTTACTCTTCAATTACAAACCCGAGAAATACAGACTCCCATCAACACAATATTAGTAGCACCGTGTACTAGTTATCGAATATAATATATACGTGGTTAGTAAATATCCTATGGTTCGAAACACGGCGACGTTAAGCCATATTGTTGTCCTTAAGCATGAACAAATATATTATAACGTATGTTTACAATGCATTTTTACGAAGAAACATAACTCTACAACTAACCGTGTATATTAAATATACAACAATCATTAACCCTGTATTAAAAATAAACTCTCACTGACCTTATAATAAATTCTAAAGCTTCCTAAGTGTTTGCTCTTAGCCAATAATATTCCTAGAAATGCATATGAGGTAATTTAAAATCATATGAAACCTCAAATTAAAAAAAAAAATATGCATATGTTTTTTAAAACTAAATGGATAGTTTTCATTATACAACTTATGTACATATACTTTTTTCTGAAGATAATTCTTTAATTTGTCCACCTTTAGAAGAAGGTTACTTATTTTTAATTGCTTGCTGCCAGGAAGCAATTCGCCGACATATTTTCCGTATGCATAGTGACCTAAGCGTGACCTCGTAACAATCCGGTGATAGCAATGCGCATGAATCTGTCATTAAAATAAACAATTACCTGATAGTATATGTTAAACACATGCTAAATACCCATGGTTTTTTGTTGATTATTTACTATAAGGTGACAATCGGTAAACTTCGGCTTCAAAACACGGCATATAATGAGTAGCCATATTTGTTAAATCATAACAAACAGATAGAAAAAAAAATTGACGATTATACGATATATTTGCATAAAAAATGATAAAATCGTGCACAGAGGACTAAGTTTATGATATATACATGCATTGGTTCAAGAATTGGATGAACATTATTTTTCACCAGTCACTCGTTTCTTATGACTTTAAGAAGTGATATTAAGTGCTTCAGAAGGGGTTAATATATCCTGATTCGAATTCGAAATATGTTCGTATTCACACATTGACAAAGATGAGTTGGAGTCATAAGTATGCACATTTAAGAATAGAATGGTCCGAACTTAAATGAAAAATCTCCTGAACATCAACAACTTATATTTATGCAAATCACGTAAAACAGGTCCATTACTTAAACACATGATTTATTTTGATACGTAACAGGTCATGGCTGTAAACGACGCCCCAGTACTTACAGATAGAGCAATATTGAGATACAATGAATTAGTCGAGACTTATCTTTTATACCCGTATGTACACGAAGATACAGACTTTAGGATTTCAGATATAGTTCCACAATTCTATTCCGATGAAGATGAGCATAGTATTATAGGTGCTGCTGTTATAGGACAGATATCCGACAAAATAGGTTAGATATTTATGAGATAATGTTTTTAAACCAAAAGACGTAACGTGAAAGTCAGGATTAATTGACTGTAACATGTGAACGTCCTCTTTGAAATATTTTATGTATAATCAGATGAAGTGCAAGGCTAATCGATAAAGAAGCACAATGACAAAGAAAAGGATATTTCAGTCTCGCTTGAGAACTTAAAAAATATGTAGAACGTCAAATACATTTAACCTCAAAATAATCAGAACCAAACAAAACAAATTCAGAACATTCAGATTTTCTAAAGTTTACGTGGGGGTGTACCAACAATAGAGTTAAACACTGAAGAGTTCGGTTCTAGTCAAAATGGTGTTTCAATAGAATTTCGATTTTTATTTTTGCAGGAAAATGGATGTTTTCGCACAACAGCTCATGGACTTCATTTCCATATATAGACAAATCAGATTTACCCGGCAGATCAAACATAAATGTTCATCTTCTTGGTCCGGATGATATTATAAGATTTGTCCCTAATAACAGGTAATGCTAGTAGAAAGGATTCTGATAAAACAGTTGACCATATAATAAAAAAAACAATCAACATATCCTGCTTGTTGATAAAAAGTAAAATCACAAAAATAATGAACTCCGAGGAAAATTCAAGAAGGAAAGTCCCAAATCAAATGTCAAAATCAAAAACACTTACACATCAAACGAATGGATAACAACTGTCATAATTGTTTTTTCTAAAAAATAATCAATCAATTGTAAATGAAATAATAAATAAAGTGATATCGTAATGGTCTGAAAGAAATTGCCGTCATAAAATAAGTCAAATAGTAAAAAACTTAAATTTGTAATTTATAAACAAAACAAAAATGACACAAAATATAAAAGGAACATTCAAACTCATTAGTCGAAAATAAACTGACAACGTCATGCCGAAAAAACACCAAAAAAAATATAGTATACAAAACACAACATTGAAAACCACACTGAGCAACACAAACCCCATAAAAACTTTGGAATGTAAGTATGTGCTCCGAAAGATTGAGCATACCGTGCACAACATATGGCACCCGTTGAGCAATAAGAAATATATTTGAACTGAATCAGTTTGTTTTAGAGTTATTATTTCCATCTTTATCAATACTTTCTTTTGGAATTTTTGTATGTTGTAGTTCATATCTTTGGACCAGACACGAGGCAATAGCGTATACCAGAATTTACCTTCTTGGCTGGGACATGAGTAATTCAAATAACGAAACACATTTAACAGATATTGTGGACATTCATAGTGTCATGGTATCCATAATAAGGTAATCTTCAATCAAACCGAAAGTACACAGAAATTCACATTTTACCTTCATATGGTTTTTTTGAAAAACATCTATATCTTCAACGTACTATAAGTTTTGTGGATTATTTCTTTAATTATCTCAAAAATAAATATGATTTTGAAAGCCGAAACAAAATTGTAAAAAAACACAAAATTGGCACTCACACCACATCTTCCTACATCTACAAAAGTCAGATAATAGTAAATAAAGGCAACATAGGTATATCATGTATATCGCTATTCTAAAGTCATAAATTAAGAGAAAACAAATCCGGGTAACAAACTGAAACCCAGGAAAACACATCAACTATAAGAGGAAAACAACGAAACAACACTGAAGTGCAACAAAAAACAAAAGACAACGCAACATAAATAGAAACGAACTTTTAGATAACAACTGCCGTTTCGATTCCATTACTTTTTGTTGTTTTCAATATCTTTATGTTAAGATATGTGGACCTGGCGGGAAATCAGCATTTGGAAGAGATGTTATCGCTCTCTACATAAACAGAGTTGGGTGTGATGGTATGGCGTCATCATTGATGTCTGCAGACAGTTGTGGAATTTGTGGAGGACATGACGACTGCATTGATTGTACAGGAACACCTCATGGAGGTAAAATCAATATTTTTCGTTTTTCGTTTCACGACTTCATTTAAAAAAGATAACAGATACCTTACTGTATGAATAAAGACATTCAATATACAAAGATTATAAATAAACTCGCGTTAATACAGGGATTAAAAAAAAGAGGGACAGTCAAACTCATAAATCTAAAACAAACTGACAACGCCATGGCTAAAAATTAAAAAGACAAACAAACAACAGCACACACGACACAACATAGATAACTAAAGAATAAACAACACGAACCCCACCAAAAAACTAGGGGTGATCTCAGGTGCTCCGGAAGGGTAAGCAGATCCTGCTCCACATGCGGCACCCGTCGTGTTGCTTATGTGATAACAAATCCGGTAAATAGTCTAATTCGGTAGGTCACATTCATGAAAGGGAAGGGGATTGTAGTTAGGACGTAAGGAACATATCCAATATCATTTGTGAAACGGTTATTCCATAACGGTCAACCAACTCGTGATGGCGTCCGTAAAATTTACGAAGGGATGATTTCAACTTCACCATTTGGAACTCTTGTTTCAATAGCTTCCTTGTAAACAGTGAAGTGACGCACGAATTAAAAAATAAACAGTCAAAAAAAGGTCAGAAGTTGAAGATTAGTTTGGAATCAAAAAGCAAAATGTTTTGTCATATACAGATAAGGTCATTTCTTCCTGAAATTTTTTAGTATTTCTAAAAAAAGATAGATTATCAAAAATCCTTGAGCAATACTTTTTATGAACCCCTCCGCAAAAATATATAAACAATATCTTTAAGTACAATGTGTATAACACATTGCACAAAATACTTAGTACTCTATAAAGGTATGGGCAATATCAACTAACTTTGTAACCTAATATTAACTCACTCACAAGCATATACCGTACAGCGGGTTATTTTCGCGGGTGTAAAATTTCGCAATTTTCATTGAATAAGGTGTACGAAATATTTCGGCGGTTATTATTTTGACGGATTCAAAACTTTTATCAGTACAATTGCATGGGCATCGGCATTTTCAGATTGGCGGAATTTAAGTTGTCGATTTTGTTCAATCCGCGAAAATAAGCGAAAATTTACACTCCGCGAAAATAACCCGCTTTACGGAATATGGAGCAGGAACTGATCAACATGCGTTAACACTCCAGTTTAGCATTCAGTGTTACTTAATCTTTAGATATGTGTTTACTGTTATGTAGAATGAGACATGTATTGTCGAAATGCGCATCTGATGCAGGAAAATTGGCACAGTTAATGTTATTACTACGACTGGGTCGATGCCTCTGCTGGTCCCCTAGGTTATCACAAGCACAGAAGCCAGTGCTTCGGTACTGGCATGAACATACGGATTTTTTGTGTTATTAAAATTTGCTGTTACGAAATGTTAGAAATTATTATAAATTAAGGAATGTATCTCTCTCATGCAAATCTCTGATTCCTTTCACGGATTTTGTTATAATTTTTGGACCTTTTGGATTATAGCTCTTCATCTTTTAAATAAGCTTTGGATTTCAAATATTTTGGCCACGAGCATCCTGAAGAGACATGTATTGTCGAAATGCGCATCTGCTGGTGCAGGAAAATTGATACCGTTAATGTTATTACTACCTATCGGTCGATGCCTCTGCTGGTGGACTGTTAGTCCCCGAGGTTATCACCAGTCCAGTAGCTAGCAATTCGGTTTGATTTATAGTTTTAGAATTGCCTCTCTGGTAATACCTTCTCTTTATTGGTGCCTACAGCAGAATGTTCAGGGCTCTATAGTCGTTATTTTAGATATACTTTATCATTAAAGGTGCATCATATGATATGTGCAGAGATTGTACAGGTGGAAGTAGCAGTATACCATACGGACACCATCTTGACTGCAACCATGAATGCGGCAATAATTATTACGAACAACGTTTACAAATGTGTGTCAGGTGAGTAAGATTAACAAAAAGGAATGAGTTTTATTCAGTAACTCTTTATATGATAAAATATTCAATTCCAAAAATGTGATAAAACTTGATTCTTATTATTTTTAGGTTTCAGCAACGCATATATAATATGGTGTGTCAACTCATTTCAATGTGACGTATTATAGTTCTTCAAACTTTTTATGGAGTTTGTTAATTGATTAAAAATTGAATTAACTGATTTTTTCTATCATTCAGAAATGGTACAGATGTCCAAGGACTGTTGACTCTAATGTCCTGTGACAGTATGTTAAACAGCGGGGCTTACATAAACAAGCAAGTATCTCAATCATATCTAAACAATATGGTGTCTCCTAAATGCTTTAAGATGTATTCAATATCTTTTTACACAGTCGAGAGGGGGAAATTGTGTATCTCATGCATTTCAATGTTTTAGTCTCTTGACTGCTTTACCCCTATTATTGATATTTTTACCTATTTTGTCTGCTTGTTTTGTTAACACTTCGTTGTCAATATAATACAATTGCATACGACTGTCATGTAAGTTAGAGGTATAGCTAGCTATAAAACAAGGTTTATAATTAAAAAAATAAAATAAAAGCAGGTCTAATTAACCATTTTCTGCATAAGAAAATGTCTGAACCAAGTAAGGAATATGAAAGTTCTTATCCATTCGTTTGATGTGTTTCACCGTTTGATTTAGTCATTTGGTTATGGACATTTCGTTTTGAATTTTCCTCTGAGTTCAGTATGTTTGAATCATGATTGTTATTTAAATTTTTATCACAAATATACGTGGTCTAAAATTGTGTTCTTTTGAATGACGTCCTCATGGATAATTACAGAACGTTCATAATCAACCGTAAAATATGAGAAAAACATACCGAGGTGAGAGATCAACATATTTAGAAATTTGTATGCATTATAGACTGAGGAAAAGTAAAATTACTACTGAAATTGCACCATTAAATTGTATCATTACCAAGACAATGTATATATAAAATTTTATATAACAGATTGATGTAGAGAAAAAATGCTTTATGGTTTCAAATTTAAATAATTTACAATTAGGTTATCCTAAGTTGAACTTTTTATCATAGATGTGGACATTGTGTATTTGGTAATACTTCATTACCTAGTAATCATGGCGAAGATGTTTGTGGAGTCTGTAACGGTGACGGCACATCCTGTTTGGATTGTGATAGTGTTGTCAATGGCAGCAAAAAGGAAGACTTTTGCGGACAGTGTTTGCATCCATCAGACAGTAAATACAATAAAGGTAGGAATACTTGTAGATTGATATGGTCTAGCAGACAAATGATTGGTTATTAATTTTGCATAAGAAGGACCAATAAAGAAACTTGCAACGTATGCACACCATTTTCATTTACTGGTTATTGTTAAACAGATATATTGTTTTGTTGAACACTATATTTGATCTAAATGGTATTGTGCTTATTGCTTTGTCTGTCAAATACTAAATTTTGGAACAGCATTCTTTAAAGTTAAGAAAAGTCATCAAAAAGAAATGAAACACACAGATAATTGAAATTGTGGGGCGAATAACGAATATTAACAAGAAGGCAATGTTTAGCTGTAAAGACTCATCAAAGATGCAAGCCTTACAATCGGAAAAAGAGTAAAATATGAAAAATATATTTTCGTTATCTACAAATATTTTCTTTTAAATCCAGGCTGCATGAAGTTAGGATCAGTATCCCCGAATTACCTTCGCAACTTTGATAATCATACGTTGTATGTTGTTGGTGTAAAGTTGGACATGTTTTCGACTGTAGAATGTTCCCTACACAAACATAACGTAAGTATATTGGCATTTTTGTATTGATTGTCGGCAAAAAGTTTGTCTCAATCGGTTATTATATACTATTGTCGAATACCATTTCCAATGAATTCTTCACTGTTACACTGGTTTGTCTTTTATTTTCAATTTACTTCGGCCTATAAAGATCTCTTGGAACTGTTTTAAACTAAAAAGTACTCGTTTTTGCAACTGCAAATAAAGACAAATGTTCGTAAACTTTTCAATAAATATACACATAAATATATACGAAGATTAAAATACCATTTACAATTTGTGATAGATTTGTTTATATTTGTAGGACATATATTTGAGCGTACTTAACTTTGATAACACAACAAGTACAATTGAACTACAGACACCAGATCTGTTAGGAACCAGAGGAGAATACAATATATCATGCTGTTTGATAGCAATACCACTTTGGTACTGGAGAATGAGCTTACAATTTACCAATATCCACATATTACATCTATCAGTCCTGACTCTATGGTGATTGGAGATATGATAAAGGTATGTTTTTATTAATGGAAAAATAATAATTGACATTGAGCACTCTTTTCTTATTGTGGCGGATTGGTTAACTTAATGTATGGACAGGCAGTAAACAACATTTATTTCGTTTGACTTTGTAATCTCAACAAGATATAGTAACATGATACATAACTATGCAACAGCGTCAATAAAGTATATGGTGACGTTAACAAAGTAAATGGAAACGTCGTTAAAAGTAGTGTTAACGTTTGACGCGTAAGTTGAACTGTCTCTAAATAACTGACACTTATGAATATGTGACCCTATTCAAATTATTCACAGCGATTAGAGGTTATAAATGAATAGGTATAAATACATTATGATTCATGCAAAATAGAATTATACAATCATGATAAAAAAGACAAATGATGAAGAGATAAATTATTGTTTTCTTCTTTCAAAAGATACATTTTGTACCTTGTAAGCTCTTATCCACTATTTCGGAAATAATTATAGGAAAGGCCAGTTCGGTTGTCCTTTGTGACACGGATATGTTATAAATACGTCAGATACGTGATGAAGTTCGTAAAACTCTCGGAAGGATAACAAATCATTAGTTTTATCGCTATCTTACACTAAGGAATCCGCTCGAAACCAAGCTCTTCAATATTGTAACACAAAGCAGCATCCAGTGTACATGTTTTAATGAAAATCGAATGCATGGCACTTTGTTTGCAATGAAATTTCATATACATATTTTAATTGTTGAATATTTGAATTTCATTTGCTTTTTTATCTTATCATTTTTAAATTATTTTTTTTTATTAACCGTTAATTAATTTCTCTAATTTCTACGGCGTGTTGTTTCTCAAAAAAGACATAGCATCTTTAATAATCGTTTATTAAATTAAAACAGACCATAGGTCTGCATGTGTTCGCTTTTAGAAAATGATATTCCTTGAGGTGTATAAGAGGAAACATAATTGTCGTTTCAGGGTTAATACATTCTTTTCTAAATGTTTAAAAATCCTGATTTCTGTTTATTTTTTTAGGTGAATATAATAACGGACGGTGTAGTAGATACAGGGTTTACAATTCTTAACTTCTGTTTATTTTTTCTAGGTGAATATAACAACGGACGGTGTGGTAGGTACAGGGTTTATAAATCATAACTTTTGTTTATTTCTTCTAGGTAAATATAACAACGGACGGTGTGGTAGGTACAGGGTTTACAAATCTTGATTTCTGTTTATTTTTTTCTAGGTGAATATAACAACAGACGGTGTGGTAGATACAGGGTATACACAGTGTATATTATTATGCCCGTTCAGAAGTCCGGAAATTGGTTGTTACACAGCATCAGGATTTTCAAAAGTTCATATCCCTATTGTTTTGCTGAATTCGAAAATAGTCCAGTGCGATTTAAGTCAGTTGCGGTATTTTAATCGTGCTAAAGCCTACAAAATATTAGTGGCAGTAGAACAAAAAGAGATTTTGGATATAACAAGGTAAAGACAGGTTTTGGTTTTGTCATGTTTAACAAGCTTCCTATTTTGTTTACCTTGGAGTTTTTTTGTAACATTTTTGTAAATATTTCTTACAAAAATTTATTTAAAATCATAACAGTCGTTTCTTCATTTATAAGTAGAACTTTAAAACAACTTTTTAAAACGGATTAGAACATTGATGATTAATTATCGTTTTATATTTGGTATAAGTGAATATTTACAGGCATGCACAAATATTATTTGTAGGTTACAATCCACAGACTTTATCATCAGAGCCGAGGCTCCTGTTATACAAGCTGCCATATTTGATAGAAGTTTTTGTTTATTCAGTGTTGTATTCAATAGAGATATAACTGGACCAAATAAATGCAGCGATATATTCCATTCGGATACTTATAATTTATTAGGAACAGGTATAAAGTTGAATAACTAGATATAGGAAAATTGTAGGGACTCAAATGGTTCTGCTTTTTACACGTCGGTCAAAATTTTGACGGGACGTATTGTGGTATACACATGTCCGGCGTCCGTCTGTTTGTCCGGCGTAAACATGTCGCACCGAAGCTTGAGAAGAACTTCCCCAAGTTTCATGAAACTTAACATGGTTGTTCCTCATGATAGCCAAACGACCTGTATACTTTTTGGTGGATTAAACCATTTTCACAAGTCGCGCCTTATCTCAAAAACCATTACAGCAGATTCCAGCGAGTATGAAGCTACAGGTATATTCTTTGGTTAGCTTCCTTGCTAGCTCAACCATGAAATGATTACCTTAAAATTGGGAGGAGCATAGCACCAATTAATCATCCAATGAAAACACTCATATCAACGGCCTGTTTATAAATAATATGTATGTTTCATACAAACAGGTTTACCTAAAACAACTTTGCAAATTGAATTTCATTTCCTATAGTCCTTGATTGAATCAAAAAAATCTTTGTATTGCAATAAATTAGAAGCGGAGTTACGGTTTATGTTTTGTTCAGGGAGGATGTACCCTTGTGTTTATTCAATGCTAAACAAACGGAACTTTTATGAAAATCCACAGCATTTTCCCTTGTACTCTCAGACTTGGCAATTGGTGTTTGATAGATGGAGGATATTGCAAGCAATGCTGAAATGATTTCTTTAAAACAAGTTTATAAATTTATATATTTGTTTAAACAGATATAAATATGGACCAATTGATTATTCAAGTACAACTTCTAGGGTGCGCTCGACTTTCGTGACCTTTTTTTTTAATACATGTATAAAGGTTGTTTAGGACTTTGTGTAAATAATAAACGCTAGCACATCATAGAAAATCAAGTGACTAATCTATGCTTAAAATTTTATAACAAAAAGATCTGTGGATTTTCTACAAAAATCTTGGTTTATTTGCCACTAAATCCTGTTTAACTTTTAAATATAATGAAATTATAGATAATAATGTTTGCTCGAAGTTTTCTCCCCTTTGTATATTTACAAAATGGCCTATCTCTATTTTTCATTATCTTTACTGTTTTTATACTATTGCAGTTTTAAAAATTCAAAGGCTACAGAAGGGGTCATAAACCTTATATTTACGCCGTGTTTGTACCATTGTAAAGTACATACATATAACTGGATGTATTGAAATAAAATTGGCAAATCAAACACACCTACTTGCTTGTGAATTAGCTTATAATTATCAATAAATTTCAAATTTAGATTGAAAACTTACTTTTGTAATAAGTTGTAAAATGTTTTATATTCTGTCACTAGTTCTGATTGGTTCTCTGTTTAACTATTGACTCCACCCAAAGGCTTGTGTACCTTACCTACTAATGATTTCATGGTTGAGCTAGCAAGGAAGCTAACCAAAGAATCTACCTGTAGCTTCATACTTGTTGGAATCTGCTGTAATGATTATTGCTTAAAACTTTACACACCTCTTAGTTATATTAATCTAAAGATCTGTATACTTTTTGGTGATGACTCAAAATTTTATTTTTGAGTTATTGAAAAAAAAAAGAGTGGGTTCACATTTAGCGCCATATCTCAGAAACTATTCATGATTATTGCATAAAGCTTCACACACCTATTAGTTATATTAATGTCAAGAATTATTTTATTTTAGAGTTATTGAGTATTTGTAAAAAAGGGAGGGGGTCACATGTATGAAAGGCAGATTATGTCAAAAACCCGATAAAGTAACGCGTTAACATTTAACGATATTAAACACATGTAAAACGATAAATACAGTTTAAACGCGTTAAAACAAGATTTTAACGCGTAAAGAAATCAATATATTTAACGCGTTAAACTTTGCAATTATCAGTTTTGGGACTTAACCCGTAGGGGAAAAAGACGTTTATCGCGATAAAATATCTGTCGCACTGGCCACATGTGTCATAATGAATCACATTTACGTTGGCTTTCCTGTTTGAATGGTTGTCTTATTTTAAATATGTGTACATCAGTCATCATCGTATAACAATTTTAAAAGGAATAATTTAACAGAACACAAAAACATCTATCTACAAACACATTCATTGATTTGTGTGTCTGACGTCAGAAAATTTTATACGTCACATAGATTTGTCGTTCAATGTGCATACAAACAATTCTAAAATTCACATAGGCAATGTTAGCATATAGGGTTAAAAAAATCAAAAGTATGTAAGAATAAATTTCAGAAATAGACCGAGATTGAAAATAGTCCAAAAGTTATATATAGAATTTATAAGAATCCACAAATAGTTAATTCCACTACGCGATTGAATGATTTTGACGTTTATAGTTCAACGTATTTTGTAATTCATAATAGAAATATATCATAATGACATAAAATAAAACAATATCATACTGACGGGATCTTTTAAAGTACAGAGTCACGTTATAAGAACCAAAGAAATACAAAAAGTCGCATATACAAAACACGCCACCAAAAAATGAAAGACAATACAAACACATTGACGAGATGTATAATTACCAAGCCATGTCAAACGGATATCACATAAAACCATTCAACATTATAAAGTTATCATATTATATATATTGAGGAGAAAACAAACGACAACCACGGTACCAGGTACCTGAATTATGACAGGTGCAAACAAATGCAACGGGTTTAAACGTTATAATAGGCACCAACATTTATCCAACTTGAAACAATAGTGTAATATAATAACGTAGAAAGACACACTTTAAAATATCAACTGACATAGCTTACATGTAACTCAATCAAATGACATATTAAAAAACTATTGAAGATACACTGAACTTGATCTATGACTCAATGTAAATACAAAATAAAACAATGGGGTTAAACTTTATCGCGTTAATTGACAAAGTTATGACACATGTGACCATTTCATTTAGTAAATAAACTCATCATAGATACCAGGACTAAATTTAGTATATACGCCAGACGCGTGTTTCGTCTACATAAGTTTCGAGTAAAAACGCCTTAAAACGTTGTTATAGTGAAAGAAGAAAGTATTTTCGGTCATTTTTTGTAGTTTTGTGCTTAACGCGTTGAATAATTAAATAACGCGTTAAAAATGATTTAAACGCGTTAAAACAGAATTTATCGAGTTAAACGTGATTTTATCGCGTTTAATGTTAACGCGTTATTTTATCGGGTTTTTGACATGAACGACCTTTCATAAACATGTCGCGCTGTATTTCAGAAACGATTTATGATTATTGCATAAAACTTCATACACTTCCTAGTTTTATTTATCTGAAGATCTGTATTCTTTTTTGTGATGTTTTTATTTTCTTTGTCTGTCTTTTATATAAACTTCCTATTGAGCCGGAATAAGGAATGAGTCAGATTACCTAGCATGACTTCTTATACAACGCCCGTGTTATTCTAAAAATGCGAGTTACAAATAAAAACCGAGGGAACACATCAACTATAAGAGGAAAAAAACCGGAACAACAGAAACACTGATGGGTAATAAAAACAAAAGCCAACATGCATAGCAACTTACTATTTGTTAACAACTGCCATTTTCCTGACTTCGTACAGGACATTTTAAGAAAAATGTGTTGGCTGAACCTTGATTTATGGCTAGCTAAACTTACTTGCTTATATTTCAATGTCAAAAGATATCGCTAATATGATAATACAGGCATATGGCACCGAAAAACAAAAGAACAATCAACACAGCGAAACGCATAAATAAATAATGTCAAGGCAGATTTTTTAACATGTAAACTGCAGAATAACCAAGGATATCTTTCATTAACAACAGCACAGCAAACCCAAAACTTGTTTTTTTACGTATATATAATCTTGAAATTCATACAATTATATGAAACGAGAACCAATAAAGGCAACTGTAGTATACCGCTGTTCGAAATTCATGAATCGATTGAGAGAAAAACAAATCCGGTTTACAAACTAAAACTAAGGAAAACTCATCAAATATAAGAGGAGAACTAAACTTAACAATTGTTTTCACAATGGTAGTCCATTTGCTATTTAAAGTAACTGCAGAAATGTTTTTGACGTAGCAATGCAGAAGTAGAAAATGATGTGTGTAAGACGTTTTCAGTTTATAGTATGATGCTAAAATATCTCCTCAATATATATAATACGATAACTTTATAATGTTGAATGGTTTTATGTGATATCCGTTTGACGTGGCTTGGTAATTATACATCTCGTCAATGTGTTTGTATTGTCTTTCATTTTTTGGTGGCGTGTTTTGTATATGCGACTTTTTGTATTTCTTTGGTTCTTATAACGTGACTTTGTACTTTAAAAGATCCCGTCAGTATGAAATTGTTTTATTTTATGTCATTATGATATATTTCTATTATGAATTACAAAATACGTTGAACCATAAACGTCAAAATCATTCAATCGCGTAGTGGAATTAACTATTTGTGGATTCTTATAAATTCTATATATAACTTTTGGACTATTTTCAATCTCGGTCTATTTCTGAAATTTATTCTTACATACTTTTGATTTTTTTAACCCTATATGCTAACATTGCCTATGTAAATTTTAAAATTGTTTGTATGCACATTGAACGAAAAATCTATGTGACGTATAAAATTTTCTGACGTCAGACACACAAATCAATGAATGTGTTTGTAGATAGATGTTTTTGTGTTCTGTTAAATTGTTCCTTTTAAAATTGTTATACGATGATGACTGATGTACACATATTTTAACTTTTATTTATTGTGTCTGTTTTGTTAACGCATTAATGTAAATATAACGAAATTTGATGAGACTGTAATCTAAGTGAGAGGGTTAGTGCTATAAAACAAGGTTTAATCCACCATTTTCTACATTTGAAAATGCCTGTACCAAGTCAGGAATATTGCAGTTCTTGTCCATTTGTTTTTGATGCGTTTTGGTATTTGATTTTGCCATGTAATTATTGTCTTCCAAATTGATTATCCTCTAAGTTCAGTATTTTTGTGATTTTACTTTTTATGCCTTTGTATCGCGGTTTTTTTTTGTATATTTTCTCACGTGAATTTAACTCTTTCCTTTTCTCTATAGATCCATATTGTATAACTGTTGGTAAGAGAGTACTTGTAGATCTTGGCAGAGATCATACTCTTCGACCAGGTCATACCATAACACTTAAATCATCAGCAATATACCGCATTGGAGCCATGCAACAGTATGCAGAGTTTGCTACAGGAAGTACAAACATAAGCATACCAGTTAATGCGGTAAATGATTAAAAATAAAAGATTTAGAAATAGTTCCTTGTTACCTTTGATTATTTTTAAGAAAAGTATTGCAATTTTAAACAACGAATTGGAAATGGCGATGATCATATACATGTTTTGAGAATAAAGTGAGTTTTTAAAAGTGTCCCTACATATTCAAACAGAAATCAATTGTTGCTCTTAAAAATTTTTAATGACACTACTTACATCTTCTTGAATTATAATTTTAAATAAATCAGAGCTCAAAGTATAATTCGTTTTCCCCTGTATTTCATCGAAAAAATAGTTCGTTCGTCACTTAATGTATATAATAGAATTATAAAAAAAGTGAAATGCATAGTTATTTAAGTTTAAAAATAAATTATTTAGATGCAGCCACAGTTTTCCCTGACCGGACCATCAGTAGTTGGAAGTTGCGATGCATTTAATGTGGTACTCAAACAGACAAACAGTGGCTGTATAAAATTCAGATCTCATTGGTCCATACAGGCAAATCCAGGTAGGAAACAGAAGTCAGTTTTTACCTAGCAAATAGAATTTCAAATCAAATTTTATATCGCTAAGCTATAATAAACATATGTACTTGGATCTTTTTGTTTTAAAGAAACTAAGTCATCAAAATTTGTCAACTCAAAATAGGTAAGCAAATCTATCGATTAATATTCATTTGCAAAAGGTCGATTTCAATCAGATGAGTCTCAAATATTTTCAAAAGACTGAAATTGTGTATGTCAAATGACAATTATTAATTTGAACTTCTTGTTTCATTTTTAGCATCTGGTAATACATCTTGGGTCAATTCTACCTCGTTTACCTCCTTTATGAACAAAATTCATGATATGAAAAATAGTCCTTGGATGTTAGCCGTACACCATGATGAGGTAAATTTCATCTTGCAACTATCTTACAGATCGATCTATCAATGTATGGTAGCGGAATCGACCGAGGTTTGCTGATTGAATTCACAATCAATCAATAAAAAACTGATATAATTGATGTAAGAATATGAACTTGTCAAACGAAAATAAAGGCAACAGTAGTATACCGCTGTTCAAAAATCGTAGATCTATTGACAAAAAACAAAATCGGGGAAACAAACTAAAACTGAGGGAAACACATTAAATATAGGAGAACAACGACACAACATTCAAATGTAACACACATATCAACGGACTAAGCATTAGACAAAATCCGATGGAATAACCAATATAACATCAAACCAAATACATGAATTTGGGATAGAAAAGTACCGTGACACGTCTTATGTAATGTGAATTCACACTCAATATAGGAGAAAACAAACGACACAACGAAACACAACGTAAAAATGTTACACACACAGAAACGAACTGTGATATAACAATGGCCATTTAAAAATAAGATACTAACATCAAAATAGAAAGCTAATGTAGGGAATATACCTATCTGGTAATTATGTTAATGTATGATATTTGATGTATTATATAACTGAACTACGAATGAACTGTTTGACGATATGCCATAGAAAATAAATATGCAGTCGCCATAAAAAGTTATAGAACAACATTAAAACATATACTTTCTCACACATATTTGTGAACCCATAATACACAGGCAAATTTGCTGAATATCGTGAATATCATTTCACGTGAGTTTATGTATAAAAGAGGGACGAAAGATACAAAGGGACAGTCAAACTCATAAATCTAAAACAAACTGAAAGCCATGGCTAAAAATGAAAAGACAAACAGAAAAGCAATAGTACACATGACACAACATAGAAAGCTCGTTTGAGTGAATCTCACGTGAATTTCACGTGATATTTACGTGAACAAAATTTGCCTGTGTACATATCTATGTATACACATTTTCAAATGGACCTCGAATCCTTTTTTTTAAATGAAGTTACTTTATCCCAAATGAATTCTGTTTATCACATAACGTTTCTATAAAACACAATATTCGGAATCATCTATGATTGTTATGAGTAAACTTATTCAATCTAACATCATAACTATTATCTCGTATCCTTAAATCCCTGAATCAAATTGGGTTATTTATTCGCAACATGGTAATGTTTTCTGAACATTCAATGTGCTATGCTTCTATGGTTTATTTAATGAAAAAAGTAAAGTCATAAAAATACTAAACTACAACAAAATTCAAAACGGAAAGTTCCTAATCAAATGGCAAAATCAAGAGCTTAAACACAAGCATCAAATGAACGGATAACTAGTGTCATGTTCCTGACTTGGTATAGTCAGTATCAAATAAGTATCAAAACGAGTATCTGTCATTCTTATATAACGAATAGACGGTCTTGACTACTAGAAAACCACACGAGAGTATTAATATCATGTTTGTCAGTATTATGTATTGGCATAATATTATTGTAACTGATAAATGTACTTAAGAAATGTTATAAAATTTGCTATACCTTAAGTGCTAAGTGTTACCCATGTCTGTCCGTCTCTTCTGTCCTGAGCGTCCCAAAAAATAAGTTTTCGATCTCGTACTTTAGTTTGGCTCAACCAAATATTATAAAGCTGATATACAAGTCCAAACAACACAAATCAAGTTCGAAATTGCGTGACGTCACTTTAATCTCTTCACAAAATATGTACCTCTAAAAATATTAAAAAAATGTTGAATTTTCGTTTTTTAGTTTGCTTGAATCAAATATCATTAAACTTATACGAATTGCTTCTTACCACAACACACAGATCAATTGCAAAGCTTGGTGGGAGTCACTTTTACCGTTCTTAAGTTATGCTCCTTCATGAATGGATAACTTGCTGAATCTGTCGTTTCCGTTCTTTAACTTTAGTGTGCTTCAAACAAATTGTATGCATCTTGTACACAATGCTTATAATCAAGTCTAAACTACATGAATTTTGCATCTGTGTTAGAAGTTTACGCATGCATAGTTAAAAGCGTGGCATCTTCATTATTTTTTAAAACTCTATTGCCATGACACCGAAACGTGGATTTTTTATACGAATAATTTAGTGTCATTTTGTTGTTGACTTTTCTATATAGCTCTTCCATGTCTTAAATAGTTAAATAGGTACCAGGATTATAATTTAGTACGCCAGACGCGCGTTTCGTCTTCAAAGACTCATCAGTGACGCTCAGATAAAAAATATTATAAAGCCAAACAAATACAAAGTTGAAGAGCATTGAGGCAAAATTCAAAAAAATTGTGCCAAATACGGCTAAGGTAATCTATTCCTGGGATAACAAAATCCTTAGTTTTTCGAAAAATTCAAAGTTTTGTAACAGGAAATTTATAAAAATGACCGTACAATTGATATTTATGCCAACACCGGAGTGCTGACTACTGGTCTGGTGATACCCTCGGGGACGAAACGTCCACCAACATTGATATCGACCCAGTGATGTAAATAGTTATCAAAGGTACCAGGATTATAATATATGAAATATGTTATTACAATATATAATATATAATATATGGTATTACAATATTTAATTGTGAGCATTGTATTTGTTGTCGAAATATAATTATCGAATGAACCTCGATGTATTGTTATATATTAAAATGTATACATGTTGTGCATTTGCAGATACAACCTGGGGAAAATGTTGAATTCAGTGTAACTGTTCAGATGATTTGAATGGGTTATCATACGTTGCAAGGCACAATGTTTCCCGAGAAATGACCATGAATCCTCTATCTGTATCTTTAATGTTACTAGGCGATACAGCGCATGTTGATCCAGCCAATATCATACGTTTCTATGCCACTGCCAAAGTACCAAAATGTTATAACTTGACAGAGGTAAATATAAATGATCATCACTTCAATACTTCGGTCACGACATGATTATCCGTATATAAACATTAAAATTATAAAGAAACTAAGGTTTCAACTCCGTTGACTGTTGGTCGTAGATGATTTGATATTTTTAGGTCCATTTCGTCATAAAGCTCTTCAACTGATTTGGTTCAAAGATCCTGATGAAGGTAAATAAAAAAAGCCGCAGGAAATATATAACGTGTTGTATTCATTTTTTAATAATTATTATGGCTATTTTATGATAATTTATTTACATTTGAAACTGATGTAAAGAAATAAAATAAGTCACATGGATAGGTTTGAATTCAATCTTTTGATTCAAAATGTCGTGTAAAGTAGATCTAGGATTTTATACGTAGTTGATCAAAAATTGGTGAACATTCTTATCACTTAACTTAACTACGATATTTTGTTCCTCAGTTAGATTCGTGCTAATGTAGTGTCCTCTTGATATTGCCGGATGTATAAACTAAATTAAGTTGAGAAAAAACATAGTCGAAGTTCGTGTCAAAGAGACAACAACTAGACCAAAGAGCAGAAAAAAGCCGAAGGTCACCAATTGGTCTTTGACACAGCAAAAAAATCCGCATCCGAAGGCATGCTTCAGCTGACGTCTTAACAAAACTTTACACTAGTTCAGTGATAATGGACGTCATAATGAACTTTAAAATATATAAATAAACTAAAATTAAAATTCATACAAGACTTACAAAGGTCAAAGGCTCCTGACTCAGGACAGACGCAAAAATGCGACAGGGTTAAACGTTTTGTGAGATCTCAACACTCCCTCTATACCGCTAGCCAATGTAGAAAAAACCAAACACACAGCAAAACGTACAGTAGGAAAAAGTAAATCAAATGCAAAGAAGAATTTCGTTAATTGCACTACATATCCTCTTATTTTCAGTGATAGTCCTTGTTTTTCGTCCGAATTTAATTGTTTAATTTGTGAGCACCTGCATATCCACATATTATTTGATACTGAACGTTAAACAAACTCAAATAATTAACCAATCTCAGAGCATTTAATTAATTACTGCCGATTCCAATGAGTGTGTAGGGAAAGATAACATATTTGGTTAGCTTGTTTGCTAGCTGAACTGTTAAGTCATTATAAGGTAAGTTTAACTACAATCCCCTTCCCTTTCATGAATATGACCTACCGAATTAGACAATTTACCGGATTTGTAATCACATAAGCAACACGACGGGTGCCACATGTGGAGCAGGATCTGCTTACCCTTCCGGAGCACCTGAGATCACCCCTAGTTTTTGGTGGGGTTCGTGTTGTTTATTCTTTAGTTTTCTATGTTGTGTCGTGTGTACTATTGTTTTTCTGTTTGTCTTTTTCATTTTTAGCCATGGCGTTGTCAGTTTGTTTTGGATTTATGAGTTTGACTGTCCCTTTGGTATCTTTCGTCCCCCTTTTTTTAACTTCCCTCCTTTAAGAGTAGACTAGTCTGACAGATAACCAATTTATCGGTGTGTAGGACTAAACTCCTTCGAAAGAAAGATTGTTTACCTTACCTAATAACGACTTTAAGGTTCAGCTAGCAAGCAAGCTAACCAAAGATATTAACTATACCTAAACACTCATTCGAATCGGCTGTAACCTTCTGAAAAACGAATGCCTTGTTTTTATTATGAAAATTAGGAAGATATCCACTCATAAATTCTGTGCGTATTCCTACTGTTGCTCTTATACCATTTTTCTTTTGAAGGAAATCGTTAAATTTAGTTGGCAAAGTGGAACCTCAGATTTTAGTTTGTCAGTATTTAATGACAAGCCAATAGCAGCCGTCAGACCGAACACATTGCGAGGTGGCAGCATGTATACAGTTACAATTATTGGTAGAGTTTATCACTTAAATAAACAATTGATCATTTATTAACTTTTATAGACTGTTATATTTTTTTATGTATAAAGTAAAATAACAAAAATAACGAGCTTCTTGGAAAATTTTATACGGAAAGACTTTTATTAGATGGCAAAATCGTAAGTCCGAACACAACATATGACTTGTTTTCATCCTAATATTTATATAAAGGTTTCGAGAGATAGTGCAAATACTTCAGATAAAAATGCATCAAAATATATATCATTTACCATCCACGGTTTTGACGCCGTAATTTAAATTTCTATTTGAAATACTTTCAACTTTCAACCGAGATAAGATACAGTAAATTTGATTGTTATAGATGTCAAATGACAAGAACATCAGTACAATGCATAAATCTATCTAGTAACCAGATATAATATAAGATTGTATTATCTATACAGTTCAATGAGACTTTTCATTGTAGGAAAGCAAGTTCTATAAGTAATTAATTCGAAGAAAACCCAATCAAAATATCTTGCTGGCCATTATAAAAACATTTTAAAATATACATTACTACATTTTTTGCAACAATTCACTCTTCCTACAAGTTATCCAAAAGGACGTTAAGAAACCATTTTCACATATTCCAAGACCAAACCAACTGGAACATCAGAGGGATATTAACAAAATAATAACATTTTGCTCCTTCAGCATTCTTTGAAGACGTTCCTGCAGCGGAAGCTGTTGATTTAGTAACGTTCCATACAATAAGTAAACCATTGGATGTTATCATCGATGGCGGTGATTTCATGGTATTCGCTCCTCACCAAGAAGTTGTACTTGATGCTGGTGTTTCACAGGATCCTGATAGACAGAACTTACCCAAGTTCTTTATTTGGACATGCAAATATGCAAGTTTAGCTTATTGAATACCATATCTATATTTATTAATCTAATATTATTAAAGAGACATTGAATAAACATCTTTGTTTGCTAAATAAAAATAAATACAAAGAAAAAAAATATGACAAAGATGCTTTTTTATTTCTAAAATTCGAAACTAAAGAGTATCATTAATATATGAAATACCATGTGTCAGATGTCCATAAGAAATAGTTGATGAAATAAAAATAATTTATGTGTCAATTGTGTATTTTTTATGCAACAGGTGTGTACCGATGCTATAATGTCATGAATTAATCAAGAAGCTACAAATCAAAATAACAAAAGAAAAAGTTACAATTTAACGAAGTAAATTTTAGTGAATTAGTTTTGTCATATATTAAAGTCATATGAAACTAGTGACGGGTGAAAAATAATGTTTATCCAATCCTAGAACCAATACATGTATATATCATAAACTTTAGTCTTCTGTGCAAGATTTTATCACTTTTTAACGCAAACATATCGTGAAATCGTCAATTTTTTTCTCTCTCTGTTATGAAGTGAAAATATGGCGGCTCATTAATTGTCGTGTTTTGAAGCCGTAGTTTACCTATTGTCACCTTATAGTAAACAATTAACAAAATAAACATGGATATTGAGCACGTGTATAACATGTACAAAAAGATAATAAATTATTTCAGTGACAGATCCATGCGTATTGCGATCACCGGATTGTTACGAGGAGGGTTACGCTAAGGTCACTTTGCATACGGAAAATATGTCGGCGAATTGCTTCCTGGAAGCAAGCAGTTAAAAAAAAGTGATCGTTTTTTAAATGTGGAAAAATTAAAGAATTTTCTTCAGAAAAAAGTATATGTTTATAAGTTAAATAATGAAAACTATCCATTTTGTTATAAAAACACATGTGCATCATCTTTTTTTTAAATTTGAGGTTTCATATGACCTTAAGAACATTTGTTATTGTCAATTTGGTAATTGTAGGAAAATGGTTTTCCATGTTTAATAGCACATGGAAATGATACTGTTCATATGTCTTCAGTATTTACCTTCAATGAGAGGATTGTTATCCCAGTCAATACCTTAGCTGTTGGTGACAAGTAAGCGAATATAACTGTTTAATATGAAATTGTCAGTAAAATATCAAAACTGTTGTCAGAAATAAAATGGTATTATAAATTATAAGATATCGTGATAAAATTCGTGTGTTCAAACGAACAGATGATTAATACTTTAATTTCTTTTTCTTCACTTTAGGTCCGAATACGAAAACACAATTAAATTTGATTTTTTTTTTCAAACTGTTATTAAAGCGGGAAAATATGAAAAAAATATTACTTCGTTTTTAGGATTCTGTTTGGTTCAGTTTCGTGAAAATAAGCTAAATAAGATAATCTCATAATTATTGTTGACTTGAAAGTTTTTAATTTATCTCATTTGGATACGTATTTAAGCATTTTTTCTCTATTAGACATGAAGAGGAGATGAATGAGCATGTCTTCATCGTCTGGTTCATTTATTCAAAAAATTTGAATGTACATAAAGGCAATAAAAGTATCCCGTTTTTAAAAATTCGCACATCAATTAAACGAGAGAAAAAAACCAACGCATAACAAACCAAAACCAACAGAAAACAATCAATTATGAGAGGAAACAAGGGGTAAAAAGAAACACTTGACTGCTACAAAACCTAACGCCTACATACATAAAATGAACTAAACAAGGAAGCAATGCTCAATACACATTTCATTGACTAAACAGAAAACATAATTAATTAAAGTTAAAAGATGATTTATATATATTTTTAACGTATGAAATCAAATCAAACAGACATGAAAACAAAAAGCGATTGCATGTGTTCGTTATCTATTCATTTTTTTGTAAATATGAGAACTTAGGTCAAATGGATGAAGATGAATTTGACAGCTAATGATGCTTTAAGAATAAACACAAGAAAGGAAAAATACGAACGTTTATATACTTCAGTGTTCTGTGTTCAGTTGTTTTCCTCTTATATTTGATGAGTTTTCCTCAGTTTAAGTTTGTAACCCGGATTTTTCTCTCAGTCAATTTATGAAATTTGAACAGCTGTATAGTAATGTTGCCTTTATTTAAATCTTTTCAGGATGATGTGGACAGCAACGATGACGGTCGGTCAACGTACGGGTAATTACACGACAACTGTAGAAATTGTCAATGTCTTGCCGCCATCTATAGTTTTACAACTCACAAATATTATAGTAAATCCTGGAGATAAACTTAGAATTCCATGTACAGTTACGTCTCATGGTCCAGTTATGATGATGTGGTCTTCCTCGTCCGATAATGGTAAGACAATTTCCCTTATTTTCCCCATATTTCAAGAGCTTCAAAGTGCTAAGTTTTAAGTGTGTATTATTTAAGATTTTCACTACTATCAAATTTTCCAGTTCTTGTGTCAGACTATTTTCGTTACCAGTTACTGACAGTAAATTTGTTTGCCTTTATGTATACAATTATTTTATGTATGTTTTTCTTTTAATGTTTAATATAACAACAGTATTGTATAATATTAGGCACGCTACAACTGCAAAATATCACCTTTTTTAATTCGTATGATTCAATTCTTATTTTTTTCTGCAATTTTATGTTTCATACTGAAAATAAGAGAGAGAGAGGTTAAAAATTCCGAAAGATTTTAAATTAACTATCTTAACCTAAAGGTTGCTACACAAAGGCACCGCTACCCCAATTATTTTAAAACACAAACAGAGTACTTAAGGATGTATACTTCTGACTATTCAGTCTCGTTCTGTTTCGTTGAAATCTCGTTCTTGAATTATTTCCAAAACATGTGATAGAAGTGAAAATATCAATGAATTTTAAAAATATTATAAGCAAACATAAATCTGTGAAAAAATTGTGTCTTTACAATGAATGATTTTTGTGTAATCCAGTTTTCAAATTTTACGACCAATCAAGTCAGTATTTTTAGCCAAAATTTTGAGAAAATGGGTGAGGGATACAAAAAATGATTTTACAAGAATCATGTACATCCCATATCATTTTGGTCTTTTCAAATTTCTTAGATAAGTCTTTTTTCATTCATTTATAACACAAAAAAAATGAAATAATATGCATTTTGTTCTTAAACTGAGAAAAATCACAAAAATACAAAATTGACAGCATGGAAAATTTTACACAAAAAAATATGATAAAACTTTCTTATATAAACACCTACTTATAGTTTTTGTAAGTAAAATTTATTCAGATTGGTCCACTTTATCTTTATAGAAAGTATGAGAAAAAGTTTAATTGTGGAACTGTGATTTTTTTAATGATAATAGCCCAAAAATAGGTAAAAATCGATGAAAAATGGGAAAATCATCAAAATTGGGCATTTTCAAAGGGCCATAGCAAAAAAAGAAGTGCAACACCATATGATTTTTTCTTCACCAATCATTTTGTTACAGTCTTATAAACCAAAAAATCAGGTTAAGAAAAAAAGTTTAATTCTAGAAATGTTTGGCTCCTCAGAGGTGTACATCCTTAATAAAGGTTTTTCAATTACATCAATTAGTAAACAATTAAATTCACTCAGTATGTAAACAATATCACTGGAAAAATACGTTGTGTGTCATTTTTTAAGGTTTTGATTCAATCGATCTTTCAACCATACTTACCTCTGAGTCAATACTTCAAGAATCAACAGTATCGGTGACAAACAAGGATTTCTCCTTGTTCCTTGACTTGTCTGGCATTGCCACGCTACCAGCAGGAGCTTCATTTGTATTTGTTGTGACAGCATTTGCTCTAGATAATGAGCAGAGTAGTGAAAAGAGGGTTCACGTGACAGTTAATTCCCCACCAACAACTGGCGATGTCCAGGTAAGTTTAATGTTTTGTATTATTTAGATCAAAAGTATAAAACACGGGATTTAAAATACAAGGGAGCTAACCTAGACACATATATTTACATCTTTATGTAGATATGATAGGTTAAACCTGGTTTTAAACCAGCTTAACCTCTCACTTGTATGAAGTTGCGTAAAATTCAATTAAATTGGCAACATTGTGTGTGCAAAACAAATAGACATGATAGTTAAGCATGTTAAAAATTGGGGTACAGAAGTCAACAATGTGTTATAATCTTAACCACTATAAAACAACTATGTCAACAAAGAAAAACATGACATGCAAAAACAATACAGACAAAGCAATTAAGACAAATGAAAGACAGAAATATAAAAATGCCGATAGCACAAGGACACAATTACGGGATGTATAAAAACTGAGCCACGCAATGAAGATATCATCAACAATGGACTAATAAGTAAAGGTTGAAAATATACAAAGGAAAATAACATTATACTGTTTCACGTAATAAGGAAGATAAAAAACATTCCAGTCTCTAGGATTTAATACATAAGGGATATACATTTCCAAATTAATTCGGTATGCAAGGGCTTAACCAGGTTTAATGCACCATTTTTTACATTTGAAAATGCCTTTACCAAGTCAGGAATATTACAGTTCTTGTCCATTCGCTTTTGATGTGTTTTGTCATTTGATTTTGCCATGTGATTATGAATTTTCCGATTGCATTTTCCTCTGAGTTCAGTATTTTTGTGATTTTACTTTTTGCTGCTACTACTTAAAGCACTCAAGACTTTTTTAAAACGTTACAATTGCCTGATCAGATAGATGACGAACCAGGACTATGTCAAAGAACGTCTTGTCCTTTTTAAAATAAAAAAAAAATCAACAGAAGGTATCAAGACAACGTTGATAGATATATTTTATCAACTTAACAGATAATACATGATACAATTAAATAAGAGAGCCTTGAGTGGCAGCTGTAAACTCTTGAAAACCAAATTAATTTGGAAATGTATATCTCATATGTGTTACTGCCACGAAGTTGTTTGAAGTATAAATATCAAACTTAGATTATCACCTCCTTTCTAAAATGTTAAAGAAAAATCAACCCTCCAATTATTTTATAAACGCCATCACAATTGGTCGACCGTTATAATATATCTGTTTAACGGATGTGCCCACGAAGCACATCATACCTTTTGGAAAAGTTTCAGTTGTTTTGTTTAATATTGGCAGATAAGCCCGTCTAATGGAACATCAATGACCACAGATTTCACTATAGATGTAGGCGATGGTTGGACTGATATTGACGGAGATAGTACCGTGTTCTTTTTTTCTGTGAAGGAAGCTGACTTAGACAGAATACGTCTGAATGCAAGGGGTCTATCTGATGTTTACAGCTACATGTTTAAATTGACAGAAGGTAGGTACCTTTATTCGTATATGACTGCAGTTATTAAAGTTGCTCTTTTATTTCTTAGTTCAGTTTAAGTAAATAGAAACCAAAATTAGAATAATTTATTACTGGATTGTTGAGGAAACCGTGCTATCTATGTTGCTTTCACATATATATTAGTTTTAATATTTGAAGACTCGGTCTGGTTAATATAGAAAAAATAGTTAGACTCGGACTGAAATTGGAAATACAAACATATTGTACCCAACTTGATGGAGATTAGTTACCTAGTTTAATATATATGGATGAAAATCCATTAGTAATTTAAAATATAAGGGGCTTTGGTTGATAACAGAGACGTAACTGCAAAGACGTTCAAGTACACTTTGAAAGTGAACAGGAAACAGGACTTATCTTTTGTTTTACAACAATCAGATAAAAACAGCATATAACCATAATGCGTAAATCATATATGACTCTATTAATGAAATCACACACCCCTTATTGAGAATATTATAAAAAAGGACTAACAAAACAGTACATATAGACATAATTTTTTTTATATTTTATTACGAACAAATAAAACATCTGATTAGGCACTTTAAAAATCAGAGTTTTCTCCCTTATATAATTACATAAATGGGTTTCTTTGTGTTTGTTAGTTGTCAAAATCGGCAACAATAACTATTAAGTTCAGTTATTTTCTAGGTGTTTATGACGTCATAGTTGAACTATGTGATACATATGGAGCTTGTTCAAATGTGAATTTGAAGGCCGCTATAACTGTGTTGGGCAAGACTTTTACTGAAGCAGAACTTGATCAAGCTGCTGCGTCAATAACAGCAACTCTTAAAACAGGTAAAACCAGTTCAAAACATGATATGATAAATAAGAGAAGACCTATATTTCCCCTTTATCCTAGAAAAATAGATATTTATTATAAAATTATTTGCTTAAATTCATCAATCAAAATAACGTCTTCTAAAAAAGGTTTCCGCATTGTTCTATTGTTGAGATATTTACTGGGTCTAAAATATAAATAGAAGAATATACATGAATGATTCTGTCAAGGATTCCAAAAACCATCAACAAGATAAATTTTCTTGTAAGATTTAAATGTTCTATTTGACTGATTCTGTATCATCGATACTTTCTGTCTAATGTCCTTGTATGTCAAAGGCTAAGGTATAGACTAGTTTATTACTAAGAAAACAAGAAACATGTGTATTCTTGTAAGTTAAAAAAAATGCACACTTTCCAGATATGAATGCAGCTATTGGAATGGCTATGACAATGTCCAGTCTCCTTGTTACTGATAACCAGAACAGCACTGATTCTGTTTCTCTTGTTATCAACGAAGTAGCTACCAGTCTTTTGATTTCTGTTGTTGCAGCGTACGTATAATAAATGACGTAATAATGCGCATGTCGATCTAGTGAACTTTTACATTTAAAACAAATTAAGGGAATTGGGAACAGATAGTATAATGCATGCAAAAAACTTGTTTCACTGAACACGACACATTACTATCATCGAGTACGATCGAGGCTAAGATTTGGAAAGCGAAAAACTTAAGTTAAAGAGCATTAAAACTTAAAGAACCTAATTAGATCAGTCTCATTTACCTAGCAGGGCAATTCCATTTAAGGAAATTGCAGATTATCTTATACTTTCATATTACTTTAATACGCAAATGAAAAAACTGCATTAGGTATGGGCTTTGTTCATTGTTGAAGGCCGTACGGTGACCTATAGTTGTTAATGTCTGTGTCATTTTGGTCTTTTGTGGATAGTTGTCTCATTGGCAATCATAACACATCTTCTTTTTTATATTACACGCAATGGCTTACTGCAACAAAACACGACTAACGGGAAAGCACATTCATTCTTTTAGGTCATTCTTAAGTCACAGTTTTTAATTATTTCAAAGTGCATTGAAAACTTATAATTTTGAGGAGAAGTTCTATGATTAAAAACTCCAATTTGAGATTAGTTTGTGTCTGGTTGGCAACCATCTTTTTTTTCTCTTTCATAAACATATATTTTCTGAAAATGAGATCACTGTGGCCTACCTGTACTTTTCAGCGTTGATCCAGCTGACGCTACATCCGTTTTAGGTTCTGCTAATAACATGCTACAGCGTTTGGCTGATAGTGGTGGGTTGGCACAGACAGTGATCACCGAGAGTCAGTCATTAGCTTCTGATTTAGCTTCATATGTCACAACAGGAACAGGTCGTAAGTATTTCGATACTGGTTGTCAAAAAAATGTTTCAAAATAACCTTCGTTTTTAATAAATGTTATTTTTTATAATTGATTATATGATGCAAACAAGGAAGAACTCCATAACTACCAATATATACTAGTCAACAAAAGAAACGATACAAGGCAATGCACTTTTCATACATAATGAAATTGGATACACTGGACCAAAGTAAATAATTGCCCAATTGGTCATATTTTTACAGAGTGTTATATTCTCATCAAAACCTTTGATTGAAAGTAAAAACGGGATTTTTTTTTTTGTTTTTTTTTTATTATTTGAAAAATCATACTGTTTGCCAAACAATTCAAAAAACGATATTAGAACTTAAAATTACAATTTTAAATATGGTTTACTTAAAATTAAAATTTTAAACATGGTTTACTTAAAATTAAAATATTTTAAACATGGTTTACTTAAAATTAAAATTTTAAACATGGTTTACTTAAAATTAAAATTTTAAACATGATTTACTTAAAATTTTGAATGCCTTTGCAGATGTTTGAATACTTAATTCTCATCTTCGAAAATAAGTGCCGACTTTTGTCATCATTTTACGCAAAATGAATTTGACCCCTGTGTTCAATAACTCGGTATTTTCTAAATATATGAACGTCACTGATGAGTCTTATGTAGACGAAACGCACGTCTGGCGTACTAAATTATAATCCTGGTACCTTTGATAACTATTTGCAATTTGGTCACATTCTTTTAATCATATGCATTTGCTTTGTAAATGAACGTTTTTTATTAGATAATTGAACAGTTTTTCATATCTATTATATTTTATGATACATTGGAGTTCAAACATGTGTATCGTTTTTTTCTTGACTAGTAGATCTATAAGCAGACAATTGAGTTGATAAATATTTCTTTATGTCAAAATATGTCATTGTTGGTTATTATGACAAAAAGTTGCAATATTGTTCGGATACTCTGTATGACTAAACTTGACAACAACTTGTTAAGTGGCCAGGCTAGTTCAAGGAGAAGCAAATGATAACTAGACAGCAGGACTATTATTTAACATCAAATATTGTGGAAATTAATATATGGGGGAAATAAATTTGTATGAAGCCATTTTGCTGCTTTAATACTAATTTTTCTCCTGAAAAGCGTATGCATTAAATTTATAAACCAACAACCAATCAAGAGCAAAATAAAGGCAACAGTAGTATACCGCTGTTCAAAACTCATAAATCTTTGGACAAAAAACAAAATCGGGGTAAAAAACTAAAACTGAGGGAAACGCATTAAATATTAGAGGAGAACAACGATACAACATTAAAATGTAACACACACAGAAACAGACTAAGCATTAGACAAAATCCGTTGAGAATAACCAATATAACATCAAAACCAAATACATGAATTTGGGATGGAAAAGTACCGTGACACGTCTTATAGTAATGTGAATTCACACTCAAATATAGGAGAAAACAAACGACACAACAGAAACACAACGTAAAAATGTTACACACACACAGAAACGAAGCCATCCAAAGTAAGCTAAGGGCTCATTTAAGTGTGCTTATATTTTTATCTTTTTTAGAATCTAGAAGACGAAAGAAAAGGACCACTACGGTGGACATTACTCCGTTGCCAATAAATAATGTAAGTTACTATACAAAAAAAAGTGAAATAACAAAAATATAAAACTCCGAGGAAAGTCCTTAATCAAATGGTAAAACCAAAAGCTCAAACACATCAAACGAATGGATAATAACTGTCATATTCTTGACTTGGGACAGGCATTTTTCTTATGTAAATTTTGGGTAGATTGAAACTGGTTTTATAGCTAAATACATGAACGCTGACAAAAAGTCAGTATCAATCAATAAAAAGTAAAATCACAAAAATACTGAACTCAGAGGAAGATCAATTCGGAAAGTCCATAATCACATGGCAAAATCAAATAACAAAACGCATCAAAAACAAATGGACAAGAACTGTCATATTCCTGACTTGGTACAGGCATTTTCAAATGTAGAAAATTGTGGATTGAACCTGGTTTTATAGCTATCTAAACCTCTCACTTGTATGACAGTCGCATCAAATTCCATTATACTGTTACCGATGTGTGAACCAAACAAACAGACACAATATGTAAAAATGTCAAAAAATAGGGGTACAGCAGTCAACATTGTGTTATCATCTTAATAACTATAAGAGAATATTTGTTTCTGCAACAACCATGTTTTGGTCGAACATAAATCACAAAATATCAATCTCAAAAATCAATGTAAATCTAAATTGTACTCACTGTTTTGATATATGTTTATTATGATAGTAAATAAACTCATATTTGCCTTGGTGATGACAGCTATCTCTCCAATTATAAAGTTTCTTCTTAAGATAGCCAAAAAAGCCAACAAATTGATTTTTACTTTAGCATATTGAGAAAAAAACATCAATGCTGAAATCATACATGTACGATATCGAAGGTTTTTTTTAAGCATAATGAATGTATTACTTTCACTCATACCCAAATTGTAAATTTTATTACCTTCGTGTATTATAGGCAGCAGTGCTATTAACAACGTATAGTGCCACATTTTCACAACAGTCAGAAGACAGTATATCGACCAATTCTGCCACAGATTATCATCAATCTTTAGACAATATTTTCATAGGATTGTGTGCAACGGTGGCATATGCCGAGGACCCCGTAGTTATATCATCAACATTAACGACTATCAATATCGACAAACGAGTGACAGAGAATACTGAATCTTTAGTTTATGATGTTACATGCAAGAACTGCACATCTTTTATTACACATCCTGCTCACGTGAGACTTATTAATTTTTTATTATTAACTCGTATGATACCAATCTTCGTGGGCACGAATCGATGCAGGTTCTTAGATAAACTTCTTTAAACGTAATAGTGTTATTAGCTGTGCTGTTGGGTTATTTGGAAAGCTAGGCAAAAACTCTCACAAACAGCATATTTGTAAAAAAAAACACAAATACATATAACATTTTATTACCACGAATAGGCTTATTAATTCACAAACCTGCCTACCTAACTATCTTCTTCGCTTCTGGTGGAGCATAAGGTCGCCACAAGATTTCGCCATCCAGATCTGTTTTTATCCTTTGTTCCTGCTGCTCCCCAGTTCATGACAAGCTCCTTCAGTTCTGCCTCAATTGTTGGACGTCGCCAGGTGGTTATGGGTCTTCCTCTAGGTCTCTTCCCCCTGAGGTGTCCATCTAAGAGCTGTCCTGGTTATATTGGATACAGGCATCCTGAAATCATGCCCCAGCCATCTGAAGCTCCTCTGTTGTATTTGTTTTAGGGTACACGTGAGCTTGGTCAATTCAAGGAGATGTTCATTTGAAATACGGTATGGCCAAAAGATTTTACAAATTCACCTTAGACAATTGTAGTGGAAACTTAAGAGCGACCTCATATCTGTTTTTGTTACTTTCAAGTATTTTACTTTCATACAGAATGACAGATTTCTCAATAAACAAATAGACATGCATTATCAGGAAGAAAATTTGAAATATTGCTTTCAGACTTAATTACAGCAATCATAAATTGGTTGATCGTTCTTTTGTCTCAGCTTCTTCTGAAGTTACTAGTGAAATTTTAATTCTGAAAGTTTTGTTCATCTGACATTATTATCTCTATGTCATATTTCTTATTTTTATACATGCTATTAAATAGAATCAAACAATTCGTGATGGTTGTTATACAGAACTAATTCATTATATAAAGATTTTTAGTCCATCTTTCTCATAACCCTGTGTAGGAGCAAATTTGTGCGTTATAAACCCGCCTCAGATAATGAATTATTCAAACATGCACAATAAATAAAGTTATGACAACTATATAAAAGAACACATGTGAGTCATGGAAAATATATATACAAAACTTAATGGTGCCTTCAAAATGCTTCATTTTATTTCTAACTGTTTGAAGACTTGAAAAATCTGTCTATTATTTGATATGCAAATGTTATTTCATTTTTTATGCAGGTGACATATGGGATATCAATTCAGAATAAATATGCAAGCTGGGATTGTTCCCCTTATTTGAGTTGTTATGGAGCATGCTTCGTCTCTGCACAATTAACAAAGGATTTAGTGACACCAACATCCCCGTCTGAAATGAGTTTAACCAATCGAGTTCGCCGAAGCGACATTATAATTCTAAAAGTTATAAATCCAGTTGAAAATTCTATATTGACTGTTGGTAACCTTGAAACGCCGATAACAATAACTATCAGAGTGGACGGTGATGTAAACACTACAGCTTATAGTTTACAGGTATTCTAGTTTCTATAGAATTTTTTTGATAGAAAGAAAATGTGTGTATTGCATTGAAAAACTGCATTGTCTTCGATCTATAGTACAGTGTGTCGTACTTTTTCATATAATTCGTTGTCAAGAATTTAAATTGTCCTTAAGCATATGCATTTAAAAATGAAATCGATAATGTATGATTGATAATTTTCTACCGTATTTGGCACTAGGATTGGCATTTGCTTAATCGTATGTTAACTTCTTAAACCATCTATGCACTTTCAAACAATTGTTTGTAAATTTTTGTATTACCAATCTGTGTTTGTATAAGTAGAAATGGATCATGATAGACATCTTACAATCTGTTCTGCTCAAACTAAAAAAAATGATAGCCGTCTTGAGCTTGCAGTGATGTGTAATTTGATTTTGATTCGGTTAATGTAAATTGCATGTTAACATTTTGTGTTGTAATTTCCATTTTCTGATATGACAACCCACTTAATGTGAATTCTTTTATTTTTGTAGATTCACTTTTTTGTAGTCTTTACTTTTGTTGATCTTTGAATTTTGATATTCTAACGTAAATGTATAGTTCGTTGAACAATCAATTCTTGGTCTTCGTTCACCAATCAAAACCAGGAATTGGAATCTAACGATTTATATTGAATCCACGGTAAAATTGGTTAAGTCATAGAAAGGGAGATAGTTATATGTGCATTATATGTATTTTATACATTTAAAGTAGAACTCTTTTGCCGTTTTAGTGTTTATTTTGGAACCATGATAGCTGGACAAACAATACCTGTACAGCAAGTTCTCCACATATGATAGATTTAATGACAGCCGTCACCTGCTCATGTGATACAATGGGCTATATTGCGTAAGAACATTTCTATTCAACTAAATAAAGTCAATTTAAAAGTATAAATAATCCAATCAAACAACAACAACATAAACTACACTTTTGATTTTGCCATTTGATTAGGGATTTGAATTTCCCAGGGAGATCATTATTTTTGTGCTTTTACTATCTACACTGCCTTACTATAAACAACAACAAAAAACAACAATTATTCTGTTGTCATGTTTAGAGATATATATTTTCTACTTTCAAGCAAATATTTCTGGAATTCAGAATAAAGTAATATTGGATAAAGAAATGATGATCTCAGTCTTTAAAATATATAAGCGGTACTTATAATTATAACAGATGTTTATTTAGACAATTATTGTCTTCTCAGTAAAACTGGAGGCCAACATATTTGAAATTGTAAACTCTAACGCTAACAAGTTAATCTGAGTGAAAAGTACCAAAAGTATTGCCAAACACAGAAAAAATATCAAAGCTAAGCATTAAGGAGAAACATTCCTAAATTCCTTAAATGTCTACTTCAAACAATTTTCCCTGACTTTGAAATTGTTATGATAAAAAAATGACATCTCTCAGCAATAGAGTACAGAAATCCCGATAAAGATACCAGGCTTACATTTTGGACACGCGTTTCTACAAAATACTCATCAGTATTTCTCAACTAAAAAAGCGCATGACAAAGTTCGAATTTGAAGAGTGTTGAGGGCCAAAAATTCCAAATTCTTCGACCTCGACCTGGTGGTTGTAAAAATAAATTCGTCAAAAATACCAGGCTTATACAGCTGAAATAATTTATTCCTGTGGTTGAAAATAACAAGTATTTCGAACAATTTGCCGTTTCGTAAACTAAAGAATATTATTGCAAATTCTGTAGATGTGGAAATAAAATTGTATCTTTTTAATGAGTTCTAATGATTACTTATGCTATTTGAATGGTTTGCATTTCTTCTGGTATATTTTATTATTTTCTAGATAATGAAATTAAATTGTTCTATTTGATGATTTTTTACAGTATATTTGAAGGACCACCCATAATTGAAACCATCATCTCCACCTCAACTGAAAGTTCTTTGGAAACGGAGACAGTTCCTGTGCACGAAGGTACGGAAACAAAATGTTTGAGTTTAATCATTAGATTGCAGTTTTTTTTCAAAATGTCTATTGAAATTTATTTGTTTAAGCTGTTACTATTATATATTGTATAGAAATCCCAGGTTTTCAAACAAGTGAGAGGTTTTGCTAGTTATAAAACAAGGTTTAATCCACCATTTTTCTACATAAGAAAATATCTGTACTAAGTCAGGCAAATAACAGTTGTTATCTATTTGTTTGATGGGTTTGAGCTTTTGCCATTTGTATAAGAACTTCCCAAATTTAGTTTTTGTTTAACAAGAAACACAAAATTAAATTAACAATTAACAGATATACATTATTAATGTTGAACAGTTGTTCTCAATAATTATATTGTTAAAAATATGTTATATGAAAAACAATTACCCGTTTCAATTTTCATTACATCTTTCAGAAACAACAGAAACGATTATATCGATTCCATCGTCAGCAGAAGCAGTTCAAGTATCTTTCACCATTGATACAGACTATGCCATTATTGTTGATCATGTGCAATTTAGAAATGAACTCAAGCAAAAACTTGCTGACACCATGCACGTGAAGGTTAAACGGATCACATATCTAAGCGTAGAATCAGGTACTCTTTATACTAGTTTGGCTACATTTCTTTTATCTATGCGAATATTGAGTACCAAAGATTGAAATCTCACGGACTCAAAAGACTTTAAAACAAAAAATCATAAAATTACTGTACTTCGAGGAAAACCCCGGTTAACACTACTATGCATCATAAAACTGGTACCCGGTTAACACTACTATGCATCATAAAACTGGTACCCGGTTAACACTACTATGCATCATAAAACTGGTACCCGGTTAACACTACTATGCATCATAACACAGGTGAGGATTTTTCTTCAGCATATGTGGAACGGAAACAATAATTCTGCAACACAGATTCAGTTTATTTTCTATAGATGAGATTGACTCTCCCTCTGGTATCTTTCGACCCTCTTTAATGAAAATTAATATGATAAACATATAATCGTTCACATTGACGCGATAATATCACATAATTTAGGATATACTCTTGAAATGTCAGTTTAATTAGAAATGTCATAATTTATAACAAAGATTTTAAAATTCATACTTTACTAATCCTCGTTTAGAAAGGAACAATATAGATATACTGTTTTGATTATAATTGGTTGAAAATATACCTTATGGTTTTATCCTACAATAAACCTTAAAAAAAAGAACAGGGCTTTGACTTTGTAGAAAATTTGCGTTAGTGATTTGTTCTTTTAAAATTGAAAAACAATTAATCACGATTGCAATCAAAACATTTTTTAAATTAAGGGCACTGTTTATGGCCTAACATTATGGGGTAATCGCCTTTTAGAGTAAAATTTCATCGAAAAGCCGAATTCACAAGTGATAATATTATCAGGACCAAATATTTAAAAATTAATGTCTTCGCGGATTCATATGGAGAATACTAGTGTGGTAACCCTTCTTTCGCGTGTTTTGTTTTTGTCTAAACTCAATAAAATATCTAGCTTCAACCTCAAGTTTCCCAAGTCGAATCCCAAAACCCAAACTGCATTGTTTTAGATATTAGATTATGTCATGATGTCAATTAAAGTTGTACTTTTTAATTGGTCATGGCGATAATATGTATTTGTTGAATGATGCATATTTACAAAAAAAGTATAGTATATATTATTAATCAAAGTTCATTGAAACGTTCATATGAGCGTCACTGATGAGTCTTATGTAGACGAAACGCGCGTCTGTCGTACTAAATTATAATCCTTGTACTTTTGATAACTATTTACACTACTGAGTCGATGCCACTGCTGGTGGACGTTTCATCCCCGAGAGTATCACCAGCCCAGTAGTCAGCACTTCGGTGTTGACATGAATATCAATTATGGTATTACTTTGCTTCATAAAAAAGAATGGCCAACGTAGATACAACTTTCTTGTCTTAGGGAGGGATAAATCATACTTTGTAAAGAATCACTCTGATTCAAACAAAAAATTCTCTGAAACCTATATTATCAAGATGCTTGATTTCTTGATTGACAACATATTTGTAACGTTCGGAGGACGTGTTTTTCAACAGACTGTCGGCATCCCAATGGGAACAAACTGTGCCCCTCTACTTGCCGACTTGTTTCTTTATTATTATGAGGCTGACTTCATGCAAGAACTTCTTAGGAAGAAAGATAAGAAGTTAGCAATATCCTTTAACTCTACTTTCCGCTATATAGATGACGTTTTTTTCACTAAACAATTCAAAATTTGGTGACTATGTGGAACGCATCTATCTCATCGAATTGGAGATAAAGGATACTACAGATACTACAGATACAGTTAAGTCGGCTTCATATCTTGACGTACATCTAGAAATTGACAATGAGGGTCGGTTGAAAACGACAAAAGAGATGATTTCAGCTTTCCAATTGTGAACTTTCCATTTCTAAGTAGCAACATTCCAGCAGCACCTGCATACGGGGTATATATCTCCCAATTGATACGATATTCCCGTGCTTGCATTTCCTATCATGATTTTCTTGATAGAGGGTTACTGCTCACAAGGAAGCTATTAAACCAAGAGTTCCAAATGGTGAACTTGAAATCATCCCTTCGTAAATTTTACGGACGCCATCACGAGTTGGTTGACCGTTATGGAATAACCGTTTCACAAATGATATCGGATAAGTTCCTTACGTCGTAAATATAATCCCCTTCCCTTTCATGAATGTGACCTACCGAATTAGACTATTTACCGGATTTGTAATCACATAAACAATACGACGGGTGCCACATGTGGAGCAGGATCTACTTACCCTTCCGGAGCACCTGAGATCACCCCTAGTTTTTGGTGGGGTTCGTGTTGTTTATTCTTTAGTTTTCTAGGTTGTGTCATGTGTACTATTGTTTTTCTGTTTGTATTTTTCATTTTTAGCCATGGCGTTGTCAGTTTGTTTTAGATTTATGAGTTTGACTGTCCCTTTGGTATCTTTCGTCCCTCTTTTATGTGGTCATTTTTATAAATTTCCTGATACAAAACTTTGAATTTTTCGTAAAACTTTTTTTCTTGTCCCAGGAATATATTACCTTAGCCGTATTTAGCACAACTTTTTGGAATTTTGGATCCTCAATGCTCTTCAACGTTGTACTTGTTTGGCTTTATAACTATTTTGATATGAGCGTCACTGATGAGTCTTATGTAGACGAAACGCGCGTCTGGCGTACTAAACTATAATCCTGGTACTTTTTATAACAATTTACATCACTGGGTCGATGCCACTGCTGGTGGACGTTTCGTCCCCGAGGGTATCACCAGCCCAGAAGTCAGCACTTCGGTGTTGACATGAATATCAATTATGTGGTCATTTTTATAAATTTCCTGATACAAAACTTTAAATTTTTCGTAAAACTAAGGATTTTCTCGTTCTAGGAATAGATTACCTTAGCCGTATTTGGCACAACTTTTGGGAATTTTGGATCCTCAATGCTCTTCAACTTTGTACTTGTTTGGCTTTATAACTATTTTGATATGAGCGTCACTGATGAGTCTTATGTAGACGAAACGCGCGTTTGGCGTACTAAATTATAATCCTAGTACTTTTGATAATCATAATTATGAATTAACTGTTTACAAAACTCTGAATTTTTTAATTACTAAGGTTTTTCTACTTCAGTAATAGATTACCTTAGACTGTATTTGGCAAAACTATTAGGACATTTTGGTCCTTTACTATTGCAAGAATCGACTAAATGCGAGATTATTTATTACGATTCCAAGAAAACGCGAATACAGATGTGTGTGTCTGATATCGAATCGCGAGTTCTTATTATTGACATACTCACACTTTCACATCATCCGTAATGCTTGAAACCTTGCAATATTTTCTAAAATTTACATTGCTTAGTTCAATTGTAATGCAATAGTAATGTATAAATATACTATGTACTTTTTTTTATTCAACATGTGACATTATCTCATATTTGTCAAACCTTTTGAATATTTTTATTATTTTTTCAGGAAGTATTATTGTGACGTTTAAGGTTGAACATGGAAGCATTTCAGAGACAACTATCCAGGTAGCCGTTGAAAAACTACTGGCTGCAATCATGTCTAACAATTTGACCATCACAAATCATCACGGTGGACCTCTGAAAATATCAAAGCTTCCTTTACTTATAAAGTGGTAGATAAAGGTGTGTCATATCAATGATTAGATTTTTTTATGTATAAAGGCCACTTTTAAGAACCGCTTTTGGGCTTTTTCGTAACAGCCAGTTTTTATTGGTGGTGAAGCGGGAATACAAGGAGAAAACCACCGACCATCATATCAATGAAGCTCCTCTAATGTTTATTAAAATTTATATACATTCAATTTGATTATATGTAAATACAACGTATACGATTTGACATAAACATAGTTTGACCTGTATAGGCGACTAGGGACAACGAAACAATATGGATATTAGAAGAGAGAGATGTTCATACGCATACTTTATCTATTTGGTGTAGGACATTTTAGGTGTTTTGCGCATAACAAATAATTTGATTTATATTTTTGTTTTAGACCCAGTTCCAGAGAAGAAAATCCTTCAACTCTGTACATTATACTCGGTTGCGTTGGAGCATTACTGGTCATCGCTGTAGTCGTTATTGCTATACTGCTTCACAAGATGAAAAAAGACCACACTGCGGTGTCCACTTCACCCCACCACCTTATGGTCCCCAGATGCATGGTCAGTAATTGACATGAGAATTTCTAGAGGCTGGTTTTTCCTTAAACAAGCATGTCCATATAGCCCTTTTTAAAGTGTTATTAATTACATATATATCGGAATCAGGATCTTGTTGCACGTTAATAAACATCTGATTATAGATAAAACTTGTCTTCATCTTTTATGGTTTGAGATCTTCACAGATATAGAAAAATAACAAAATTATACATTGCATAGAATTTTTCCAAATTTATTTCACTAAAATGTAAAAAAAACAATATTAAACATTTTTACATAAATCATTTGTGTAATACTCAAGCTTATATTAATATACCGCAGTGATAACAAGGGCAATTATCATTTGATAAATCAACCGTTGATGTTCACTACACAGAATCAGTTGTTATCAATGACTACATAATATATCCTATCTTGTTAAAGTCGTAAAAAAATTCTGTTGTTTGTGTTACAATACATATTCTCAAAGGTTACCCAAAGATTAAAAAAGGTTGATGATTACAAATTACCTACATTTTATATCTAAGAAAATTAGTTTGCCATAAATACTGCTACTTTTAAAATCCAGCGGAGATTGATATCTTATTTACGTGAAATGTAAAACTTGGAAATCCCAATCAATTTCATTTGAAGGTACTGGTAGTTCATCGTTTATTTTAATTTCATATCAGAAATATATTTAAAAAACACTCGTTATAGCTTTTCTTTTAAATGTTTTTTTTTTCTTCTCATAACTTTGTTATCTTTCGTTTAAATTTAGTATGTAAGCATTTCAATTTTTCTGAAATTACATATACATCTTTTTAAGCCAAGGGTATAAAAAAATGTTTGCACCAAGGCTGCGTAACGGTGAATCATATCAGCTCGAGCACCACTGAACAGACACTAATTGTCAAAATGCGCTTCTGATTCAATACAATTAGTCGAATCGTAGAATGATTTACGTATGATATCATAATTTCGTGGACCACAATTAAAGATCAGGTACACGAATGACGATGGATATTTTCATTTGCCATAGCCACAATTCCGTCTTCAGTCATTGCATAACCGAATACAAACTATCAACGGACTTTTTCTTTATTGCTGAACTGTGAACATCATCTAAACCGAAATTGCTACCCATTCCACTACATCTGAGTTCAGCCGATTATTTAATTAGTTCAGTGTTTAGTTCTCTCAGCAGTGTTTTAACTTTCATTTTTGCCATAGTGATGTCATTCTTCTGAATATATAGCAACTATATCCTCGTCAAAAGTCTTGGGCTGCGCGTGAGTGCTTCGGAAGGGTCAGTTGTGTTCCTTGCTCACTAGTGAAACGTGTTGCGTCTGTTTATTCGTTAATTAGTCATAATCAATGATAAGTCACCATAAAGTAGGAGATTAGAAATGGCTACAGTGTTACCATATATCACATAAATTTATATACTAAATGGCACAAGAACAATCTAAAACATGAACACATTAAATGAAAATTTCAAATTCTTGGTTCACCATTTCCTTATGTAGAAAATTATATATACAGGGACATCTTTTATCACTGGCAGGGGGTAAAGGGACATTTTTTTCACAAGAGTTCATTAATGAGAGGATTACTTTTTTGTGTATAGAAAATGAAAGGAGAGGGGTGCATTTTTTTTTATCAGTACAGTTGTGCCATTGGGGCAAGATGCACTCGTCTCAGAAAAAAAGTTTCAATATTAGCCGTTTGCTGACAGCGCTGATAAATAAGAGCAATACTATTTCCGATTGAAATTAGCTGTTTTTGTAATATTGCGAAAAATATGTCATATTCTCCTTTGGTTTATAAAGGTGTTGATGTTCCAAGGCCAGTTAGTAGTGGAAGCAAGAAACTTCTGGTCCAAGAACGGACCAATTCAAAGATAAAACAAAGTAATGATAAGCACGGATGTGGTAAAATGTATGACACTGGTCATGGATCTGCAATGAAAGATGTGGATATTGTTGCAATAGAAAAAGGTGCTGGAATACAATGTGCAGTGTATGGTCAACCAGGAGAAAAGTGGACGGAAATAGAGATTCGACCAAACAGTAGACCAGGTACGATATTTGTAACAACTGGCAATGGTTCCAAAAGATTGTTTTAACTTGCTATAAAACCAGGTTTAATCCACAATTTTCTACATAAGAAAATACCTCTACCAAGTCAGAATTATGACAGTTGTTATCCATTCGTTTGTTGTATTTGAGCTTTTGATTTTGCAATTTAATTAGAAACTTTTCCTCGGCGTTCAATATGTTTGTGTTATAACTTTTTTTAAAAGACTGTATTTGTAAGTTATGTAGTATTTATTAATGTTTTTTAAATTGGGACATATTTTGAGTCATATGTAGACGAAGCGCACGTCTGGCTTACTTAATTTTAATCCTGGTACCTTTTGATAACTATTAAGCTATGTGCACCATAAAATAATGGCGACATTGTTAACAGTTTCAAAATATCAAAGAGCAAATTGAACATTACACATTTAAGGACGTACAATAACATGACCACATTACCAACAACGAAAAACAAACAACTGTCTACAAAACGCTAATAATAGAGCAAAAAGAACACCACTAAACCTTGTGGACAATATATATCCCTGATAATTGTTATATTGGACCACATTTAGAACATTGAGTAAGGAAACGGATAATGTGTCACAAAGACAATAACCCAACCAAAGAACAGAACATAGGCCAAGCAACTAATGGGTCTTGGGCGTTCAAGAAGGCTGGCAACTTATCAATAATGTATTCAAGTCTAGCGAAATGAACGCCACACTTAAAATATATGAATTACCAAAATTTAAAAGCACATAAGACTAACAAAGACCAAAAGGCAACAATGTGTCGGGATCAAACAAGTTTTGAGAGATCTCTACTCTCCTCTATATATCTAGACAATGAGATATAAACTAAGCAAAATGACAACGGTCAGTATAAATCAACAAAGGACTTCTCTCAGTTAATGACATGCCAGCTCCAGACTTCAACTAAATTGATAGATATATTATTTCTTCATCGCATGAAAATCAAGCACAATGCCTTCTGTTCGAGTTTAGTATCATGCATCATACATTATACGAGAAGAATATTACCATTAAAGATGGGATGTGAAATTCCTGAACTTATAAGATGTCTTCAAATTGATTTGAATTTACGAATGATGTCCTTGTACCGATGATAACATTTGGTAAATGTTTAGACAACTTTTTGAGATCGAAAACCCTGACGTTATATTTTTCTGTAATACAGAGATTTCTTTCGTTAAAACGTCAGTTGTTTTTATTAAACAAATCTTACATAATTGACTTTTATTAAAAACAATAACGTGCAATGCAAGGAAACGTCAAAATAAAAAGCAATTACACCACATCATAAGAGGCAGAAAAGTAACACTTGAAAAACATTGACAAGGAGAACACGAGCAATAAATTTGGTGCAAAAAATAATGGTACCGCACGCGGATATCTATAAATAATAATCATGTTGTACAAATATGTTTTACTAATCAGTTAATAGTTCTTTTTATAAATTTCAGGTTCGGCGTCCTCCATACCAGGTCCGCCTAACTATTTACCTCCAATTACAGGCTAGTAGGCATATCAGCTGCTATGAATTGAGGCTTTGAATTAAAACATCAAAGCTACTATTATATTTTGTCTAGATGACTCCATATGATATTTTAAAGATTAAATATAATTTCTATCAGAAAAGAACATGTTCTTTCCTGTTGACAAATAAAGGCAACAGTAGTATACCGCTGTTCGAAATTCATAAATTGATAGAGAAAACACAAATCCGAGTTACAAACTAAAACTGAGTGAAACGCATCAAATATAAGAGAACTACGACACAACAGATAACAATGGCCATTTCCCTGACTTGGTACAGGGCATTTTAAGATAAAAATGGTGCAAAACACAGTGTATTCGTGTCTCTGTCAACTTTGTCTGTGATTTCATAGATAAGCTAGTATATTTATTCAACTCAAACGTTAATTATGCAATAACTGTGTACGATTCTCTCTAATTTGTTCTTTAGTTTGTATTAGACCAACTTTATACTTGTCGTCTTCAGGAGAGCGAAAAGAAGTTGAAGTTATGTGTTTTATTGAGAGCGCCTCTCGGAAAATTAAGTAGTAGTCTTTGATAAATCAACATTAAAATACGTTTCTCATTTTGAGACTTCCACGAGTTGAAATATAACGCAAATAAATTGTCGCAACAATTTAAAATTGGATCTTTTCTAATCTTTCTACATCCAGTCAGTTATAAAATTGTGTAGAAAAATCCCTGCAAGTGGGCTAGAAATAAAGTATCAGAAAAAATAAGTTGGTATACAGCAAATGTCATTTGGAAGTCCTGCAAAAAGAGGTAAACTACACACGAGAATAGTTTTCCCATGCATGCACTTTAGGCTAAAGCGTCTTAGTTAATTCATCACATCTCTACCATCATATATATTCGTCTACAGGATTGCCAGAAAAAGTTTACAAGATTATATTTCTGAAAAAGAACAAGCTCGTTTAAACCTGTGCTGAACCTCGGAGAATGATTAAACGCATCAGTAAGTTTTAATCATCATCCCCTTGTTAACATTAGATGTGTTTTCTTTACAGTTAACAAATTAAATACTGTTGTTTTATCTGTTTTGCCTTTATTAACATTTTTCAAAAGGTGTTTATCAAATTATTGATTAGACTTTTTTTTTATTTAGTTCAAAGGCAGTAAATGAACCATAAATACGTTTGACACCACTCGTTATCTTTCCAACCTAATATTTGATTTTGTGTGACGTTATTTGACGTCATTGGTGCGTCACAAAACAGTGTTAGTACGTTGAGCAAAGCATATTCTAATGGGTGGAATTACTCTTTGACTGCTTAGATAAATTTTTTAAAGGGGTGTCTTGGCTGACAAATTTATCTTCATCGATTTGACTCAAATTCTCATATTTGATTTATGACATATAAAAAACGTATATTGAATTATAAAAAGTCTAAAATTAACCATTTACAAGGTATGGGCTCGATAATATGTATAATCGTGTCGTGTGCATTTTAGCCTAGACGCCATCTAATTAACTATCGAGTTAAACTCCGAAGGTCATATAAGCGATAAATAGTTATCAAAAGTACCAGGATTATAATTTTATACGCCAGACGCGCGTTTCGTCTACATAAGACTCATCAGTGACGCTCAGATCAAAATAGTTAAAAAGCCAAATAATACAAAGTTGAAGAGCATTGAGAATCCAAAATTCCAAAAAGTTGTGCCAAATACGGCATATGATAAAAACATAAATGAAGAATAGAAAGTGAACTCTCGCAATTGGATTTTTCTAGGTAGGTTTGGACGATTTAGACATTCTGGCTAAGTATGAACTAGAATGGCGGATGATACATGCGTAGCAGAAAATGTGTGCAATTACGAAGCATCAAGTCTCGCGAGTTAATCACTCAGTTTTTGTGTACTTTGAGATTCGATCATCGGTAAACTACTAACCTTAACTATTAAACATTAGAAAGTTTTGTTTTATAATAGAATGTTTAATACATATTACCTAGTAAAGTTCCTATATATAATTTCCCGAACATTAAGAAGACGATCATTTAACAAAACGATTCCTCTATAAACGGTTCGCATTAAGCAATTGAGTTAAATTGCATAATTTAAGGAGCATTAATGTTATTAACATGTGTTGCTACTGATGACAATTGATACATATGTCTTCTGAAGTAATATTTAGCGACCTCTGTAGTAAATCCAATTGTTTGCAATTAAGATAGTTACTGTTTTATCTTCTGTTACGTATATAAATGTTAGAAAACACACACGGCGTCTTATCATTGTGATACTAAAGGCCAATTTTATACTTAAAGAATCTGCATTTTGTAACTGACAAAGTGTAATGTCAAACTGTAATGCTCCTTTGAAGAAAAAAAGGCAAAAAGGAGACTGAATAGCGCACCTGGTAACCTTAATTGTATGAGTGTTTAACAAGAATGGCAGCTATTTTTCAGGTCAGGATGTAGTTCTACTGTACATAAATGCTAACCATGCAGAGGTTAATACATATGTCTAAAAAAAAGTGTACAAAACAACACTATTATTAATCAAAGTGCTTGTAAGCACTGAACGGTAAAGATTGCTTCAATTTATCAGTGGGGAGAAAAATTTAATATTGCATTGGTTGTAGTACTTAGCAATTCTAGACAAAGGAAGATAACTCCAATTGTTAAAGATGGCCTAACAATGACATCATTTATAGTTTTAGAACAGATTTCTGCACCTTGCAAAAGTTATATAATTTTCTTGACAAGTGTAACATCATTTTGTGCCTTGAATATTTGAGCATAAATTACATCGACAAAATTTCAGGCAATGCTCATGGATAGGATGTATAGAATGTTATGACCAATGCACTATATTTTATGTATCTAAAATGTAGCGATAAGCCTTGGAAGATTTAAATATCAAGTCAGTCCCATAAGGTCTTGATTGCATTTCATGCAATCTTTACCTCAAAACAGACACATAATTTGAGCGCATTTGTTTCTAACCTAAACGATGTAAACGATTACGCGCGAAGTTGTTTAATCCATTTGTTTCTTACATTTTTTTGTCAACGTTGACATCGTTCACATAAACAAAACAAACAGAACCACGAACCGTCTTTCATACTACTAGGTCAACGCCACAAAAGTGAGGTCACAGGAAAATTTTTAAAAGATTTGATTCTGTGTTTGATGTATTTTATATCATATACAAGAATATTAATATAGAATTTTGTTAGTAATTAGATATTTTTTTATCTAGCTATGTCTGTATGTACATATAGTTTCTTTAAACTAAACTGAATCTTAGAATTAGATTAACTATCTTTACTTTTATATACAAATAAAAAAATAAAATATAGAATTACAACTACAAACGATGAGACATTTAACAATATCCGATCAGAATTACAAATACAACATCATAACTAAATACATAAATGAAATTGAGAAAGGGAATGGGGAATGTGTCAAAGCGACAACAACCCGACCATAGAGCAGACAACAGCCGAAGGCCACCAATGGGTCTTCAATGTAGCGAGAATTCCCGCACCCGTAGGTGTCCTTCAGCTGGCCCCTTAAAATATGTATACTAGTACAGTGATAATGGACGTCATACTAAACTCCGAATTATACACAAGAAACTAAAATTAAAAATCATACAAGACGAACAAAGGCCAGAGGCTCCTGACAAAATTGCGGCGGGGTTAAACATGTTTATGAGATCTCAACCCTCCCCCTATACCTCTAGCCAATGTAGAAAAGTAAACACATCACAATACGCACATTAAAATTCAGTTCAAGAGAAGTCCGAGTCCGATGTCAAAAGATGTAACAAAAGAAAATAAATAAAATGACAATAATACATAAATAACAAAAGACTACTAGCAGTTAACTGACATGCCAGCTCAATATGGCACGCCGTTTTTATATTTATTCAAATTTGAAAATATCTTATTTATTTAACAAGATATCTTATAAAGTATTAAGATATCTTTAATTTTTATAAGATATCTTATTTAATTTGAAAGTAAATAAGATATCACTATTAGTTTATAAGATATCTATATTAGTTTATAAGATATCTCTATAAGTTGATAAGATATCTCTATTAATTAATAAGATATCTTATAAAGTATATAAGATATCTTATTTCTTTAAAAAGATATCTTTTAAATACATACTTTATAAGATATCTTATAAACTAATAGAGATATCTTATTAACTTATGGAGATATCGTATATATTAAATAAGATATCTTTATAACCAATTAAATAGGATATCTCTATAAGTTAATAAGATATCTCTAAAAGTTTATAAGATATATCTATTAGTTTATAAGCTATCTCTATAAGTTAATAAGATATCTCTATTAATTAATAAGATAACTTATAAAGTATATAAGATATCTTACTTCTTTATAAAGATATCTTTTAAATAAATACTTTATAAGATATCTTATTAATTAATAGAGATATCTTATAAACTAAAAGAGATATCTTATTAATTAATAGAGATATCTTATAAACTAATAGAGATATCTTATTAACTTATGGAGATATCTTATTTAGTAAATAAGATATCTCTATTTATAACTATATAAAAGATATCTTATATAGTTAATAAGATATCTTATATAGTTAATAAGATAACTTATAAATTAATAGAGATATCTTATATTTTAAATAAGATATCTTATATATTTAATAAGATATCTTTATAAACATTTTAATAAGATATTTTATTTATTATATAATATATCTTATTTAATAAATCAGATATCTCAATTAATATATAAGATATCTCATTTTGTTATTAAGATATCTCAATTAGTTTAAAAGATATCTTATTTAACTAAATAAGATATCTCGAAATTGAATAAATATAATAACAGCGTGCCATAGCTCCAGACCTCAATTAAACTGATTGAAAGATTATGTCTCCATCATATGAATATCAGGCACAATCCCTCCCGTTAGGAGTTTAGTATCATACTATCATAAGATATATGAGAAGAACATAACCCGTGTCATGCCAATAACTGATTTTTTTTAAATAAATGTGTTTAGTTCCGATGCAAAGACCCTATAAGTGAATCAATATTAAAGCCAAAATATACAATCTTTAATTACCTGACAACAGTATCGTGACTATATCCCTTCTTAATAAGTCTGTTTAAAGGTTTTGTAAGCTTTTGAGGTGAATACTGACATTTTTGTGCTTTGTAAAGAATATTACCATAAAAGATTGGATGTGAAATACCTGAACGTATAACATGTCTGCATGTTGAGTTATATGAATGTTTGATGACAAATACCGTGACACGTCTTATAGCAATACGAAGTCATACGCAGCAAAACAGTCATATTCGGAAATAGATCATGTTCGGTACGAAAAAGACCATACGACGTAAATGGCAATTCACAATCTTAGACGTGGTAAAAATGTCATTACTTAGTTTTGACACATACACATCTTATGGATCAACCAATTCATGATGGTGTCCATAAATTTTACGGAGTGTCATTTTTAATCTTTCCTCTTCGTAGCTTTGTTGGAACAGTGTCTGTGTAAGGAGAACACTCCTGTATATGAAGTCCGCATATATATATAGTGTAAACATGCATCAAAACCAGACTGTTCGCTAGTTCCTTGAACCGAATATGCATCTCTGTTGCATAATCTAACCAATGCAAGTCGATGTTTACATCCAAGGATAGCGCAAAAGTGAGGCCTTCTAGCTCAGCAAAATGTCATCTGAAAGTAATCATGAATGCATTTATATATAATATACTAGAACTTGATATATCCTACCGTTATTACGCATATCATCGAATTGTGTAGCACATTTCTTATTCATATCTGCAGACACTTGCAAAAATAGAGGATTATATACTAGTATATGTTTTGACAGTTAATACTAAATATAATTATACTGTTTATTTTATATTGAAGGAGGTGGCGGCTTGATTTGAGATTATAATTGTTTCAATTTCAAAATTTTAAAATCGTATCTTAAATTTAGTACGTTATCACATTTCTATAATTATTCTCAACTTTTGAAAGAAAGAAATGTTACAAGTAGAGGGTGCTGGTTAAATACCATAAAATATACCGGGTGTGTAATTATCAAGACACGATTCATATCACTAATGTAAATTCCTTTCTTCTGTCCATAAATCACAACTAAATAGTTCAATTTTGTAACAAGTGCGCTGCTAATTGGTCTCGGGTCAGAATTGGTATCAATTAGAGAAAACCAGACTCCCTTGCCTGTCTACCGTTCGCTTACATCTAATAAACAGCACATAACTATACCATTAAACTGTCATGTTTACAGAAATCTAATTAACAAAAATCTCATTGCATATAAATTTAAGATAATGTAGATGTAATAATTTTCACTGATACCTTCTTAAATTTATTCAATTTCCTTTCATCAGTTGATGTGTATGATAACCTGTTGATACCGTCTTGGTTTATACCGAGTATCAAAAGTTAATTACTTTTTTTTCTGATAAATAGATGCACTTGATACTAAAGTGAAAAAGAGTGATATGGAACTGATATGGCAAATCGTATTTATACTTATCCAACGTTTAAGATATCTCGAAAACTTATTAAGAAATCAAACAAAAAAAGGTACCAAGCAAATGAGATATCTTGAACCTGATTAGGGTTTATCCTGGAAATTACTAAGAAACTACTTAAAAGTGTTGAAAAACAACTAAATAGGGGGTTCAGCAGTTTGACAATGAGGAGTTGTATAATGTGTGAACACTTTTCGTGACTGTCAGACACCTAGTTTCTGTTTGCCGTGATGCTTAAATTTTTTGACAATTATGCAATAATTTCGTCAGAATGACTTCATATTTAATCAGCAGCTTGGCAGTGATCAACTGTAACATGCGACAGATTTCCTGATTAGTCCTGTTTTCCTTGACTTGAATTACGAATGAGGGTATGCTTATGCAACTTCTTGATGAAGCTGATATAGGAATAACAAAACAGAAGACACGCGAGTAAGTTGGAAATTCAAGAAAATAGATAAAGATCCAGTGGATCATTGTGATCAGAAGCTGTTTTAAGATACCAAAGGGATATCCAAGACGATAACAAAATAACAGAGTCACGGTAAAAAATCAAAACCGACAAAACAACGGTGAACAAATCACAAAATAAAAAACTAAAGATCGCACAACACGATGTCCAGGGGTGATCTCGTGTCCAGAAGGGTAAGCAGATCCTGTTCTACCTGTGATATCCGTCGTCTTGGCGAAATTTGGATTCGAAAAGCAAAATGTATGATTCTGGGCTCATGACATTAGTCTGACAGATAATAGAACTTCTTAGAATAAATTTAACAAAGTTGTGGTGGGCCCTCATATTTAATATCTAGTATTTATGTTTTTCTAGAGACAAATTTTGTTTTCAACTTTAAATGTTCAAGACTATTGTTAAATCATGGAGTAATTATATTGGCAATATGATACTTTCATGGACAAATCAATGCTGTTATTATTTTATTTACTAGTTTCCAATACTAACACTCATTTTTCGATTGTATCAAAAACGTTTTTTTTTCTGTAAATCTAGACTCAAACATTTTTTTATTAAAAAACACATTTTTTCAAAGTTTAAAGTTGTCGTTTCTAAATAAATACACCAAAAATAAAGTAAATTCTATCAAATTCCTACGCAAAAACAACTACATGAACACTAGCTTATAATAATAAAAGTCTGCATACTGATTCATAAATGTAATCTCTTTGACACATTCCCCATTTCCATTCTCAATTTTAGTTATTTTGTGCAAAGATAGACAAATAAATGCAACAGTAGTATACCGTGTTCAAACTCATCAATCCATGGACAACAAACAAAATCGGGGTAACAAACTAAAACTGAGGGAAACGCATAAATATAAGAGGAGAACAACGACACAACACTACAGTGTAACATATAAGAGGAGAACAACGACACAACACTACAATGTAACTAACATACACAGAAACGGACCAAGCATCAGACAAAATTCCACGAGAATAACAAATATAACATCAAAACCAAATACATGAATTTGGGATAGACAAGTACCGTGACACGTCTTATCGCAATGTCAATTTACACTCAAAAATAAGAGAAAACAAACGACGCAACGTTAAATTGTAACACACACAGAAACGAACTATAATATAACAATGGCCATATTCCTGACTTGGTACAGGACATTTTTAAAGGAAAAATGGTGGGTTGAACCTGGTTTTGTGGCATGCCAAACCTCGCACTTTAATGGCAATATTAAATATAACATAGAAATGACAACATAATATTACAGGACTACAATACAAATAAATAGGAAAACGTATTAGACCAAGAAACACATGATTAATGAATAACAAAAAGCATCAGGTTTAAAATTTAATACGCCAAAACGCGCCTCGTCCACACAAGACTCACCAGTGACGCCCAGATATAAAAGATCGAAAGCGAAAAAAAGTACAAAGTTGTACAGCACTGAAGATCAAAAGTTGAAAAAGGTTGTGTCAAATACGGCTAAGTTTGTATGCTTGGGATAAGAACATCCTAATTATTTAGAACAACTAATGCTATTGCAAACAGTAAATTTTATCAAATGAATATAACAGATATACATAATGAAACTGAAGTATTAACTCATTACATAAAACAAACACGAATACATAATGAATGACCAACACAGAATAGACAATATATGCCTATAACATGAACACGCAAATGACCGAATGAGATGCCCGAAACGGATAGTTTTAACCTGATAAGTGTCGAGAGCTCAGGTGTTTAAAGATAACAATTATTTGTTCTGGTGTGATATTTTATACGTTGACCAGTGCTACGCTAGCACCATAAGACAGGTAATTAATTTTCTCAGACGTAAACAGGTGTTCGAGGGTTCTTAACATGGCTGATTAGTATCTCGATTGGTCAGTGAGAGGTCGATTACAAGTCTTAAATTATGTATTTCTGAAATATCAATAAATAATCTTTCAAAAAAAGACAAGACTAATTATTAAGAGACAAAGTATCAAAAGTGGAAAATTTCTTTCTTTAGCAAAATAAGTCGCGATAATATACGTGTCGATATAATATGAATGCAAGATGGCGTGAAAGAAACAACGATCCAACGACACAATGAGATCAAAAAAGACATCTTATGTTATTTTTTAAGTTATTTTCTAAGTGGAAAGTGATGTTTTGATGTTTCACACTTCAATACTCTTCTATTTTGAAACTAAGGGTCCAAAATTGTTATAAACAAACGAAATCAGAACTGACATTTTTCTATTACCACTGTGTCATTACCTCAGCTGTTGGACGATCATTTGTAAAACAGCGAATGTTTCGACACTACCATATTTGAGTGAATCTCTCAATTTTATGCAAGTTAACCAAAACTAAGTTGGAAATCGGTTTTGTTTTGTTCTTAGACGGTTACTAGTGTTCTAATTAGGTTCCTTTCATTTAATGCTTTTTAAATATTTCATATTGTTGTCTTTCCTTTCCTAACCTGATGAAAGTTCTTCTAGAAACACGTGTCTTATGCACTTATTTTACAACATTATACGTTTTGTGTTCACTATCTAAATGCACAATGTATATAATCGACACATTTATTTCATCATCGAAATGGATGGGATAGATGTTTGGAACAAGCCAGTCGGTGGCTGACTCCTTTTAAATAAGATCAACGGTCTCGGTGTTAAACATGAGTGACGAGTGCAATAGTCTCTTAGTTCAGATGAAATTAATATGAACTATTTATAAAAGATGGTGACATAGAAACATTTTAAATTGTATAATCCTTCAAATTGTATCACTGTAGTATTTGGTACTGCTTTACAAGTGGATCAGTCAATCGTAAAAACAAATGGGGTGACAACTATCAAAACATTTTATAACAGGTAAAATGACTAATGACCAATTATCAGTAACAATTATACTGATACTCTTACAAAAAATGTACGAGACTAAAGCATGATCTATGCCATTAATTTTGAAAGAAAAAATAAATTATCTACAATTACATCCTAAATTTAGAATATTTTATTCTACCTTTGGTCATTCGACCCAATAATGTTTTCTCGATTTTCATTTTGATTTCTTGGATCTAGCCAGTGCTATAGAATTATGATATCCATAATGTGAATGGCCAAATTAAGTTATCAATCAACGTTTTCATGTAACAATTGCGAACGATCAATTTGCTATATACGGTTTTGCTTTGTATCTCACGCAAAAAATCGCGGTAATTAAAAAAACTCAAAATACGTTATGTTTATTGATCTGAAACAAGTAGTTTACGTATGATCGATTAGGATTAAAATGGTTTTAATTAAAAGAAATAGTTTAATCGCCCTGGTGTCAATGGTTGTCTAATGTTTGAAACATGTCTATTGATTGATTGATTGATTGTTAGTTTCTGAACGTCCAGTGGCAAATAGTTCATGCATGTATAGGAAGATAAACACGTCTATTGATGAATATTTGTGTAATGTTATCCACCTATATATTGCATCTCGTTTCATTTTAACTCAGTAGAGGAATTCTTAATTTAAAGGAACACACTTAGTAGAAAAATGTAAACCGACAGAAAAAAATCTGAATTTGAAATATGTATTGATTTGACTACTTAGATGTGTATTGGTGGTATTTAGAAACTATTTCATTGGAAATCATACTAACAATTTTATTGACGTTAAAATTTTAAGAATGCAATAAATTAATTTGAGATTTCTTGGCTGTCGAATCGACTTGGCGTGATGTAGTACTACACGTGCACGTCCGTTCATCTTTGTGGGATCATGCAGTGACGGATCCAGAACTTTTCATAAAAAGGGGGCTCCAGCCATGCTTCTGTGATTCCCTATCTAACCAACCAAATTATTCCTACGAAAAAGGGGCGCCCCCCCCCCCCTTTTCCACCCTGGACCCGCCTATGGTATACAAATTCACTACTGGTCTTTTTTAGTTCTTTTTTTGTTATTTTATGGTTATAAGATTAATAGGTAAATAGGAAATGGAATTAACTGTCTTTCAAAGGGTGCGGTTGACGCACCGTAAAACCAGGTTCTACTGGTCACTTCCATTCGGAATTACGTGTGCCAAATTAAGATAGTGACGGATACCCGAGATTCGGAATTACGTGTGCCAAATTAAGGTAGTGACGGATACCCGAGATTCGGAATTACGTGTGCCAAATTAAGGTAGTGACGGATACCCGAGATTCCGAATTACGTGTGCCAAATTAAGATATTGACGGATACCCGAGATTCGGAATTACGTGTGACAAATTAAGATAGTGACGGATACCCAAGATTCGGAATTACGTGTGCCAAATTAAGATAGTGACGGATACCCTCTGCAATTATCTCCATGAAGATCGTTTGGAAGTCTCAATTTCATCAAAGGTTTAATATATTCGAATATATACTATAAAGTTAAAAACATTTAGTCCATGAGTCTTGTTGTTCAGAATAGAATAGAATTTCTTCTAAATGTATACAGCAATGTCTTTAAAGGTAGTGATAACCAAGCCCCGTTGAAGATTAAATCGCATTCATGTACAAAATCAGCATACAAATACGACAATTTTTACATAATGTTTCTACAAAAGTAATAATCAGCGTCTTATCAAATACAAAGAGAAAATTAAAACTGATAAAAGTTTAACGTGAATAATCGTTGATTTCTGCTTATATATATATCACTTACCCACAAACATATATTTGAGCAGAGAAATATATAGTGTGTTATATGTCTCTGATTTGGGTAATTCAAACTGCTTTAATCTCGTTAGATTAAAAATTGATATCCTGATTTTAAAAATTCCAACTAGCATTAACACACATTCAATAAAGGATAATTTATTAGTATAGTAATCATTTGAATCTTCAGTCTTTACTACAAGGACTCGGATTATAACATTAAACAAAGTTAAAAGTAACTACTTTTTTTATTATCTATACTCGTCTTATGTTATTAACCTTCTACATTACATTTGCGTTTAATTTTGTATTCCCTTTAAAATATATTTTACATCAAAGTAAGCGTTAGTTGTTAAATAATGACTTCTGTCACAAGTTGTTGCAAAGAAGATTTAAGAAGTGTTTGTACAATGTAAATAATGCTGCACTGCCGGCACCTAAGTACTATCAGTGAACGGGACAAGACAATTACAAACCATATCTGGTTAATAAAATAAGAAATCAGTCTTAAAACACGTAGGGTGCAGTACAGGAAAAATCGGTGAAAAACTACAAAAATATGTTTTGGGACCATTTGTTGCTCAATTTAATTAAACGATCTGCACTAATAGGATTTGACATTCGTCTTGAAAACATGGGGTGCGGTGTAGAAAAGGGGAGGAGACCTGAAAACGATGTTTTTGTTAAATTATATACATTGTAAAAAGTGGATAATAATAAAATTTAAAGGGAGGTACATGATACGTCGTACAAACAACAATACAATCATATTGTGCGTGTGTTACAACGAATTCACATTAATTATTTTGTCTTCAGAAAAAGTATTTGTAATTTATCTCCTCTCGACCTATTGACCCCGCTAGAGTAAACTTAAAAAGAATCTACCGTCTAATCTCTTATTTATTCGTATCTGATTAGTTTTCCCATACACCACTGACGTTAATTCAAATTTTACAAATGTTTTACTTAAGTTAATATTTTCTTATGATAACTTGAAAATTCCTGTTTAACTATGATATATTCTAGTTAACGTGGTAGAAAGTTGTTAATTTGTGTTATAGAGTATACCGGGTTAGCATGGCCTATTGTAATTGTCGTGACGCCGGCAAACGTTGAATGGTCATTCTGTTTAACTCTCGTGGTGGACGTTATTAAATTTGTTTAGTCGGATACATACAAGTGTTCTAGAGATGTTTAAACAAACTTAGGTACTCCAAATGGATTAACATTCCCTTAACCATGTAAACATAAAAGTATGAAATAAAAGTTTTATAAAGAGAAATGTGATAAATACACGCAATTTATGGTGATGTTTCCACTGGGATAAAAATTCAAAAAATGTGGAGAAATTTTCTGTCCAGTCTCTTTTTAGGTGAGTATGTGTTTCTTATAAATGAAATATTGTAGTGTCGTAACTAATTTAAGTATATCATAACATCGTAAATCAATTACTAAAATAACTCAATTATAAATGACAGCAAATTATTTAGTTTTTGTTTTACAGTCTCTGCTTATTCCTTTAAAAAGACTCTTTAATTTAATTAATTAATTAAAAAAGAAACAAAAGTATATATTCCAAAGAAATTTCTCATTTCAAACATTGTTTATCTATATAAATATATATTTAAGTAAAAATATGATATATAAGTAAAATGTTCTTATTTATGGTGGGATTATAGTGTCATAAAGTGACGGTAACGGAGGGTCAACAATATAAATACAAGAGATTAATTGCCAGTAATTTACAAGTGATAAATTACTCTATATTGAAGTCTGTCCAGATAGCAACGTTTACCTGATATGGCAGCCCTTTTTTAATTTGTCACGTTAATAAAATTTATTACTTTTACAAGTGCAAGTCTTATTGATACAGGAACGGTTTTGAAATTAATAAATGATTTTATAATTGCTGATTTCAACCGTAAGAATTTTCGTTCAGTTAAATTTCACAGGTATTTAAGTCATACAGCGTATAATCATGAATGAATCAATTCTGTGTTTTGAAATTACAGAACTGATTTAGTATTACAGTTAAAAGTAAAGTTATCGGTTAATTACGGCCACCTTACAATTAGCGCTATTAAGTAAGTTTAATATATTGTAGCAATTATCATTTTTTTAAAATCCCTTGATACGTTACATCGTGAATAAATAAAGGCAGAACTCTAAAGCCTTGAAACGAATACAGAAGAACACTGAAACTTGGTCTCCCAAATCATGGTCGTGATAGGTTTAAGCTGAATCAATTGACATGTATATACCACAAATCCTTTTATCCTAACATAATGGCCAAGTTTGCATAAATGTTATTTTAGGTAGTTTGTTGAGAATTTGATAAACGAAGTAGATTTTGAAGGATGACAAATTTATCTCTTTTTGAACAGACAGTTTATTTATTCTACCAGTAGATAAGAAAACTTGTTGATACTTTGTTAACAGATAAAATCATCTTTCTTGTCAAATAATTAAACTGGACCTCCGGAGTTTTACCTTCCTAACGATACAATATTATTTAATTTTGTCATTTATTACTCACAATGATAAAGGATATTTTTTAAATATTTAATTTAAATATTTATAAAAATGGATCAGCATTTTGACTTAATAAAATTGAGAATGGAAATGGGGAATGTGCCAAAGAGACAACAACCCGACCATAGAAAAAAACAACAGCAGAATGTCACCAACAGGTCTTCAATGTAGCGAGAAATTCCCGCACCCGGAGGCGTCCTTCAACTGGCCCCTAAACAAATATATACTAGTTCAGTGATAATGAACGCCATACTAATTTCCAAATTGTACACACAAGAAACTAAAATTAAAATAATACAAGACTAACAAAGACCAGAGGCTCCTGACTTGGGACAGACGCAAAAATGCGGCGGGTTAAACATGTTTGTGAGATCTCAACCCTCCCCCTATACCTCTAGCCAATGTAGAAAAGTAAGTCTTCATACTAAGTAAGACTAAAGTAAGTAGGTATTGCTGCAAGTAAACAAGAAAGTATATAAATTTTATTACGAAAACAGCACATATATACATCCAACAATAACATGACATTAAGAAAGTTACTACAATCGCCTATAAAACATATTTACACCAAGATGTCGTAAAATAAAATTAGACAACCTGCATTTTTTATGCTATTCAATAACATATGATCAAATCGCTGAATGACTCCCTTCCTAAATTATTGAAAACTATCATTCTGCAGTGACAATAAAATTTAGGCGTAAATTATCACAGTAAGCAAAGATTTGACAAAAACAAGAGCACATCATCATAAATAAATATGACAAAAAGTTATCCAATAAACTGAGCATGCAAAGTATATTGTTGTATTTTCTTTTGCAAGTAGCTGTTGGATTGGGTTTTTTTGTATGAAAGAGGGGCTGTAGACTAATTTTACTATTATAGTTTCAAGTTTCTTTTTCTTTAGAATATTTTGATTTTGTATACGCTGTTCTCCGTTGGTTTACTTCCGTATCAAAGTTTTCTTCATATTTTGTTTTAATCATATTTGTTTTAATCATATTTATGCAAATGCAAACTTGTTGAACTGTTTGTTTTTGAGATTCAAATGCATTGAAACTAACACAACACAATTTTCGCAGGAGACAAAATTCTACTAACTGAAAGGCGCGGTATTTTTGTTAATCCGTTAAGTGCCAAGATCTTTTGATCTATTTTCACAGCACTTCTCCAAATAAAAACGTTATTTACAATTCTCACTTCGGAGTACCTTTTGTCGTATCCTACCTTAAGAAGAGTTCGAGCTGTCAAAGTTTTATATACTAGGTCTGTTTTACTATTAATCCTTTGTTTGGTTTGGTTTAGTCAGTTAATCCTGGTTATCTTTATCCTAGACTAACACCATTTACAGATATACTTACAAAGCAAAATATTTTATATACGTTTGAAACAGTGAAAATTAAGGATAAAATAGGTATAATGAGATTGACATAAGACCCAAAGCTATAGTAAAAAATGTAATCAAAGGTACCAGGCTTATGCTTTGGTACGAAAGATAGGAGATTCGTCTACAAAACACAGCAGTGACGCTCGAATGAAAAATCTAAATACAAAAAAATACAATGTTCCAAATGGTTTGCAAAATACATCTATTAAAGGTAATTGTCCCTCGGTAGATGAACGGAGGTTTTTTTTTTTTCAAAAATGGAAAGTTTGGTACTTTAGTCAAAAATTTGTATGGCAAATTTATTTCAACAAGAGATTTTTTCCAAAACAGCTTTTATTTGTTACTTAAATTCATTAAATATATAAAACGTTAGCACCATGTATGTAATAACAATATTATCAATAACTTCTAAACATATGACCTAACTATGAATGTTTATGAGAGCTGAAAACTACAATATTAATAGTTGTTTTTGCTGATTTTGAGTACTTGTAAAAATGTATAAAAACGAAATCGTTAACAGAAACCAAAATTCTATTGGAAGTAAAGTTTTATATTATATTTCAGACACGAAATAATTCATTGAGTTGAAAGGTGGCATTCGATGCAAAACATGTTAACTTTACTTTTTAATTTTAGTTTCTCATGTATAATTATGAGTTTTAGTATGACGTCCATTATCACTGAACTAGTATACATATTTTTGAAGGGACCAGCTGAAGGACGCCTCCGGGTGCGGGAGTTTCTCGCTGTGTTTAAGACCCATTGGTGGCCTTCGGCTGTTGTCTGCTCTATGGTCGGGTTGTTGTCGCTTTGACATATTCCCCATTCAATTTTATCTACAGAAATGTACCAAAATGTCTTCCACACTCATGATTATGTAGCCCTAAATTTAGAATTTATTAAAAGATGTAAGACAGCAGATTTTTAACATCTTTTTTAGTTTGACACAAAGCAAATTTGACCTTCCCCTTTGACCTTCTGACGTTGTGCTTTTTTCACTATTCATCCCCAACAACAAATTAAATAAAAAACGATAAAATGTGCGATTAAAAAAATATGAAAGTGACAAATTGCCTGTTAAGCAAACATTTTATTTCTTTTACACCTTGATAACAAAAAGCTATTTATGTAAAGATTAAAGCATCTCTGATTGCACATTATTGAGATGCACTTCCGTAGCTCGACATAAAATAACGTTTGATTTCAAATTGCATTAATTAAATTATCTTAATCTGGCACGTGGCAAGCGAATACTTGTATTGCTACTGCTATTACACTCGAAGGGAAAAGTACGTAACAAAGATGGGTGCTAGAATATATTAAAAAAGCCAAAATGAGGCTTTTCTCATGTTTGTTAGTAAGGTACCAATAAACTGACGTAAAGCCAATAAAACAAAACAAAAAAGAAAGATTTTGACCATTTCGGATCATCGATTATTGAAATACGTGATCTTCTTTCCATTGAAGAACCAAGGATTTATACATGTACACGGTAAAGATCTTACTAAAGATATAAATTGAAGAGATGTGGTATGATTGCCAATCTGATAACTATCCACCAAAGTTCAAATGAAGTGGATGTAAGCAATTATAGGCAATCGTACGGCCTTCCACAATGAGAAAGAAACCATACTGTATGGTCGGTTTTAAAGGGCTTAAACATGAAAAATATGAAACAATACAATTTTAAAAACTAACCATAAAATATAGAAATCTTGAGTATGCTCCATATACACAGGAAGATCTCTTTCTTATTTATTACAGAAGGAGACTCGGGATTTGATATGCTTCATTTTAAGTTATGCATTGGCTTTTGATTCTGGTAAATGACCAGGCGCTTTTTATTAATAATATTTGTGTCTGATCAAAATTTATAACACATCGCAAGAGTTTTGACCACCAGCGCTGTCCCACAAGGCACAATACCAACAAGTTGTAAAACTATGATGGTCCACAAAACTCAGGAGACTAGTATATTTGATGAAGTGCTCTGGATTTAAAACATACCCATCTTTAAATCAATTCTACTTATCAAATAATAATATACATGTTACTGTATAAAATTGGACATGTACTTTGTAATCCTAAGGAAATTGAAGGTAATAGTATCAAAGCAGACAAATCCATAGTTAAGCCATTAAAACCTCCCAAATTACACAACTCAAAATTGCACTCATAGTTCAAAAGTAACAGTAAAAACTGCACTAAAAACATACTCGTTAAATTAAGATAAAGTTTCCTAATGTGACATTGAGGATAAATAAGAAAATGTTAATAAGCAGGTAATTTACACACGGTCAATGGTTATTATGTGACATTCTGTTACATTGTAATTGTTGTTTATAATTAAAACCATATTAAGAGAATTAGAGTATTACGTGAGATAAAACATAATCTTAATAAATACGCCCATGTCGCGACGAATGTTGAGATTTTTATATTTAGTTAAATTACCTGCAAAACCTTTTTTACCTGTTTTATAGTTTTTGTTTTTAGTTTTCCCATTCTTTCCTTTTCCCATTCTTTCTATACCTTTTCTATGATATTAAGACATAAAGCTTTTCTATAATGATTCTTGCTTCAATAGAAGAATACTAGTCAAACCTCCCGCTTATATGGCAATGTCTAAAACCCACTTGGGTGGAATGCAATGCTTGTTTGTCTCTTCATTTTAAAGGAGTCTTATACTTACTACTGTATTATTTCATGATGAGCAGTACACAGGAATCCATTATCTTTAGTATTATTCCTTAGTTTCTGAGCACCGAGTAAATAATTCATACTACGAAACAGTGTCACGATATAAGATATAAAAAGATGTATGACTTCCAATGAGACAACTCTCCAAAAGAGAAAAAATGACACAGAAATTAACAACTACAGGTCACATTACTCCCTTCAACAAAGAGCAATGCGGCATTGTCAATACCACACAGTCAGCTTAAAAGGGCCCCGAAATGAAAAATGTAAAACAAAACAAACAAGAAAACTAACACTTTAATGAATGTACAAAATAACGAACGAAAAACAAATATGTAACACAGCAAAAAACAACAATCAATGAACTTGGGACAGGCACATACAGAAAATGTTCGTTACTTTTGGTAATTTAAAATGTAAAAACTCTTACATTTACGAATATCAAAATGGTTTGTTAAATGATTTATAATTATAAAAAAATCATCTTTTAAATCTCCAATGATTGTCATCAAGAATTTACAAGGAGCAGTACTTCAACTAAATTACGAACGTGGTATCCAGTAATTGGGATATAAATAATTTCTGGCATCCAATTTGTTTAACGTTTTTGACACTTTTGTTCGTTTTACATTTCTTTCAGAATCTTTGATAAATAACGTTTGTCGCAGTGACCACAGGTTTAATTAAAAATAACATTCATTAAATTCTTGTGCTGACTCAATCAATTTAAGAATAGTAATTGTATCTAGTTGACCACGCCAGTTGTTTTGTTGACCAGGACTGTTTATAACAACTGACCACATTTTATGAGATATTTTACGAGTATCTTTCTTGTAAGATATCTATGTTTATGAGTATCAAGTAGATTTAGTTACCCACCTGGCTCAAGTAAAATAATGCTATCATAACAAAATGTAATAAGTTGTATAAATTATCAAATAACCCACACACAGTACTAAGCTTTGTTAAGAAAATGAACTTGAATTGTCTAAATATCTACATCAGATAATTTAGCATCGGAATATAATTCATTTCAGATGCTAAATGTTTGTTATGTTTGATAAGCCTAAGAAATTCCTTCTTTTTTGTTCTGTTATAAATTTCCATTGTGTATTATTGTTGTTTGAAGAGGTATTTGAAACACGAAGTCTGGAAATTATCACAAAAACAGCCCCAACATATTTTTTTGTCTATCGAAATCTGAGTCGAAATCTGGTTCTTTAAGTTAAATCATTGTTAGCTGCTTGTCGTTGTGTCTTTCCCTACCATTTGCACACAGTATTTTTTTCTATATCCCTTCATATAACACGAAAAAATAATTCTGAAACAAGTGCCTGTGCATGTACATGGTGATTTTTGTTTGTGGTTTCTTCATCTTCTTGTGTTAATTGTTTGGTATTTCACGTAACTCCAGTAAACATTTTTTTTAAAGGGTGCAAGATACCAAGGGCAATACACACGATATTATAACTGATAAAAATCAACAGATCAAAGACAAAAAATTAAAAGACAATCAACAGCCAGGGAAACATAACAAAGAAAGGTGTTAAAACTGGGTATCCTAGTCTGAAATATTGCCGCATCAGTTCATATACCGGAATTTGGTTGACATTTCAACTGTCATTTTAACCTTGTCTGTAGTTATCACAGTACCTTTGGGTGTAATACTCATTAAATAGCTGGAGTTTTTAAAGTCTAGATTAAAGGTCTAAAGCTGGAGATTAACAGTCTAGCGTTTGAGATGAAAAGTTTAGCACAGAAGCTATAAAGTCAATAATGTTTAACTGGAAAACTGGATCTTGGTTATTTCCTAATTCATCTGATACTGCTACACGAAAATAACAGTCTCACGTGATTACATACAGTCAACAAATCACCAGTAAGCTCCCTCAATATACAACATGAAAAAAGAGGAACAGTATAGAGATAATACATAATTAAAATTAATACTTTCTTTTCAATTCTGGATACCCTATAGATTACTTTTATAAGGTTAGACTTATCATCAAAATATTTCATGGATGTGTCAGATAACATTTCTAACGTATAGTTGCATTGTATATCTTTTTCTTTTTTACTGTTTTTTACAGCCTTTTCAGTAGCTGGTACATTCGATGAATTTCCATCAAAAGACACTAACATTAAATGTCCATCTATCAATGAAGAGACAGAGAGATTGCACCCTCCGAAGTTCCGAGGGGTTTGGACATCGTCGAGGTAATATAATAATTTTATTAAAAAGTGAGCGTAAGATAAAAAAAAAAACACCTTTATGCAGGGAGTTTTCTCAAATTCTTCCAATACTCTTGTCAATAAAGCTGCAACAAAAAGACGCATCAATTTTGCATCAGTGCAGATGTATATTGTACTAGGAAACATCGCTTACTAGTAACTTTGAAATGGCTTCAGACTTAGGTTATAGTTTCTTTTGGGATGTCAACTATTTTTCAAAAACATTTTGTCAAAAACATTGTATTTCTGGGCTACATTTTCGAGAAGAAGAAAAAAACAAAATAATCATTAGCTGTACATCTAAATGTACATCTAAAATGTACCAATCAGGAACTCAAAATATAAATTCAAATCTTAAACTCAGTGTCACATAAATGACAAACAGAAAAAAATAAACTTTAAATTAAATAAAACTTTAATGGACCTAGGTGCGAAACGATGTAATAATTCCACTATTTCTAAATAATAATTAAACATTCTTATTTGCCTTGTCAAGAGCAATCGGTTATGTTTAATTTGTACAAATTGAATAAATACAACGTTCACACTTATGTATTAAATACTGTGTCAACTAAGTAACTTCTACTTTACTTCAGAACACGGAGGACCAATATTTGCAGAAAAAAATCAAAAACTTCTTATTATTATCCTTAAGTAAAGTGACAAAACGGGACAAAAGAAATTTTTCGAGTCGACACCTAGCATTATTTGTATTAGAGATTAGGCCATGATAGATTAATTTTTCGTTCTGTTGATTTTTCCGCATGTTTTCTGTCCGGTTAAAATGAATTAATAAACAGATATCTCGTGTCGATTATGCATGTATATCAAAATTTAAAAAAAGAATATTTTTTTTTTTTTTTTTTTTTTTTTTATGAATGTAAGCTCGTTGTTTTTAGAAATAATAAAACATATCTTTGGATAAAATATTAATCCAAAGATATTCAATATATATTCTCTAGATCATATCAGTCAAATCTACATAGGGATCTTTCCACGTCTTGATTGGGTTTATTTCGTTGGACACTTATATTCGTGGATCAAATCATCCACGAAAATCACGAAAATTGGTTCCCCATGAATAAATGTACTTTCACAGTAAAGGACGGGGGTGTAAGACAACGTCCTCTGTTTAAAAGAGTAGAGGACGAAAAACTAATAGCTATAACCTCTTCGCCTATACATATCTACATGTCACAATACGACCATTAACTACGGGGTGAAAGTTCATACCATAAGGTCAGCTATAAATGGACCCTGTACACAAACTGAAAATATTCAAATGAGACAAGAAATAATTTCTCTTCCAGTAAATTGTTTCATTGTAGTGACATTGAATTCAAAACTCATGTTTGTCCTTGCAATTTAGAAACAACATACAAATTAATTAGCTTTGGCCTAAATGATGATATTAAGTGTAACATTATCCTGTGCTGTTACGTGTTAATGGTCGTAAAGAACAAGATACCCCTGTAGTTCATCATAAGAGGGGCAAATGTGATAAGGACTGGTGGATTTATAGGATAACAACAAAAAAGGACATCTAGATAAAAACCAGCACGACTTTAAAATAGGAAGATAGTTTTGAAATAGAATACGTTTGTTTAAAATGACAAGAATTATTACTAAAAAGGGTGGATTATTTACAGAATATCTGACTATAGTGTAACATTTCTCCTTGTGTTTATATAGTATTACAAAGAAGGAATCTGTGTGTCTATGGTTTATATACTATTTTTGTAATTGATACATAGTAATTACCATTGTATTGTCACATATGTTAAGTAAAAAGTCCGCGTCAAAATTTCAACTCGGTACTTTTCTCAAACTCTACGTCAAACCTCAAAGTAGTAAGGTATTTTAATGACTTGACCACAGATACATGGATAAAATTTCATTATTTTCCGTAACTAAAGTGACAAAGCAGAACGAAGGAGGATTTACCACAAACTCTCGACTTTCTTAAAATTATCTTTGCCATTTTTAAAAACGTTATTACTTGAAATGGTTTGAAATTTTTAAAAACGTAGGAGCCCATATTTAGAAGTTGTATAAGTGAAAAGTACGTTAGTACCCGATACATATTTGAATAAATGTACATGTAGTAACAACCGTGTTTAATCCACAATTTTCTACATGAGAAAATATCTGTACCAAGCCAGAACTAGGACAGTTGTTTATCGTTTGTTTGATGTGTTTGGGATTTTGATTTTACCATTCGATGAGAGACTTTCCGTTAAGAATTGTTCATATATTCGATATTTTTGTTATTGTTGTCCTCCGCGTAACGCGTTATTGGTGACGAATACCATGCGGTCGTCCGTCCGCTCGGTCTTGTAAGCGCTTTCACGTGTACAATTCTAAACTGGATACAACGCTGCACAATTTATCACCTGAACACCCTTTTTTGAAATTTTGGACAAGGACATTTTAACTTAACCATTTCGGCTCGCAATACTTTGAGAGTGTCATTTGAATGAACACCACTGCCTTTAACGATTAAGATCATAGTTGTCTTTAAAATAGGCGCTAAAAGAATGTGCAGGAAAACTGTACAAACTCAAATGATTTTTTCTAGTTCATTTTCGTCTTAATCACTGAGTGTTTCGAATCGACTATATTGATGCGGATAAGTCGAATTCTGATATGACGAAATCGACATATATTATATAGAACACATTGACTTTATATTTGATAATTATCAGATAAACAAAATATATTCAGATATCAATCAATTCATTATGTTTCTTTCCTTAATTTGAATAAATCGATGGTCGTTTATACGACTGTTGAGCATGTTGAGTGTTTGTAATGCTAGTCTGATGTCCATTGACATCCCACTGTTCCATTGAAATGCATAGAAATATTTCTACGCCGTTTACTACAATGAATGTGAACTATTTAATTACTGCTACATTTATTACTGTATCACATATCTTACTATTTATCTCTGGTATCTAATTGAATTTTAATGTGCATCTGATATATGTTTTGCCATTTGAGAGGTTGGCATGTGTCATTGGACGAATTGTTATAGATATAGTTTATTAATAAACTCGACACGCACCTGTTAAAGTTGTAATTGAAGTAATAACATTGTTTGCCTTAAGTGTTTCTCTCTGCAGCAAAAGTAATGGGACAACTTTGCACTAGCTTTGACCCAGCCCAATAAATTAGCTTTTAACTACAGAGAATAAGACTTCGATTAACAATTATGTTTTAAGATTTTATAAAACCGTCTCCACTTTGAAATAATATACTCTATGTCGATACAGTGTAATATGTAAATTCAGAACACAATCTTACATTGAATATAAAAAGAAGATGTGGTATGATTGCCAATGAGACAACTCTCCACAAGAGACCAAATGACACAGAAATTAACAACCATTAGTCACTGTACGGCCTTCAACAATTAACAAGGCCCATACAGCATAGTCAGCTATAAAAGGCCACGGAATGACAAGTGTAGATCAATTCAAACGAGAAAACGGCCTAATTTTTTGTACTATATATATTAAAATAAAGTTCCTATTAAATAACATTCCTACAACAGTTAATAGACATGTACACTGTGTTATGGTTTTCTTAGTTCTTGCAGGGGGATGAGGGGTTCAGCTAATTTGTAATTTGCATTTTATTATTTCAGATGTGAAATCAGACCCGGCCCGGAATTTTTAGTACGAAAATATATATTCCGACGTAAAAAGTTTAAATTGCACCAGTTTTACTACTTTGATGCACAGTGTACAAGACCCAAGTACGGCATCACAGCAGAAGGGTCAATCAAAGTTCAGCAAATGTCATGGGTAGTCCGAGGCGGTGCCGAGTCAGTATACAGGCTATATAATGTAACTATCAATCCGTATAATAAACACTTCGCTAGAAAGCTTAGCAAGAGAATCAAAATGTACTGCAAGCCATTACATGGAATAACCGTTAAGCGATATAGGAAATATAAAATATTTAATTTTCCAAGAAAATTCCAGAAATCCAAAGATTTTGATTGTACAGGACTTTTATCTTTATCATTCCACGAATTGCAGCTACTGAAAGTTGAATTAAAAAAGACAACAAACTTTAATAAGCATAATTCTTACTTAAATGATAACAAAATAAGCAGGTACGAGAAACCCACTCGTTTGCTGTACTTGGGGAATATACATACAGATATTAAACAGAGATCAACATACAGACCGTACAGTTACCAGACACCACTCAAGAAGGGTAATGTAAGTAAGATTGTTCTTTGATATATAGTTATCAACATTAATTTTTCAACTTTCTATAATATCACAACACAGACCAAACGGTTTTCAGACAATGTTTATAATAAAGAATTTTTCCTACATACACATCAACAAACATCAAGTACACTTAACCTGAATATACATTATGACCAGTAATGCAGCAGCCCAGGATTACAGTAAATGCAGCCTTAAGCATCACAAAAGATACCATTTTATGTTGCGCAAACCAGCAGGGCGTACTAAATTTTCTGTATGAAAAATCATAGAACATGAAGTACCTAACGTAATGTCATCATGGTCTTGTTTCTGAAGTACGATTTCTTTTTACTGAAATCATGAACTAACTCAGTAAATATAAAAAAAATAAAGATTGTACTAAAGTTATTCAAATCAATCTAAAGAAAAAAGAAACACTAACAAAGTGGATAACTTACACATGCAACTTAATGTGACAACCTTACGAAATAGCTATAAAATTGACAATGGTAATGGGGATTGTGTCAAAGGGACCAAAAACCCGACCAAAAAGCAGAACAGCCCATCTTTGTATGGGACATTTGTGCTTATGAGCCACTTCTATGACTTAGCAGTACTGACAGAAGGTTAGAAAAATCTATATTTGAAAGGATTATCCGTTGAAGGGTCTGAAATAAGGAGATAAAAATCTGTAAATACATTGGTGTAAAATCTTAATTCAAACCATTACTGTAACAATACATTAGAAGTAGGTTCATGATGTAACATATAATCTTCTTTCGTCCCACTCAAAAGGGTGATATGACATCTGCGACAACCCAATTTAATCTGAATAGAGTGGACCTTCAGGGTTTTCACCTTTGTCAGACGTAAAAATCGTTGATTAATATCCAATTGAAATTTTAATGTTAGTATATTGGCATTAGAGAACTTTTCAAAGAAATTGAAGATTTTTGTGCAGATTTATTTTATTGTTGGTTTTTTTTTTTTGGATCTGAAAAACATCCACCATAAAGTTAATTATCTAACAATAAAAAACGGCGCGATGAAGGTATCTATTTTCAGCTCCGTCAAATGGAACCTTTTAAAATAAAGCCCTAATTATTAAAGAGGGGCGAAATATACTAGAAGTGTTTACATTTTAAAATAATCATGTGTTCAATTAAACTCTGACATATTTAAAAGGTTGATATATATAAAAAAAAATCAAAATACTAAATATTAGATAGGAAAAAATAAAAGGTTCCATTTGAAGGAGCTGAAAATAGATACCGTCATCGCACCGTTTTTTATTGTTAGATAAACTCATAGATCGAAAATAAACTGACAATGCTATGGATTAAAAAGAAAAAGACAAACAGACAAATAATAGTACAAAAGACAAAACATAGAAAACTAACTTAAAAGGCCAATCAACACAAACCCTAGTTCCTATAAGTTATGAAACAGTTGTACAAACAAACAGGAAAGAGTATTTTATGAAGAAGAAAAAAATTGTCATTGTTTGAATAAGTTCACAATTTTTTTTCCGTCAAATATTTAGTATTTTGAAAGTTTTAAGTTTATCAACCTTTTAAAAGGTGACTGAGTTCTATTGAACACATGATTATTTTAAAATGTAAACACTTCTCATTATGAATCATCCATCATATTCACAAAGAATTCTGTCATATTTTGCAATATTCCCATAACAATAGAATGATAATTTAATTGTTATAATATAGAATGAAACATCTTCGGTCATACTGATAAAATTAACACTTCTGATCAACTTATGTTGTCACATTGGTAGACAAATTAACAACTATAGCAAATGTAATTTCACTACAAGTGTTGGTCTTTGTCTTTGAAACTGGACAATTTATAGTGAATCACTATAGATACTTTTCTGTGACTCATTAGTATAACCATAGATGTATAACAGCTATAGTATGTCTATGGTATACGTTCGTGGTGCTGAAGTTACGTCGAGAGGAATATAGTACAGAAAATATAAAAGTACGGAAACGATTAGACACATTTTAGACATCCATAGTCGTGTAAAGGGTTTTTTTTTTCATTTTTTTTTCTTTTGCACTTTAATGCCTTTAATGTTATTTACAGTCACTGAATCAAAAGCCAATACGAATTTTTCAACTTGCTTTCCCGAGTTCTATTGTCCACTAGATGGTGTCCTTACATGCATAAAATATTTGCCACGCTAAGCAACCAACAATCAATCAATCAATCAATCAATCAATCCAGTGGCCACGATGTCTGATTATCGAGTGCCATCCTTCTTGTTCATGGTTCGTTTCTCTTATTTCATATTTTAATATGTAATATAGATTTTTTTTTAATTTTCAGACCAGAGATTGTAAAATTTGTCGCAAAATAAAAAAGTCAAATGAATTCAAGCCACCTAGATTGGACAAAAATCGTAATCAAAGAAGAACATTCATAGATGGCTATTGGAGTAGCAGAGCATGTGAAACGAGATCGTATGGACAGTTTCTAAAACGATCTTTACTATTTCATGCTAATGGTGTCTCATGGGAAGGAATGTATAATTTCTACCGAGATCCAGACTGTAACCATGGTTCCCTCTCTGTTCATGTTTCGGGAGGTTACTTAAAGGAAAGAGAATCTCGAATAATCGCCGGAGCATCTGATTATAAATTTAACTTGACTCAGATGAGTGTAATCCCGCGTGATTATTTTACCAAGGATACACTGAACCATGCGCGGAATAATTCTTGTGGAATAATTGGCACGTGGAAAATTGATTCTGCGCAGTCAGTAGTTAGAACAAAAGGTTGTGATATTCTTGGTTTGCACGTTCCTACAACGGAATTTGAATTAATCAAATTAGAACAAAAACAAGTTGACGATGTTTTACTTGTTGGTGAAAGACCAACTGATGGGAAATCTTTATCGGGACCAAGTACTAGACCGACGTCATTTCAGCCACCACTGGTTCGCTGCATGATTGAACGAAATAATAATGAGCTTCCAGACTCTTAAATACCTCAAAACATTTTCCGAAAAAAAAACCCAACCAAATCGATTGATACCAATCAACTTTGTGGACCATCTTTTATATATTTGATATTGTAGCATACGTTTTCACCTCGATTAGTTTCAAATGAGTGTATATTAAACGTTGAGAGTTAGTATAGGTTTAACTATGTACCAAATCATCAATACGGGTTATTTTGATAGATAGTGCTCAAGCTCTGAAAAAAAAACCAGCCAGCGAACTGTCAGATGACATCCTAGTCTTGTTGAAAACAAATTATTACCCCAGTAGTACTATCAATTATAGTTTTATAGGAATTAGGAAGGATAATCAACAGAAATCTTAGAACATTAAAGACTGTATAAAATGATACCGATTCTTGACATTGACTTAAGTCTGTCAAAAAATTGAACAAACAATAAAATTAGTCAATTTTGTTTTAACTAAACCAATCTGCAAGCTTAGTCCACAATATGCTTAATAAGAATTTTTATACGACCGCAAAAATTTTTTGGTCGTATATTGGTATCACGTTGGCGTCGTCGTCTGCGTCGTCGTCGTCCAAATACTTTTAGTTTTCGCACTCTAACTTTAGTAAAAGTGAATAGAAATCTATGAAATTTTAACACAAGGTTTATGACCACAAAAGGAAGGTTGGGATTGATTTTGGGACTTTTGGTCCCAACATTTTAGGAATTAGGGGCCAAAAAGGGCCCAAATAAGCATTTTCCTGGTTTTCGCACCATAACTTTAGTTTAAGTATATAGAAATCTATGAAATTTTGACACAAGGTTTATGACCACAAAAGGAAGGTTGGGGTTGATTTTGGGAGTTATGGTTCCAACAGTTTAGGAATTAGGGGCCAAAAAAGGGCCCAAAATAAGCATTATTCTTGGTTTTCGCACAATAACTTTAGTTAAAGCAAATAGAAATCTATGAAATTTATACACAAGGTTTATGACCACAAAAGGAAGGTTGATATTGATTTTGGGAGTTGAGGTCCGAACAGTTTAGGAATTAGGGGCCAAAAAGGGACCCAAATAAGCATTTTTCTTGGTTTTCGCACCATAACTTTGGTATGAGTATATAGAAATCTATGAAATTTAAACACAAGGTTTATGACCATATAAGGAAGGTTGGGATTGATTTTGGGAGTTTTGGTCCCAACAATTTAGGAATAAGGGGCCCAAAGGGTCCAAAATTAAACTTTGTTTGATTTCATCAAAAATTGAATAATAGGGGTTCTTTGATATGCCGAATCTAACTGTGTATGTAGATTCTTAATTTTTGGACCCGTTTTCAAATTGGTCTACATTAAGGTCAAAAGGGTCCAAAATTAAACTTAGTTCGATTTTAACAAAAATTGAATCCTTGGGGTTCTTTGATATGCTGAATCTAAAAATGTACTTAGATTTTTTATTATTCGCCCAGTTTTCAAGTTGGTCCAAATCGGAGTCCAAAATTAAACTTTGTTTGATTTCATCAAAAATTGAATAATTGGGGTTCTTTGATATGCCGAATCTAACTGTGTATGTAGATTTTTAATTTTTGGTCCCGTTTTCAAATTGGTCTACATTAAGGTCCAAAGGGTCCAAAATTAATTTAAAACTTAGTGTGATTTTAACAAAAATTGAATCCTTGGGGTTCTTTGATATGCTGAATCTAACCATGTACTTAGAATTTTGATTATGGGCCCAGTTTTCAAGTTGGTCCAAATCAGGATCCAAAATTATTATAGTATTGTGCAATAGCAAGAAATTTTCAATTGCACAGTATTCAGCAATAGCAAGAAATCTTCAATTGCACAGTATTTTGCAATAGCAAGAAATTTTCAATTGCACAGTATTGCACAATAGCAAGAAATCTTCAATTGCACAGTATTGTGCAATGGCAAGTATTTTCAATTGCACAGTATTGCGCAATTAGCAAGAAATATCTAATTGTACAATATTGCGCAATAGCAAGAAATTTTCAATTGGAGTTATCTTTCTTTGTCCAGAATAGTAGTTGAATCAACTTAAATCATTGTTTTATACAATAAACAATGTATATTCACTTTTACTTCCAACTGATAAATTAAAACAATCTTTACCATTCAGTGATAACAAGCACTTTTTTTTACATTTCAATATTTTATGATGTATTTAAATGAGTAGTTTTTGCTAGGGGTCATTAGAAATTTGAATTGAGATTAGTTTTGGAATAAGGGAAAAGGGGATGTGAAAAAAAAATTAGGGGGGGGGGGGAGAGGTCATTTTTTTTCATTTCAGATTTCATAAATAAAAAGAAAATTTCTTCAATTTTTTGGAGAGGATTAATATTCAACAGCATAGTGAATTGCTCAAAGGCAAAACAAAAATTTTAAGTTCATTAGACCACATTCATTCTGTGTCAGAAACCTATACTGTGTCAACTATTTAATCACAATCCAAATTTAGAGCTGAATCCAGCTTGTATGTTGTGTCCATACTTGCCCCAACCATTCAGGGTTCAACCTCTGCGGTCGTATAAAGCTGCGCCCTGCGGAGCATCTGGTTTATGTTTGTTATGTTGATTGCTTTATTAGGATTTTTTTCAACGGACTGAAATGTCAATAAGAGAGCAACCCATTAAATTATACTATAAAAGATCTCTGATTAGGTTCCTGACTTTGGACAGGGACAAGAACATGTGTTGAGATAAACTTTTCTCCTTTTAACTTTTGTCATTAGAAATTAAAAAGTATATTTAAGACCTTGTATTGTTCAGAACTCACAAACAATATGAAGCCAACAAAGCTAATCATTGTCTTTTTAACTATAAATTATAATAAGGCCCATATGATCATGTAAGATATTGCCATCACGTTCATCGTTGTCGTCGTAAACTTTTTCGAAGATCATCTCCTCTAAAACTACTGAATCAATTTCAAACAATTTTGTATTGTTCTTAGGGTGTTTAGTATAAAGTAAGAGGGAATTTTTGCAATCAGGCAATAAAGATGTCCGCCTTGGCTAAAAATGTAACATACAGGTAAAATGCATTAATTATCTTGCATCTTGAAAACTATAATAGATATAGAAAATCTAACAGTACATAATCCCTAGAATGTTACGCTCTATATAATTCAGGTGTTATAGTTGCCATTGATTTTCCCTTATTAGTCTTTGTCAAATTTGCACTTTTCAAACCAATGCGCGGAATTCATCTTTGTTTCCAATTAAGAATTACTTGGCATGAGTAAATTTTTATCCTGTCCTGTACTATAAACAAAATTTCACATGACATTTCAGTGCATATAAGAAAATAACCACCACCGGAAGTAACTTATCAAATTTTTACCCGGGGGGGGGGGGGGGGTCCCTTTCCTTCCTGTGTACAAGCTTTAGTAACCATGGAAACTCAAGCTTAGAAAACATTCAATAGAAACACAAAATAGAAAAATAATGGTACATTGAACACCCAAGATATATGTTTATGACTCAGAAATCATTTACTGCTAGGAAATGTAGGATACCACCGTCAAATTCAATGGAATAAAAAAAAAACATTTCGATCCGTTTTCGTATGCTACTGGATGTGACGTACTACGATTTAGTGGTATTACACATTCACTAAAATTAATAGATGACCCTTAAAGATGTTGTTGCTTTTAAATCCCGGTGTTTGCTAGTTTTCATGTTGTTGCCCGTTACGTTAAAACCCATCATAGAAAGATAAAAACTATAAAGAACAAAAAATGATCAAAAAGTTGTAGCATTAAACAATTGTTTTTGACCAATTTTCGTGTCAATACGACTTTTTCGAAAATCTTCTCCTCTGAAACTACTGACCCAATTTCAACTGAATTAGTTGAATTATCCTTATTGTATAAATTTATGTTTTTCTCGTTGGAGAACAAACATGGCTGCTAGGACACTATATAGAACATAAGGATAAACTGTGTTACTTATAATTTAAAAAGAGATATTCTGGGACGTAAATGCTAAGAAAGTCAATATTTATCTACTTCGTGGTTGCATCAAAGATGTCAGATGACTCCTGGAGAAGTTATTGCACTTAAAAGATAGTTTTAAGCTATTTTTCTCGTGGTTTGTCTATTAATAAAAAAAAAATACGGAATGCCATGACTGTTGATGTTCATGATCATCATCATTATATGCAGTGGTCACGACTGCATATAGAAGACACTATTGTACACGCATCAAGTGTGGGGAGCTTCAAATCTGCTCTCGCGAAACGTCAGTAAATCGACGGCGCCTTCTCCTGTTGTATAAAAGCCAGAATTTGTAACTATGACGTACCCATACAAATACAAATACAGATAGAACATCTTCGTAAAAATGAGGTTTTCCTACAGGTACAACGAAACTCAAAAATCATATCTGTATATCTATGGAAGAATTTAATAAAGGTTTTTAAGTAATATTTGGTAACGAAATCCCTGACTGAATAATTTACCAGTAATACATAGATTACGTTTATTGAAATCAAAAACATCACAACAAACACGGGCACAGCGAACGAGTTGTGTTATATAAACACTGTAAGATGGTGCCAAAGGAACATTAACGATAGGGAACGAAAAACCGTCTCTTTTGTAGTAAATTAAGATATCACCAAGGAGAAAATTACCAGTTTCTATCATACCATCTCACCTCCAGTAAGTATATCTAGCATAGTTTTCTTTCTCATTAGTTTGTTTAATTGGGTCTGCTTCTTAAAAGTAGTTGAAGAAAAGAGAGAAATGAGTAATTTTAACTTCCTTGCCTGCAATAATATTCAGTTTCGTATAATTTGGTACGAACGTGAAGAAACCTTCAAAAGGTATACCTCTAATACCAAAGTGATGACGGCAATCACAAAAAGGGTGTTTGTTACAGGATTTGAAATTAAACAAAAAAGAAGTGTAAAAACGTCAAAATTAACAGAATAGATTTAATATTGTGCCCATTCAGATTTCGGCTAGAAATATAATTTTTATAGTAGAACACAATTTTGATGAAGGCATTGTAATCGACCCCATTTATCGTATCTAGTGTCTCCGCCTTTATGACAGTCTTGAACATTAAAACTAAATATTAAATACAAGACACACAAAAAACGTTGAGGAATAAGGGTCAAAAAGGGCCAAAAACAATCATCAAAGCCCTTAAATCGATCTAAAGTGAACCAGTCTAGTTTAAATCGATGTAAATGTCCTAGTGTGAACGGGGTCTTACTTTAAAAGAGGGACGAAAGATACCAAAGGGACAGTCAAACTCAGAAATCATTAAACATTCTCGAGGTACTGAGTACTTAGTAGCTCATTTACCCGCTGACCTTGTCATATTCATCAGTGCATTGCCCTTCATTTTCTTATAAACAACAAGTTCATATGGATTTATACATATAAAAAAGAAGATGTGGTATGATTGCCAATGAGACAACTATCCACAAAGGACCAAAATGACACAGACATTAACAACTATAGGTCACCGTACGGCCTTCAACAGTGAGCAAAGCCCATACCGCATAGTCAGCTATGAAAGGCCCCGATAAGACAATGTAAAACAATTCAAACGAGAAAACTAACTAGTTGTAAAAAATTGACATGAAAAAAGGAATGACTAGGAATCTTAGTTGTCATCTGTGACTCAGATATGCAAATAATGTCAACGACGACTGGGTTCCTGTTTCAATAGCTTCCTTACGAGCAGCAACACGTGGGTAAATGTACACAGATCAGTGGGGGTAGTATATCTGTATATTTGACAGTGTATTATCCTAAATAGAGTTCTCTGTTTGTTTTTCAATAGGATCCACTGTTAAACCTGCACTATTGTCAATAAAACGCTATAAGTCCAATATAGGTGTATAGCGTGAAACTTTGCACATTGTTAGTAATTATGCTTATGAAAACTTTTGAATCTGAAAATTAAGCCATTTTAATCATATATGGCTAGCAATTAAATATTGCCACCCAACAGTAATGAGTCTAATTTCAATATATTGGTATAATTGGTATCTTTAAAGTAAAGGCATGCAACTTTCTACAGTATGAGTTATGGTAATGATGAACATGTTTGTATAAATAAAGGCAACAGTAGTATACCGCTGTTCGAAATTCATAAATCGATTGAGAAAAAAACAAATCCGGGTTACAAACTAAAACTGAGGGAAACGCATCAAATATTAGAGGATAACTACGACACAACAGAAACACAATATTAAACTGTAACATACACAGAAACGAACTATCATATAACAATGGCCATTTTCCTGACTTGGTACAGGACATTTAAAAAAAAAGGTGGGTTGAAATTGTTTATTGCATGCCAAACCTCCCGCTTTTTTTATGTTAAATATAACCTTCAAATGATAACATAAAATGACAAGACTACAATACACATAAATGGGAGAACATATAGGACAGAGAAACACACGAATAATTGCTAAGTCCGAAAGCCAAAACAAGTACAAAGTTGAAGACCAAAAGTTAAAAAAAAGTTGTGACCAATACGTTCGATGGCATGTGAGTTCAACTGTAGTTATTTTTTCAATTTTAGTCATATTGTTCAGTATTTAGTGAGGTTTTTTTTTGTTAACAGCTGTCTGTCTCGACTTTTGCTTTATATAACCATTTAGTAAATGTTTCCCTTTAAGACAACACTTGAAAAGATTTTGTTATTTAAAAAAAAAACTGAAATTACAATAAGACATGTAAAAATTGAAAAAAATTAAGCCTTTTTCACCAATAATTTCAAGTTATTCCCATTAAAATCAAACTCAGTATTTTATAACATATCACACTTTGAAAGTTAACTGTTTGTTACAATGAACAGATTTATACAGGAATTCTAAATACAAATCCCGGGATTTGTCCTCTTTGCGTATTTGTGCTATTTGTACTTATGGGAGAATTTTCAAACGTAAACACAACACCGTTACTGTCTACTAAAGTTTTCCCATTGTAACCATAATAACAATCTGGACCTTTCATCAATACAACTACATGATACTTATTATTAGCTAAAAGTGTAATGGGTTTTGGGAACGTAATTTTAACAGCGTTATTTTCCGCTAATTTACTGTCAATAGTGTTCGACACTACAACAAGATCTGTTATATCGTCTTTAACTGTAGCGGTCACTTCACACGTCGATAAAACATCGCGACATACATATGATAGAAATCCGCATAGTTCTATTTCCGTTGATACCGAAAAACAAATAGCGTCTTTATTACCACTGAAACCCCAACCTGTACTGGCAGTTCCAAAACGACAGAAGCTAAATATTTCTGAGAAATTGGGCGTTACACTCATGCTGCTCAATTGAATATATTTGTTTGTTTCTTTGCATGAAATCTGACACCCATTCTCCATTTGTTCAGCTAATTTGGTAATATTTTCTACATTCTCCAGTAATATTTCATAACCAACATTTTCTTTAGCCTTGGTTTGAATCAATTGTTTATGTCCTTCTATATGTTTCTTCAACTTTTCAACTTCTATCATAACTTGAACATTGGATGCCCCGTTCACAACTGCATCTATAATTTGTTTTTCATTTTCTATATTTTTTTGTTTATTTTGAAAGATTATTATTGAAGTGTCTATCGTTTCTTTTGCCTCGTTGTAAGTTTTCAAAAGTTCTGCTTCTCGTCTGATTTTGATCTCATTTATCTTGGCAACAAGGTCACAGAAAATAATCTGAAGGTTTTTTTTCTTTTGTTCATATTCCTTCTCGATATTTTCCCTTGCAGATGCTCGATCTTTTATGATTGCTTTTACCTCATCACCCACATTTCCGAGATGGGTTTTCAAATCTTTAACTTTGTCAGTAGTCGCATATTCTATTGCCGCATTTTCAATGGAAAGAACTTTTTCACATCGGCGATGATTAATTGATACACACATCGAACAACATGGAGTCTGATGGTCGGCACAAAATAATTTGAGCTCTTCTCCTTTATGCTCAGGACAAATGTTTTTAAAAGCTTTCAAGGATTCAGAAACCAATGATAGTTCATTAATTTGTTTTATTTCGTGGTCACACGAGCTTTTGCTCGCTTTGTGGTGTTTTTTACAGTTTAAGCATAATAAATCAGAACAATCAACACAAATAAAACTTGCCTCCGATTTTGTTTCCATTCGTACACATACCATACATTTTTTTTGTGGATTTTCGACTTTTTCTTTTTCCAATAGTCCAACGATGAGGAAATTCAATGGTAGCAGTTTGACCCATTCTTCAGATGCATTGATTTCCTTCGGTACAATAACTTCAGTCCTACAAACCGGACATTCAATACTTTGTTTGTGCTCTTTCTCAAATAAAGCAGTTATATATGTGCGTAGGCAACTTTCACAAAATGTATGCAAGCATGGTAAATACTTCGGAGTGTTAAGTTTCTCCAAACATATTGCACAAGTAGTTATGTCAAAAACATGACTGTCAATAGACGTCGCCATTTCAACGCCCCTTTGAACAAGGAAGAAATAGAAGATAAATCACTTTATCATATTTATAGTTTTTATACCGATTGACTGATAGTGCTTTATATTATCACAATATTATCGACTGATAGCACTATCACATTTACATAATTTATCATGATACATTAAAACATACAACACATTAACTCATACTCGACCTTTGAATAATAACACCAAATAGTAAGTAACCATAGTAGAGAAACTGTTTATCCAATCAATCATTTCTGTTGAAAGACCTAATTAAGTTTTGTTTACGATGTCTTAAAACACTTCTCTAAATCTTCTCAAAATTGAAATATCCAATATTTCTAATAATAATGCAATTTAAAAATGTACCTTGTTTCTTTAGTTGGTTGTCCCTTTTCTTTCGTTTGTATCTTTTAGGTGTAATACGAAAATTGTCTAAAAAAAATATTTCTTTAAATTTGTCATTTGTAGGACATTAATTTTATATTGCAGTAAAACCGTTCTTAGTCATAAATATATATATTGGGTGCATAATTGGTTTTGTTTTATTTGGTGTTTCTATAGAATATTTTGAAAACTTGAAGTTACATAGTTGTATCGGATATGTTCCGTATCTCGGAATTACAATCCCGTTCCCTTTTTACGAATGTGACTTACCGAATTAGACCATTTACCGACTTTGTAATAACATCAGTAACACGACGGGTCCCACATGTGGAGCAGGATCTGCTAATCCTTCTGGATCACCTGAGATCATCCCCAGTTTTGGTGGTGTTCGTACTGCTTAGCCTTTAGTTTTGTATGTTGTGTCACTGTACTTTTATTGATCTGGTTGACTTTTTCTTTTTTAGCCATGGTGTTGTCAGTTTATTTTTGATCTATGAGTTTGAATGTCTCTCTAGTATATTTTGTCCATCTTTTACTAAAGCTGGTGAACAGAAAAAAGGGATGCAAAATTAGAATGTTTTACTTTCAGTGATGGTTTTTTAAGCAATTAAATGCAATGTGAATTTTTTTTTCTGTATTACTGGATAGGACAAAACTTTATTCGTGCCCAGTATTTCTCTATTTTTAACAAAGATATATTCTGCACAATTTTATAAAAGTTAACAAAGACTAATAGGGGGAATGAATGATGGTAAAATACCTTATTTTTTTAGTTATTTCTGATAAATACGGAAAAGTATCTCATAAATCTATTGGACGTTTTCGTTTTACATTCCACCTTGTTTTGTAAGCCTGCAGTTTATCGTCACAAATTGTCAAGATAATAGGTCACAACTTTGGCCAAAATTTGGCTATTTATGACTTGTGAAGAATCTTAGTAATTGCTGTACCCACCACGTACTTTAATTTTGAGTTTCTGTCTGCTTATCGTTCACATTTGGTTTGGTTTATTTCTAATGTCTGCGTAACACGATGGATACCACATATGGACAAGGATCTGCTTATTTTTTCGGGGCATTTAAGAAACTCTTTGTTTTGTATGGTGGTTCGCGGTGTTCAGTCTAGAGTTTTCTATGTTATTATCTTTTTTTTCTTTTTTTGCAATGGCGTTGCCGGTTTGTTTTCGACTTATGTCCCTTGATTTATTTTGTCTCTCTTTTGCTTTCTATTACGAGACTTACTTACACTTGTTATGAAATAAAAAAAAAAATAGGTTATAAATTTGTGGAATAAGAAACACTTTGATAGATTAACACTCAAGTACATTCAAAAGGTTTCAAAAGTAACAGAACATTTTAAAAGTGTCCATCTTTGGAGACAGTCACAATGAACGTTGGCTTACTTTTAAATATTTGTTTCATTCTATATAAATATGCATTTTATGCTCATTAGTATAGGAAACAGGCAATAAGTGATGGTTGCTTTTTGATTTAGACATTTTTTTAATGTACTCATTGAATAACGAAACGAGATCTAAGATTAAGCATGTCAAAGAACCCCAATAGGTCAAGCTTATTTTTCCCAATTGAAATTGGTAAGAAATAAGTAATTCAAACAAAGTTTAAAAATTGCTTTGTTTTTTTAATCCTTTTTAGACAACTATAACCCTCAAATTAAATCTTCTTTTTGTGTTTTAGAACCTTGTGGTACAATTTCATACAAATCCATACACTTTATACTCAAATTAATGTCAATAAACTAGAAAAATATTTGCTTTTGGCCCAAAATTCTGAATCAGTTAGGGCCATACCACCTGAAATCAATCTCAACCTTCCTTTTGTGGTATGGAACCTTGTGGCACGATTATATAGAGATCGATATACTGATACGCAAGTTTTGTCTACATAATACTCATCACTGACGCTCAGATAAAAGAACAAAGTTGAATAGCATTGAGGACTCAAAATTTCACTGAAAAGTTGTGCCAAATACGGCTAAGGTAATCTATGCCTGGAAAAAGAAAATCAAGTCAGGAACATCTCAGTTAATATAACACTAAAATGCTAAATATGAGATCATAATTGCTTATTGTTGAAGAACGTATTGTTGTCCTTTTGATGTTCAACAATTGCCTCATCAAAGAGCGATAACTATATTTGTTATAGTGTAAACACACTATTTGAATAAAAGTTTATATTTCATGATTGAAAACAAAATAGTTGACAGCAGTTGTCACTTGTAGTTTACGTTATGACACATACCATGTCAATGCTAAATAACATGACAATAACAGATAACATTTCCGAGAGAACAATCGAAATTTGCTATAATAAACATATAAGTTGAATTTGATTTTCTATGTATTGCAATAGAAATGAAACGTATTAAAATCTTTCGTCGTTAGATTGTTAAAATTGAAACTTGACAATAACAACAACGATACATGGATTTTTACCTAGTTGAGAAAATGACAGTTGTTACCCATTTGTTTGATGTGTTTGAGCTTTTGATTTTGCCATTTGATTTGGGACTTGCCGTTTTGAATTTTCCTCGGAGTTCAGTATTTTTGTGATTTTACTTTTTTTCACATAAATTTATACAGCATTAACTGACGGCTGCATTTCATATTTGAAATATTAATCAGTATCGTTTTACAACAAAAGAGATGATTTCATGTTCCCAATTGTAAAAAGCGCCTGCAAATCGAGTATTTATTTATCTCTAAGTAGTTGCAATGTTCCAGTGCTTATTCTGGGTGGTGAAAACAAAACCTTCCTCTGGATAGTTTTAAAAACGCAATCACGAGTTGATTAGCCAATTGACTTAACCACAATCCTATTCTCTTCTTTTCTCTAAATGTGACCTGACGAATTAGACTTATCACCTGCAGACTAATATGAGAAATACGACGGATGCCATATGAGGAGCTGGAACTAATTTCGCAGTTTGTTGATATTATCTTGACATTGTTAAGCATACAAGAAACATTATGTTATAAAATTGACAAGAAGAGTAAGTTCGTAAACGCAACATAAAATGAAGGTTGATTTCTTATTGCTTTAAAATGACGATTCTTATTTTAACCGATTTTCATGTGATTTTTTTAAGAAACTAAACTAGAAAGAGAGAAACAGTAAACTCATAAAATGATCGGCTAAATCTGATCTACAAGTAAGTTAAATGGCTGAAATCGCCAGTTGCACCAAATAGAAGTTATTGACATTAAATGACAATGTTTACCTTTTTTTGTTTTTCTATTTTTATTAACCCACAATAGGTATAGAAATACTTTTAACAACAAATTTATCGTTCAATTCGTCTAAACTTCAGTGATCATTATCACAGTAGCTATTGCTCTTGAATGACGAAATTTCTTATTTTTAGAGTTTTTGGTGTACATTTAAGTAGAAAGTTATGGTATAACTTGAATAGCAAAACTGATAAGCATTATAAGATATATAAATTAGTCAAACGAAAGAAAATTGACACGGGGATTATTATACCTAATCACAAGTTTAACCCTTTTGTGAGCTTGCTATTTATGTTTTGAAATATTATGGATATAAAGACACTGAATGAATAGTAATTATAAAAATTGGCAAATAATTTCAACTCATAGTTTTTATACGACCGCAAAATTTGAAAAAATTTTCGTCGTATATTGCTATCACGTTGGCGTCGTCGTCTGCGTCGTCGTCGTCTGCGTCGTCGTCGTCGTCGTCGTCCGAATACTTTTAGTTTTCGCACTCTAACTTTAGTAAAAGTGAATGGAAATCTATGAAATTTTAACACAAGGTTTATGACCACAAAAGGAAGGTTGGTATTGATTTTGGGAGTTTTGGTCCCAACATTTTAGGGGCCAAAAAGGGCCCAAATAAGCATTTTCTTGGTTTTCGCACTATAACTGTAGTTTTAGTTATTAGAAATCTATGAAATTTTGACACAAAGTTTATGACCACAAAAGAACGATTGGGATTGATTTTGGGAGTTTTGGTTAAAACAGTTTAGGAATTAGGGGCCAAAAAAGGGCCCAAATAAGCATTATTCTTGGTTTTCGCACAATAACTTTAGTTTAAGTAAATAGAAATCAATGAAATTTAAATACAATGTTAATGACTACAAAAGGAAGGTTGGTATTGATTTTGGGAGTTTAGGTCCCAACAGTTTAGGAATTAGGGGCCAAAAAGGGACCCAAATAAGCATTTTTCTTGGTTTTCGCACCATAACGTTAGTATAAGTAAATAGAAATCTATGAAATTTAAACACAAGGTTTATGACCATAAAAGGAAGGTTGGTATTGATTTTGGGAGTTTTGGTCCCAACATAATAAGGGGCCCAAAGGGTCCAAAATTAAACTTTGTTTGATTTCATCAAAATTGAATAATTGGGGTTCTTTGATATGCCGAATCTAACTGTCATGACTGTGTATGTAGATTCTTAACTTTTGGTCCCGTTTTCAAATTGGTCTACATTAAGGTCCAAAGGGTCCAAAATTAAACTTAGTTTGATTTTGACAAAAAATGAATCAGTTAGGTTCTTTGATATGCTGAATCTAAAAATGTACTTAGATTCTTGATTATTGGCCCAGTTTTCAAGTTGGTCCAAATAGGGGTCCAAAATTAAACTTTGTTTGATTTCATCAAAAATTGAATAAATGGGGTTCTTTGATATACCAAATCTAACTGTGTATGTAGATTCTTCATTTTTGGTCCTGTTTTCAAATTGGTCTACACTAAAGTCCAAAGGGTCCAAAATTAAACTTAGTCTGATTTTAACAAAAATTGAAATCTTGGGGTTCTTTAATGCTGAATCCAAAAATGTACTTAGATTTTTTATTATGGGCCCAGTTTTCAAGTTGGTCCAAATCAGGATCTAAAATTATTATATTAAGTATTGTGCAATAGCAAGTCTTTTCAATTGCACAGTATTGCGCAATGGCAAGAAATATCTAATTGCACAATATTGTGAAATAGCAAATTTTTTTTTAATTAGAGTTATCTTTCTTTGTCCAGAATAGTAAGCAAGAAATATCTAATTGCAAAATATTGTGCAATAGCAAGATTTTTTTTAATTGAAGTTATCTTTCTTTGTCCAGAATCAACTTAAATCTTTGTTATATACAATATACAATGTATATTCACTTTTTACTACCAACTGATAAATTAAAATAATCTTTACCATTCAGTGATAACAAGCAGTTTTTTTACATCTTAATATTTTATGATGTATTTAAATGAGTAGTTATTGTTGCAAACTCCATTAGAAATTTTAATTGAGATTAGTTTTGGAATAAGGGAATGGGGGATGTGATTAAAAAAATTGGGTTCAATTTTTCTCATTTGAAATTTCATAAATAAAAAAGAAAATTTCTTCAAACATTTTTTTGAGAGGATTAATATTCAACAGCATAGTGAATTGCTCTAAGAGAAAACAAAAATTTTAAGTTCATTAGAACACATTCATTCTGTGTCAGAAACCTATGCTGTGTCAACTATTTAATCACAATCCAAATTTAGAGCTGAATCCAGCTTGAATGTTGTGTCCATACTTGCCCCAACCGTTCAGGGTTCAACCTCTGCGGTCGTATAAAGCTACGCCCTGCGGAGCATCTGGTTGTAGTTATGTCTATCTACAGAGATTGGCTAAAGAAATTTTAGATAACTAAAATGTTCAATGCATTGGTTACGTCTGTTACTAGGAAAGCATGCCAAGCATATTTTGGTCTGTTGGTTTCAAAGGGAGAAGGAATTGTGAAAATTTCCGACTACAGATGCAAAAAGATGCCGATATATTGTATATGGTTCATGAGCCAGGAGGGAAGATACTTGGTATTCTAAGAAAGAAAAATTGTAACATTCATTAATTTCAGATTTTGTTGAGATACTAACCACCTATTACGATGCGTGTTATCAGCACAATTTAAAAATATGTAAACTGCATGGTTTTTACATTTGTTCTTATGATGTGTTGACAAACTGTTCGCCCCAAAATGGAGAGTGAAGAATGCTCACAAACATTTAAAACCCTGTCACAAGTGCCACAAACCAGAGGTCGTCGTTAGTTGTCTGCCATTTATATCTACCTAACATCTACAACTCATAACAATTCACGGAAATAAAGAAAACGAAGAATGGGTCGAAAAGAAAAAAAAATACATTTAGTCAAGTTATATTTATTATCGTTATGTTTTTATTTCAATGAAATATACAGACCTTTCACTCAAAAGATTCCATTAATCTAAAATGGTGCAGCTAACTTAATATTGATTTTTTAAGGATAATGAGTGGTTTCAAAGTTTCAACTTATTTACTACTTGAAGTTAGAGCATTAATATACCGATGTAATACACTACTTAAAATCAGAGCATTTAAATACTGATGCATGGAGCTTATGAATGTGCTACACGACGAACAAGTTTGTTAAGACGCATCTTGAGTATATCACTAGTCAGGTCCTGGTTGATTGACAAAATGAAACACTTCTTTGGATATATTAGTAAAAAAGCTCTTATTATACCTAAGGATTCTCAAGTAATCAAATTACAATGATGCTGTTCATTCATACAAAGCTATTAACATCATATAATGCTCATACATGAATAAAGGCAACAGTAGTAAACAGCTGTTCAAAAGTCATACATCGATTGAGAGAAAACAGTAAAAAGATTCATGCAGGTTGTTTAATACAACATCTTGCCTGACTTTGACATAATTTATCTTGGCAACAAGGTCACATAAAATAGTCTCAAGGTCCTTTTTTTTTATTATATTCCGTCTCTAGGTTTTCCTTTGTAGATACTCGATCTGTTTTGATGGCTTTTACATCCGAAGCCACATTTCCCAGTTGGGTTTTTAAATATTTTATTTTGTCAGATTTCGAATATTCCATAGTGGTATCTTCTAGGGAAAGAAAATGCTCACCAACCCTGATGATGGATTGATACATACTTTGAAAAAACAAGGAGTATAATGATCGACACAAAACAATTTGAGTTCTTACCCTTTATGTTCTGAATATTTATTTGTAAAGGTCTTTAAGCAATCAGTGACCTATGACAGATCATTAATTTTACTTATTTCGTGGTTAGACGAGGTTTTGGTCGCTTTATGGTGTTTTTTTTTTACAGTTTTGACATAATGAATTAAACCAATCATCACGAATAAAAAAATTCGTCGATCCTCCAATAACTAAGAAAGAAGGGCCAAAGTATTACCATTGATTTGTTCTATTTGTTAAAAGCAAGGGGACTATTTTAAAGGAATAACCATTTCAAAGATGATATCGGATATGTTTCTTGCGTCGTAACTACAATCCCCTTCCCTTTTGATGAATGTGACCTACCGAATTAGACTATTTGCCGACTTTTGTAATATCATTAGCAGAACGACGTGTCACATGTGGAGCAGGATCTGCTTATCTTTCTAGATCACCTGAGATCACCCCTAGTTTTTGGTGGAGTTCGTGTTGCTTGGTCTTTGGTTTTCTATGTTGTGTCATGTGTACTTTTCTCTGTCTGTTTGTCTTTTTCATTTTTAGCCATGGCGTTGTCAGTTTATTTTCAATCTATGATTTTGACTATCCCTCTGGTATTTTTCGCCCCTCTTTTATGTATCAATTTACGATGCACAATTTTTAAGAATTAAAGTAGGGAGGGGTAAGTTCATCGTACCTCAACTTTGAACCTCAGTTGTAGTTGTTCCGTAAATTTACCCATCTGGGTCTTTGGGTCCATACACGCTTAGGCAATTGCCTAACAATTGTATCTAGTGTGGATAACGCTTTGTCATAGTGTCTTTCTATGAATTAAAGTTGGAGGGGATATGTTCGCCATACCCATTTTTAAACCGCAGTTTTAGACGTTCCGTACCGTTACCAAAAATAAGGCAACAGTAGTATACAAACTAAAACCGAGGGAAACACATCAACTGTACGAGGAAAACAACGAAACAAGAAACACTGAAGTGAACAAAAACAAAATACACAGGGACAATGCAACACACTAACTGGGTCTTTTGGTCTAGATATTGTTATATTATAGTTCGTTTCTGTGTGTGTTACATTTTAACGTTACGTCGTTTGTTTTCTTTTATTTTTGAGTGTAAATTAACATTGCGATAAGACGTGTCACGGTACTTGTCTATCCCAAATTCATGTATTTGGTTTTGATGTTATATTTGTTATTCTCGTGGGATTTTGTCTGATGCTTGGTCCGTTTCTGTGTGTGTTACATTTTAGTGTTGTGTCGTTGTTCTCCTTTTACATTTAATGCATTTCCCTCAGTTTTAGTTTGTTACCCCGATTTTGTTTTTTGTCCATGGATTTATGAGTTTGAACAGCGGTATACTACTGTTGCCTTTACTAGACAACCTATTGTTGTTAAATCGCATCAGTGCAAGGAAATTGCCTTTTTGAAAAGCTGTAATAATCTTGGATTTGAGCATTGTGCGGGTGAATTTGCTAAAATCAGTTAATGTATCGTGCTATGTGTGTGTCACTTTCACATAAAACACATTTTCTTTTGAAATCTAATAAATAAATTGCAAGTTTCCAATCGCACCAATCACAACTGAAACTGTAGATATGTTTTAGCTTTAACTTCGACTTAAACGCAAAACTATGATTTTGACTTTCGAAAAACTTTTTTCTTCTTTTTCCAACAGAATATCGGCATGTGTATATATTATATCTTTACAATAGTTTATTATGGTCTATTTTTGTTATTTACTTCATTATCAAAAATAATCTGTTTGTTATTAAATCTAATCAAAAAGAAGAGAAGTAAAATTTACTTTAAAAATCTGTAAGAGATGCCCGGCTGTCAAGAAAATATATGATTTCTTCCTACTGTAAATGATTATCTTCAGATTTCAAAGGAAGTGTTAGTCTTCGGTTTTTAGGCCTGATCAGTTTGGCGCGTATTGCTTATTGTTCGCTAGCTCGATACACCTTATTGTTCGCTAGCTTGATACACTTTATTGTTCGCTAGCTTGATACACCTTATTGTTCGCTAGCTTGATACACCTTATTGTTCGCTAGCTTGATACACCTTATTGTTCGCTAGCTTGATACACCTTATTGTTCGTTAGCTTTTGATACACCTTATTGTTCGCTAGCTTGATACACTTTATTGTTCGCTGGCATTTTATTCGCTAGCTTGAGTCTGGTCATTCACTGGCATGTTGGTTTTTCATAGTTATTAATGTTTTATGTGAAAGAGTGTTGTGTGCTAGTGGACCTGATCGAAGTTGGTGCGTCCTGATTTTGAGCTTTAGATTTATTTTTGTTTCATCAGTTATAAACAAAAATTCTAGAATAAATAACAGAAAAAGATATAGATTATTCAAATTGTGTCCTTTTGACTCGATGACTTGTTGCCCTGTTGGTTGGGTTCGTGTTGCTCTGTCTGTAGTTTTCTATGTTGAATTTTGTGAACTGATGTATGTCTCTTTGTAATGGTGTACGTTGTAAGTTAATTTTCGATTTATGAGATTTATTGTCCATTGGTATCTTTCGCCTCTCTGAACAAAATATGTTTATATATTTTGTTACTGGATGACCTGTTGAACCTATCCTCCATAGTAAATTAAGCGTTTGTTTTGAAAGTAAGACAAAATTGAAAGAGCTGTAATTTGTGTTGCTTCAATTTTAAATATTTTTGCCGCGAAAATTATAAACGTAAACTAGTATCGCTAGCTGTTTAATGGCATGTAAGTTTAGCTTCATTTTTTTTTTCAACTCATTATTCAATATGTTGTAAAGTTGTTTTTGTTATCAGCTGTCGGTCTGTCTTTGACTTGTCTTTTTTATAACCAATTAGTATACGTTTCCCTTTTATACAACACATGAAAACGTTTGTTCTCAAAACCATGAAATAACAATAAAAGGATATGTTAATATTTGAAATGAAAAAAGTAAAAGCTATTCGAGGTGTTTTTTTATGAATTTTTTTATGAATTTTTTTTTTGCTTTCCTCATTTTCTAATTTACAAGTTATTTCCATTAGAGTTTACATTTAGTATGTAATCACATATCACATTTCCAAAGTAAACTGTTTGCTACAATACAAAGATTTATACAGGAACTCTAAATAAGAATCCAGGAATTTGGCCACTTCTCGTATCTGTGCTATATTCACAAAGCAAAGAATTTTCAAACGTGAACACAACACCGTTACTGTCTATTACAGTAATCCCATTGACCCCATAATAGCAATTTGGACCTTTCATCAGTACAACAGCATGGTACTTCTTATTAGCTAATAGCTTTACTCGTGTTGGAAATTCAATTTTAACCATTTTATGTTTGGCTGATTTAATGTCTTTAGTGTCTTTCATTACATTGACTACACAGGCACTTGTTTCAGAAAAAAAAAATCCTTTATACCTAAATATAACACAAGGTACTTAACTTGCATTTCCGTAAGGATTGCTAAGGATGATTCCGACAACAAATGTAGGCATGTTAAACACCATTGTAAAGATAAATCAATTAAGATTCACGGTAAAACAAGTTTTAGAGGGGTTGACAGCCTGTAAAGAGGCATTTAACGGAATTTTGTCACCGCCTGACATTTTTTCTAAAATGCAAGTTAGTACCTTGTGTTATTTTAAGGTATACTAGAACACACCCGTGATATCGCGGGTCCGTGACTTAATTAAAGTATATAACTATGCGTATGCCTTATTTTAGTATTAGTATTGTCATCTGATAAAGTCATGCCGATTATAAGATGCAGAGTTTTCTCTGCTTTCAAAATCTTTCTGTTGGAACACATCGACCTGGAACCTATCAATTATTGGTAATATTAATAATTTGGAAAACAAAAGGGCCTGTAATGAAGAATTTTTTACTCAACAGTATACAGCAAAATTCCAAATATACCGTTTGGTGGTGTGCCTGTCAGATGCGGAACGTACAGATGAGGTAATAGGTAACAGGTGAATATACTATTGGTATCGGTGTCGGACTCGATCCGGAACTTCTTAGTTATTGGCAATATTAATTACGTAGAAAACAAAGGGGCCTGGAGTGGTGTAATTTTTAATCAACACCGTTGTACTATATTAGTTATATATAAAGTTGAATTCTTTGATTCATCGTTTTTACGTGATGACGGCTGACAAATTGGACCTCGTTATTTTAGTATTATAGATAGGAAAACAAATTCTGGACCAAGTGCCTGTGATTGACTACAATGATATCTGCTATATCGTCTCTAACTGAAACGGTCACTTCACATGTCGATAATCCATCACGACATACATAGGATAAAAGTCCGCATGATATCATTTCCTTTGATACCGAAAAATAAACAACATCTTTTTTAACACCACTGACTACCCAACCTAAACTACTTACTGATTGAAAACGACAGAAGCTTAATATTTCTGAGACATAAGGCGTTATAGTCACGCTGCTCAATTCAATACATATATTTGTCTTTTTGCATGCAATCTGATACTTAATTTCCATTTGTTCAGCTAATTTGGAAATATTTTCTACATTCTTTAGTGAAAGTTCATAATTAACATTTTCTTTAGCTTTGGTTTGAGTTATTTGTTTATGTCCTTCCAAGTGTTTCTTCAACTTTTTAACTTTTATCATAACTTGAACATTGGATACCCCGTTTACGGCTGCATCAAGAATTGTGTTTCAGTTTCTGCAGACAAATCGCACACGTAGTGTTTTTAACGCCTTCTGCACAGGGAAGAATTGCTAATCTATTTATACCAATCCGCTGGTAGTGCTTTACAATATTTTTATTCTTAATAAAGATTAAAAAAGGGACGAAAGATATTAGAGGGACAGTCAAACTCATAGATCGAAAATAAACTTACAACGCCATAGCTAAACATGAAAAAGATAAACAGACAAATAATAGTACACAGGACACAAAATAGAAAACGTAAGACTAAGCAACACGAACCCCACCAAAAACTGGAGGTGATCTCAGGTGCTCCGGAAGGATAGGCAGAAACTGCTACACATATAGCACCTGTCGTGTAGCTAATGTTATTTCAAACCAGGAAAAAAATGCAATCGATAGGTAACATTCATGAAAAAGTGTACATCTTATCTTTGCGTTTCAATATTTCATACACAAGCTTTGAAGGAATGGAAAGAATCTATCCTTATCCTTTAACTTCATGTAATTCGAAGATTAAACACATCTATATCGCCAAAATTAAATGAGAGAATACAACAGATATAGGTATGTCTGTCTCATATCTTGACTTATATCTAAAAGTTGTCAATAAGGGGCAGTTAAGAACAAACCGTTACGACCTAAGAGATTATTTCAGCTTCCATGTGGTGAACTTCTCATTTGTATGTAGCAATATTCCAGAAGCATCTGCATATGGAGTAAATATCTCTCAGTTGTATGATGCTGATACTTAAGAGCTTCCATTTTCTATGCTGATATTCTTGCATAGGGGTTGCTGCTTACAAAGAAAGTTGTAAAGTTGAAATCATCCCTTCGAAAATTTGTCGCAGCACGCCGTCACGAGTTGGTTGATTGACCATTATTGAATATCTAATTCATGGATGACGACATATATGTTCTGATTGTTGGAACCTGAAACCCATAATCTTCCTCGAATGTGACACACCGAATTATGCTTATCACCGAGTTTTAATTTACACGAATTAATTTTTACCAAAATAGGAGCACCCGAAATCATTCAGGATTTCGTTTAGGGTTCTGTTTAATTTTCTATGATGTGTTTCAAGGACTGAATGTCACATGTCATTGTATGTTTGTTTTTGTGCTTCGTGTTTGTTTGTTTTTATAGTGATTGCTGACTGCTGTACCCCCATTTTTGATATTTTTACCTATTATGACTGTTTGAATGTTCACACATCGTTGTCAATATAATGGAATTTGATGCGACGGAAAATGTACCAAGTCAGGAATTTGTCAGTTGTTATCCATTAATTTGATGTGTTTGAGCTTTTGCTTTTGCAATTTGATTAGGGACTTTTCGTCATGAGTTTTCCTTGGAGTTCAGTATTTTTGTGATTCTACTTTTTTCGACTCTGATCAATAACAAAAAACATTGTAATATTTTCATATCCTGTATCCCATACTCCAAATAATTTTTAAATTCAAATCTCCTTAAAACATATTTTAAAATTGTAGACGGGTTTTGTTTCGCCTTGCAAAGCAACTGATGAGTACTCACTGAAGATTGATTGGTTGTCTGAGATCTGTAATATTGTTAGACGACAATCACTTACGCTAGTTTTAATTTTCAGAATTATGAAACAGTATTCTTATTCTCGTAACAGTGTTTACAACCGCAATACTTATGTTGGTAATAATATTGTATCATTTACCTTAAACTTGTTTGTCATCGACTATCGATAAAAATATTTTTCGAACATCGGTATACTACTCTTGCCGTTATTTACGCTCACTCAGTCTGTCAGAGGGTCTTCCAGTGGGATTCACTACAAAAGTCAAAAAGTCTGAAAAGACCAGTTTTTGTCTGAATTTGCATGAATTTTTACTCGACATTCTTGATTTGTTTAAATAATTTTTAAAAAATCTTGACATTGTATGAATTTGTCTTTTAAGGTTCTTGATTTTTCTTGACAAGTGTCTTGACAGTATGAACATTGTCTTAAAATTTCTCGACACTTCCTGTATCATCTGATAAGAGTCTGGATTAGTCTCGACCAATTCTTGACTGTCTTAAATTTGTCTCGATCTGTCTTGACATATTCTTGACATTCTTAATAATGTCTCGATCTGTCTTGACACATTCCTGACATTCTTAATAATGTTTGAATATGTCTTGACATATTCTTGACATTCTAAATAATGTCTGAATATGTCTCGACACATTCTTGACAGTCTTAAATATGTCTCAACAGTATAAATTTCGCCTAAAATGTGAACAGACTTTACTAAAATAGGTGTCTATAAGGCAGTTTTAAAATGTGACCATGCGTCTCTTTTGGATCCCAAAATTCATCTTTTGGGTTTGTGTGGCTGAAATAAGAGGGAAGGGGAGCTCTCCTGAAGGTCAAAGAATTAGTTTCCATATTGATTCAAAAACCTTGTTCATTTTTTAGGACAACCAAAAAAACATTTTTTATTCCAATTTGATAACTGACCTTCCGGAAAAGAAGAAAATGTTAAGATCTATATTATGCATGTCTGTTTGGGACCCATTTCATAAGACCAATGATTTCTGTAGAAAATGAACTCATTATAAATACATTTTTTTATTATTCCTGGGGTAGATAATACTTTTCTTTTAATCTTTGGGAAATATTCATTTACTTCATCAAAATGATGATTTTCATTTTCGTCTATGAACAAACTTTTTAAATTGTAGTGGCATGGTCGGTCAATTAATAAGTTGTATGGCTTATTACAGGTAAAGCAGTAATTTCTATTTGACAGTTGCGTGTACTCTGGGGGTGTGGAATACCTTAATTTTATGGGGAACATCCTGTCCATGTGTAATACTTAATATATATTCCAACAGATGACATTACACAATTTTTCTTCTGTTAAATGAATGATTCGTATATCATCATAATTTGCTATTAATATATAAACCACATTTTGGTACAATAATTTTTTTACCAAATAAACATTTAATGTCATGAATGTAGAAGGAAATATGTCTACAGTATGATTGGTTTTAATCATTTAATTTATACGATTTAGGAATCAAAATTTGTAATTATTTTAAAAACTCAATTTTAAATTGTTTTATATCAACACATCCAAATTTGAATAATTTTAAACATTAGATTTAAACTCAGAACTTTCAAGTAAATTTAAGACACAATTCAAAATGTTCAGAATATGTCAAGCCATACTGAGAAAAAATAAGAATGTCGAGAACTTGTTGAGAAATTTCAAGACAGTATTTAAATGTCAAGAATTTGTCAAGAAATTTTAAGACCATATTCAGAATGTCAAGAATATGTCAAGTAATTTTCATACAAATTTGATATAAATGAGAATTTGTCAAGAAAAATTAAGACACAAGTCATACTTTTGAAGAATGTCGAGTAAAAGTTCATGCAAATCAAGACAAAAACTGGTCTTTTCAGACTTTTAGACTTTTGTAGTGATTTAAATATATGAAGATTTTTTTTTAAACTTTCATGAAGAAATCATCAATGGTTTTTCTTTATTAGATTAATATACAACAAAAATGCCTTCTTCAAAATTCGTAAAATTCTTATGGAAATAAACTTTTTAACAAATTACACAAATTAACGAACTTCTATTATAAAGAACATATTTCAAATATTTTTACAAACATCAACAACTGTTTATCTTTTCAAACAAAAAAGTCAGAAATGTTTGTCCACATGATAGTAATGTAAATGAATAAAATTCCGACCCCTTCTTCTCTAAATCTTACAAACAATATTATATAGTTTTATTTCATATTTGATTGATTTATAGGTATAAAAAAAATATATGGTATGCAATATTATTTTTTTGTATAAAACTCTATACTATGTTTCAATAACGCTTTAATAATTAATTAGACATTTTGAATAACAATCCAGGAATCTGACCTCCTCTGGTATTTGTTCCATTATTACATAATGGGGAATTGTCAAAAGTAAACACTACACCGTTACTGTCTACTACAGTTTGCCCGTATGTACCAGCATAACAGTCTGGACCTTGCATCACTACACTAACATGGTACTTATTATTAGCTAAAAGTTTAATGGGTTTTTTAAATTCAATTTTAACCATTTCATTTTCCGCTACTTTACAGTCTATAGTGTCCGTCATTACAATAAGATCTTTTGTATTGTGTTTAACTGTAGCGGTCACTTCACATGTCGATAATCCATCAAGACATACATACGATAAAAGTCCGCAAAGTTCTATGCCTTTTGATAGCGAAAAATATATTGCATCAGTTGCCCCTCTGACTGTCCAACCATTGTTTGTAGCGTTTCCGAAACGACAGCAGCTTAACATTTCTAACACATTAGGCGTTACAGTGACACTGTTCAATTCAATACATTTGTTTGTTTTTTTGCATAAGATATGACACTCATTCTCCATTTGGTCAGCTAATTTAGTAAAATTTTCTACATTTTTCAGTAACAGTTCATAATCAAGATGTTCTTTAGCCTTGGTTTGAATCAATTGTTTATGTTCTTGTTAGTGTTTCTTCAACTTTTCAACTTCTGTCATAACTTGAACATTGGATGCCCCGTTCACGACTGCATCTAGAATTCGTTTCTCATTTTCTATATTTTTTTGTTTATTTTGAAAGATTATTATTGAAGTGTCTATCGTTTCTTTTGCCTCGTTGTAAGTTTTCAAAAGTTCTGCGTCTCGTCTGATTTTGATCTCGTTTATCTTGGCAACAAGGTCACAGAAAATAATCTGAAGGTCTTTTTTCTTTTGTTCATATTCCTTCTCGATATTTTCCTTTGCAGATGCTCGATCTTTTATGATTGCTTTTACATCCGAATCCACATTTCCTAGTTGGGTTTTCAAATACTTAACTTCGTCAGATTTCGCATATTCTTTTGCAGCATTTTCAATGGAAAGAACTTTTTCACATCGGCGATGATTGATTGATACACACATCGAACAACATGGAGTTTGGTGGTCGACACAAAATAATTTGAGCTCTTCTCCTTTATGTTCAGAACAAAGATTTTTAAAAGCTTTCAAGCATTTAGAAACCGAAGCTAGATCATTAATTTGTTTTATTTCGTGATCAGACGATGTTTTGCTGGCTTTATGGTGTTTTTTACAGTTTGAACATAATAAATCGGAACAATCAACGCAAATAAAACTTGCCTCCGATTTCATTTCCATTCTTTCACATACCATACATTGTTTTTGTGGATTCTCGACTTTTTCTTTTTCCAATAGTCCAACGATTAGGAAATTCAATGGTAGCAGTTTGGCCCATTCTTCGGATGCATTGATTTCTTTCGATACAACTACTTCAGTCCTACAAACCGGACATTCAATACTTTGTTTGTGCTCTTTCTCAAATATAGCAGTTATATATGTCCGTAGGCAACTTTCACAAAATGTATGCAAGCACGGTAAATACTTTGGAGTGTTAAGTTTCTCCAGACAAATTGCACACGTAGTTATGTCAACGACATGACTGTCAATAGACGTCGCCATTTTCCTTAACGCCCTCTGCACAAGGAAGTAATTGCGAATCTATTTATACCAATCTGCTGATAGTGCTTTACAAATGTCATATAATAACAGGCTAGGGTGTGCTTATAGATTCAATAAAATGAACTTATCATTTATAACTTTAACCCAATCCTGGATATCGAGATCCTATATTGATAGTGAGTGACAAATTTTATATTTTATCAAATATTTTCATTAAAGATTAAAAACCTTAGCTATAAGTTTCATTATTTCATCTAGGAGCTTCTTGTGAAGAATCAGTGGCGGATCCAGAACTTTTCCTAAGGGGGGACCCTCTCCAGTCATGCTTCAGTGATTCCCTATATATTTCGTCGTAAAGTTTTGTTATCGACCTACCGTCATCTATATAGCGGAAAGTGAAGTTAAATAATGCTGAAAATTTCTTTTCCTTCTTCCTAAAAAGGTTCCTGTTTGAAGTCACACTCATATGAAATTAGGAACAAGTAAGCAAGAAGATGAGCACTGTTGGTTCCCATAGGAATGCCGATTGTTTGTTGAAAATCAACACAAAAATGCATTTACCAAGTCAGGAATATGAAAGGTTTTGCCCATTCGTTTGTTATGTTTGAGCTTTTGATTTTGCCATTTGATTATGGACTTTCTGATTTCATTTTTTAAAAGAAGTGTATGATTCAATTTCTGAAATTTTTTTGACATTCAACACTTTCATTAAGCTAGACTTCTTTTTGTTTACTAATTTCATCGAATTTATAACGCAAACTATTTTTTTAAAAACACTCTGAGAACTTAAAAAAACATCTATACACTAACAACTATTTTTTTTTTGGGAATGTTATAGTCATTTGTATACATAGTAATGTTTTTGTAAATTATTAGCACTTTGAATGTTTGAAAAAGCACTGGGTTTTTATTGGTTCAATTATTGCAACATTTTATTATTTGTCTTCTGTGCTACTATTTTTTAACTCTTGCTCCTTATGATAAAACACGGTATCATTGATAAATATCCGTGAGTTGATTATTTTTAACAACTTTCGGCTTTCTAATAATTCAGAGATTGCTTCGACCAAATTATGCTCATTATACGTATAACTAGTAGATTTTGCTTTGTTCTATAACTATTTTTTTTTCCTTTTTATAGCAATAGTCCATATACACCACTTGTAGTGTACTCCGATCCGATAGTTCCGTTTCCAAGTATAGTCGGCTATTAGAAAATCTTTCACTAATAGTTTTGTTTACTTTAAGAAAAAAGTAAAATCACAAAAATACTGAACTTAGAGGAAGATCAATTGGGAAAGTCCAGAATGTGTTGTGTTTAACAGACAATAGATATAGAAAGATGTGGTATGAGTGTCAATAAGACAACTCTCCATCCAAGTCACAATTTATAAAAGTAAACCATTATAGGTCAAGGTATGGTCTTCAACACGGAGCAAACAAACGACAACCAATAAACATCAGATTACTGACTTAGGTCAGGTTCACACAATTGCAGCGGGATTAAACGTTAATGGTACCAAACTTTATCCCTTGTCTGAAACAGTAGTATAACATCACAACATAGAAAGACACAAGACTGCTTATTAAACATTTTTCTGAATCATATACGGAATTAAAATTTGGTTTGCTTGAAGCCATGTTCTAGATGGATTGATCTTCTTCCGGATATTTACATATTATTTATTTTTACGGTGTACATACTTAAAGAACATTGATAATGACCTTCGAGAAGAGACATCAGGATAAACGTTAATTTCCTCTACTGTTTATTGTTTCCGGACATTTTAATTTGTAGCGGATTGACATGATAAACTTTATTTATGTACAATATAAAAAATGTTGTTTAAAAATTATTCAAAAACATTTAAAAATACCGCAGTCCCACTAGGCCACGATCGCACTACGATCTGTGAAAACAATGCAAATTTTGATGATCGTAGTACGATCGTGTAGATCGCATTAAGGTCGTATCACGGTCGTGGTGAAGTCTTCAAGATCGTGATGAGCGTGGCCAACTTTGAACATGTTCAAAATAATCGTGGTGCGGTCGTGGCGAAATCAGGTCGTAGTAGAAGCGTAGTGAGAGCGCACTTATACCCTAGTCCCACTAGGCCACGATCGCACTACGATCTGTAAAAAAAATGCAAATTTTGATGATCGTAGTGCGATCGTGTAGATCGCAGTAAGGTCGTATCACGGTCGTGGTGAGGTCTTCAAGATCGTGAAGAGCGTGGCCAACTTTGAACATGTTCAAAACAATCGTGGTGCGGTCGTGGCGAAATCAGGTCGTAGTAGAAGCGTAGTGAGAGCGCACTAAGATCGTAGTAAGATCGCAAAGGTCGCTGTACAATCGTAGCGAGAGCGTAGCGAAAGCGTGATTCTATTCGGAGAGACTGCGCTACGATCGCACAGCGACGTTATCACGACCTCACTACGACCATCACGTTCTCACTGCGACCCAACTACGCTTCCTCTACGACTATACCACGCTGTTCAAGACCATAGTACGATTCTAGTACGCCCTTGCCGTCCTCATCACGCTCTTCTTACGACCTGAATGACGTTACGCACGTTAATGCGTTCGGATTAAAATTACGTTATTATATGATTTAAGAACAGCAACCATTTGCCTATGCAAATAAAAATCACCAACATCCATATATCTACAGAAAGGCCCGGACATGTTTTTCTTATTTTAAGTTATTTCTATAAATTTTTGCACCATACATTTATTTTATTGAACACACAAATCTTACTTTTACGTTAAAAAATGCATGTCCGGCGTAACATTTCAAATTAAATAAAATACATTTTTCTATGTTCCGTTGTAATTTTGCACATAAAATCTGCGAAATTTAGTATATCAGCTTCCTACTAGATTTATATTATAACATCATACCCGTTTTTTGGTATTGGCTGAAATTTGAAGCAAGCCTTCAACGAAATATTCAGCAGAGGAACCTGTCTTAATGTGTTATGAGGAAAGTTTATCAACATTTCAGTTTTATTATTATCCCTATAAAGTAATAAAATCATATTAAAACTATACTCAATAGAAAGTTCTGAAAAAGATAAACATTTCCAAAGTTTCAAATGTAAAAAAAAAACTTTTTCTTGAAGCAGAATTTTAAAAAATCGAATGTCTAGCCACTATGTCCAAACGTAATTTTTGTCCATTCCTTAAGTGAAACATGTTGTATAAATACAAAATGTGCATTTATAATAAAAAACTAACATATTTATAAGATACAAACTATAAGTTCATACAAATGGCTAAATGAGTCGGGTGTTTTCACAAACATGATGACCTTACAATTTTTTTTCGGAAAGCATTCCCTATGTCTAGCCATTATGTCCAATGGTGTCATTTTGACGTTTCTGCACAGTGGCGTCTTTTATACAAATACACACTATTTACGAACTGTTTAGGCAGTTAAAATGATGCCGGGAAATGTTCATTTCAAAATGGTCTGCTGAATCAAAATAACACTCAGATTAGAAAAAGACACAAACATAAGGAATAAACCCTTTACAGACATAGGGGAAAAGGTGGGATGGGCCGAGGGATAATTTCTTATGGACAAAAGTTTTCACGCAAATCTAAAACACCTTTATAGATTAGAAACCGATTATAATCCGAGGTACAAGGGTCTTATAATTTTTAAAAATAAAATAAATACGTATTTGTAAAATAAAACCATCAGTGCTAAAAAGATAGAGAAATAGTCTGAAAACTCGCACAGACACATACAAATATTTGACAAAAGTGAGTTCAATCTAAAAATAAACATTTCAACCAAAATTCTTATAAAAAGAAATATTACTGAATTATTATATGACCGATTTTTATGAAATAAATACCATAAGTGTTTATGTTCAATTTGTCAAAAAAATGTTCAGCTATATTTTTGTTTTCATGTGTCCCTCCGGGAGCAAGATTTTTTTAAAAAGGTTGCTATGTATCCTATCCAAAATAAAATTGGAAAAAATTGCATTTGTTTTCATCTCATTACAGATCAGAAAAATAAAAACGATCCTTACTTAATTGCCTTATACATGATAAATTTTGAAACATTTCTTCAGCTTATTATATTTATTTGATAAAAGTCGATTGAGTAGGTTCTCCGCTCTTTATAACAAAATGTCAAAGTTAGTATATGGCGTCACATTTGTCAATTATACATGTTACGTCTTGCGACGCAACACCGTGCGTAACGTCACTACGTTCACACTACGACCATCATTCTCATTGTCATTTTCACATAAAATATATAAAAAAGCTCCCTAGATTTTGTTTGTTTGAATGTAATTATCCATTTGCTCTAACGGCTCAACCATGCTTCTCGTTTTTATATAGATTAGACCGTTGGTTTTCCCGTTTAAATGGTTTAACACTAGTAATATAACGTGCTGATTGATGTGAGCCAAGGCTCCGCGTTGAAGGCCGTACCTTGGCCTATAATGGTTTACTTTTATAAATTGTTACTTGAATGGAGAGTTGTCTCATTGGCACTCATACCACATCTTCCTATATATATTGATACATCTATGTCATCTCTGTTATCGTTCACTAAAATATGTCATTGAGCTTCATGGACTAACAATAGGTTGTAATTTAGGTTGGATTGGTCGGTCCGACATCTCTGCTTGATCAGGATTCGTTACTTTGCTCCCTCTTCCTCTACATCAACTCCTACCACTATGCCCACGTGTACTGGTAGATTTTGGTGGCATGGCTGTATTGTTTCCGAGAAATCTACGATTTAATCAGAAATAGAAGGAATTGAACTGTATTGATATGGAACACGATGTTGACGTTATTGCTGAGAACGTAGTAAGATCGCGCTATGAGTATGAACGTAGTATAATCGTGGTAAGAACGTGTAATAATCGCAGTAAGATCGTGTTGCAATCGGATAACTCGTGGTATGGTCGTAGTGAGAACGTGAAGAGCGTAGAAAGATCTTGATAAGCGTATTGAGGTCGCAGAATAAGCGCGGTGAGAACGTGGTATAATCGTAGCGGGATCTTTGTAGAAGCGTAGAGAGGACGTAGTAGCATCGTGAAAGCAACGAAAATTTACATTTTCATGCCGCTCATACCGCGACCTCACCACGATCTAAATTTATTTTAGATCGCGGTGAGCGTGGTGCGATCGTGGTCTAGTGGGACTGGGGCTTAAGATCGTTCTGAAATCGCAATGGTCGCTGTGCCATCGAAGTAAGAGCATAGCGAAAGCGTGATTCTATTCGGAGAGACTGCGCTACGATCTCACAGCGACGTTATGACGACCTTACTACGACCATCACGTTCTCACCGCGACCCAACTACGCTTCCACATTCATTTATGGGTTCCAGATTGTTGCGCGATATTCCATTATCGATCTTACTAGGGATATGTATGCTACCTTCCTACATGTCTTTGGTACAGTTCTCAAGTTTCTCCTAAGAAAGCCCAGGGTGGCGTTGGCTTTCTTGCTGATGTTGTTTATGTGGATGCTCCATTTCAGATCGTTTGATATTTGGAGCCCTGAGTATGGGTTCACTTGTACCTCTTGTAGGACGTGCTTATTAAGCGTATATAATTCGTCGGGTTTTTTTTGGTTTATGGATAAGACATGGCACTTTTTGGCATTGAATCGATCCCCCATTTGTCGGCCCAGATTTTTAGTTGTTCCAAATCTCTTTGTAGTTTTTGTTGGTCTTTGCTATTTTTAATTGTTCTGTACAGTAGGTAATCGTCGGCAAAAAGTCTTACTGATGATGTTACGCTGTCTGGAAGGTCATTTGTGTGGCACAGGAACAGGATTGGTCCTAAGACGGTGCCCTGGTGTACCAAATAGTCAACTGTTGTTTCGCCAGATGATTCGCCTTCCACGATGGTGCGCATTGATCTTACAGTTAGTAAGTTTTTGTGTGTGTTTCCTTTAATTCCACATTGATCTTACTTATGTAATAGTTTGTTGTGTGGTACTCTATCAAAAAGTTTAAATAAAGTCCCAGGTCTGTAGTTTTCTGTTAGATGTGTGTCTCCTTTTTTGAAGATACTGGATATGTTCGCGTCTCTCCAGTCTTTTGGTAGTTCACCTGTGTCTAGCGAGCATTGCATTATAATTTGCAGGATGGGTGCTAGTTGTTTAGCACAATCCTTTTTAGCGGTTTGGGATGTTTTCCAAAAGCATTGTTTGGGTTGGTATTTTTAAATAGTTTTTCAAGTCCCTTTTGATCGATCGTTATTGGTGTTATGTTGATTTTAACTCGCATTCTCGTTGTTGGTAGGTTAGCGTCTGTTGTTGTTGTGAATACGAACTTGAATTGTTCTAGTAGGAATTCGGCTTTTCCTTTATTGTCACTGACAAAATCAGTCTCCTTTTTTAATGGTGCTATTCCTCCTGAGTCCGTTTGGATTTAATATACTTCAAAAACGTCTTTGTGTCATTGTTGTTTAGGCCCTCAAAGATGTTTTGGTTGACGTATAGATTCATATTCTGCTTTCTTCAGTTGTTTCTTACATTCCTTTTGAAAATACCATTAGTTTGTTTTTCTGGCTTGTTTGTATAGCCTCTGTTTTTTCTTTAGCATTTTCCTCTGTTTGTGTTTGATCCATGGGATTTTTTTCTTGATATTATTTCTTTACTTGGAATGTTTGTATTCATAGTTTTTAAAGCTGACTTTAGAAGGTGTCACAAAGTGATTTACCTCAGCTCCTTGATGATGTTTTTCTGTTTCGCTGACATTCTCTGTACTTACAACAAAATCCACTTGACAATGTCATTGTTTTAATAATATACTGGTATCAAATTTTTTCATATTTTTCTGTTTTTGCTCCATTTTTATATTACATATATAATATAAGTACGTCTGAGTCAGTGACAACCCTACAACAGATGTATCCATCGGATCGCCATCAATGATGGTGATACATGGCTGTGTACATAATGTATATACAACTCGTCTAAACATCAACCCAACAATGTTAGATCTGTAAATTTGCTTTTGCAAATTTTTGGTTCTTCCCTCGCCGGGATTCGAACCCATGCTACTGTGATATCGTGACACCAAATCGCCTGCACTGCAGCCGTCCCGCTAGACCACACGACCACCTGGGCTCTCAAAAAAAGAGCTTTCGCTGGCCGTGTGTTACCTTTCCACGTCAGTTTTAATCTAGCGGCGAACTGCAATACATGATATATAAGGCATGAAGATGTTATTGTCACAGATCAGCTAAATTATCTATAGTAAAGGATCCTACAAATGAATGTAAGATACAGTCACAGAAAATAATTATATTTATAAGTACATATATAATATATATATATATATATATATATATATTTAAATAGGCGATTAAGGGTATAGGTAGGGATGATTTCTCGTTCAATGACAGAAGTGGGTTTTTTTTCTTGTCAGGGAATGAGGAATCACTAAATACCAGTATGTCTTTGGAAATTTATTTGGAAAAATTTTATGATACCTGTCAATTAATAATGTACATTTCATTAGGGACTTTCATTTGCTTTTTTTTCATTTTCCTATTAGTAAATACATATAACTTCTGTTATGTGGGGGTTTATTTTTGTGTTTTTTCGTCTCTCTACATTATATATATATATATATTTTTTTTTTTAGTAACTCAATCATGTTCGTCAAAGTTTCATATAATTACTCGCCAAAACGTAATACTAAAAATAAATTAAGGACTGAAAGTTTATACATTAAAACGTTTAATCCCGCTGCAAATGTTTGCACCTGTCCTAAGTCAGGAATCTGATGTACAGTAGTTGTCGTTTGTTTGTGTAATTTATACGTGTTTCTCGTTTCTTTATAAAGATTAGACCGTTGGTTTTCTCGTTTGAATGGTTTTACACTAGTAATTTTGGGGCCATTTATAGCTTGTTGTTCGGTGTGATCCAAGGCTCCGTGTTGAAGGTCGTACATTGACCTATACTGAATGGTTTACTTTTTTTAAATTGTTATTTGGATGAAGAGTTGTCTCATTGGCACTCACACACAGGCACTCGTCTCAGATTTTTTTCCCCTATAATTATACCTTTATATAAAGGTATTTCTGTTATATCACGTGTGTTATATTAAGGTATATATAGGAATTTTTTTCTGAAACAAGTGCCTGTGCACCGTCACACCACATCTTCCTATATCTATAATATTTATGTTATCTGAATTTAAGGCGCAATTACTATATAAGTAAGCCGCCTACCACAAAACCAATAACAACAATGTTTTTCTATTACTTCGTCTTGATACATGCAATGAAATTAAACTACCTTTTCCACTCACGGTACTTTTTAAGAAAGAAACGAAGTTTGAGAAATAAGAAAGACCAGGCTATATAGACCCATATGTGGATTTAGAGCCTCCCCCCCCCCTTCTTTATTGGGAAAATATAGTGATTATATAGGGTATCACTGAAGCAAAACATAAGGCTTATAGGCAGTCAGTAGCCCCTCAATTATAAACATTTCTGGATCCGCCACAAACATAAACCATCTTGCATTTCGTGCTCCACTACCTCCCCCCCCCCTCCCCCCCCCCCACACACACAGACACACACAATTCTTCCAATACATGGAACATTATTCCTACAACACTCTATGCCTAGTAGGACCTAGTACTATAATATCAAGTCTGAAAAAAGTATGATCATTCGGATCTTCATCTCCTTACCGACGTGAGCAGGAGTTTACTTTCTTAATTCCGGAAGTAAAAGGACAAGTGCGTTCACATTTTCAAAGTTAGCCAAAATATTGTCAATGTAACGGTTTGTCAATGGAATCAGAGATAGAAAAAGAATCACAGCAGTATGATAAATTTGGCATATGGCCTGCTATATATCAGGTTTGTGTGAAATACCAAATAAAGCATAAAAGGGCCGACGCGTTCCTCGACTTGTGAAGCTACGTGTTGACTGTTGTCAGTGTTCACATCTGTTTGTGGGTTTGATACAGGCTGGGTCAAACTAAAGACTATGCAATTTGTATTTTTTGCTTTTCTGCTAAGCAAACAGCATAATGAAATCTGGTCGGCTGGAAGTCGAAAGTAATCATAATGTCATTTATAAAAAGATTGTTATGGTGACATGTCTTACTGCCAATTCTTGTTTCAAGATATGAACTAACACTTTAAAACAAGCTCAGAATGCTAGTCTTGTAGCAATGTGAAAATAGGAAGATGTGATATGATTGCCACTAGGACAACTATCCACCAAAGTTCAAATGAAGTACTGTCGACTGAGTGGTCTAATTATATATAAACTACATGTAGTTACTACTGTAATCACTTGCCAGTCAACACAGGTTGTGAGTTCAAGCGCACTATTGTTGGTGCAGTCGACTCCAATCTTAATTGACTAGAATTGTCAGTTTTCCTATCGAAGGTCGGTGGTTTTCTCCGGGCACTCTGGCTTGCTCCACCAATAAAAATAGCCTAAATGTGGTCTTAAATGTGGCGTTAAAACATCAAAAATCAAAATCAAATGAAGTAGATGTAAGCAATTATAGGCAACAGTATCCTCACAACCTCAGCCATTTGTCAGCCTTAAAAATGAGAAGTACAAAATATTGTTCATATCTATTCACTATAAAACATATTGTTCATGTATATTCACTTTAAAACATATTGTTCATGTACATGTATATTCACTATAAAACATATATTGTTCGTGTATATTCACTATAAAACATACCGTTCATGTATTCCCTGTAACATATTCACTATAAGAGAAGTCAACATAATTAAAAAACTGAAAAACAATCAAGAGAGAAATTACAGCCTAATTATGACAGACATGTACAAATGAGAACCACTGAACTACTGCCTTTTGACTTCTCTTTAAGAATATAGTAGGGTTCATATTCATATCACATGAAGTAATATCTTCTCAACTTGAAACAGCATTTAATTGACATTGGACATGTTGGACTAAAAATTTCATTTATTGAATATCATTATTTAGCTACATCATGTACATATATGACAAATGTAGCCACTTGAGGGAACAGTTAAAAATTCAAAAATTGTTATTGCAGCAATCAAACATTGTCTCTCTGCAGCAAACATTCTATACTGTCATGACTGTCATGTCTGTGAAAAAATATTTGCTAGATTGCGCAATTTGCATATATATTAAACATGACTTGTTCATGTTTCTTCATTACATGTACATAGTCAATTCCTATCAGGTCGATTACCAACATTAAGACATTTTATACCTACATTTATATATGTAAAATTTCTAAATTAAAGATTCTTGTACCTTTACCAATGTTTACATTAATAATAACTCAAACTACTTTTTTCAGGAAATTAAGGTCGAAGCTGCTGAGATAGCCTTTGAAGAAGAGCTGTCAACAAAGGAAGCAAAACAACCGACCAATAAAAACAGGAACCGTTACAGAGATGTTTACCCATGTAATGAGTTATTACATTATCATGCCTGTGTTTAATATAGAATAGAATAGAAAATTATTATTTACCAAATTAGGGCACAAGGAGGGCATATAGCATACAAACAATATTATTATAAACAATAGCATATGCAATACACAGACAATAGATATGTAACATGAGTAATAAAAAAAAAATAATATACTACAGGAAATACACTCAACAAAATAAAAGCAATATATCGTTATTCAATGAATACTATGTTGACAATGACTCAAGTGCACCTGGTAAGTGTATTTTCACTAAAAAAAAGACAAACAAAAGGCATTAGTAGTTTGTGCGGAGAAACACTTACATGTGCAAAAATGATGTGCATTATAGGAATCACCATGTCGAAAATTGTATAGTCGCATGCATGACTCATCCTTCAAAGCCCTAGCGAGAACCCTGTATACTGTATTAGCTTTGCAGACCACATAAACAATTTGATGCTATAAATATATTTATCCATATAAAGATGCATCTACCTATCATGTGTAGCAACTACTGTAAAGTATACCTTGTTCATTGATTTTTTACGAGAAGAAAATACAAAATACACGGTGTACCAGGCTTCTAAAATATAAAGATCCTAGGAAAATCATCTTAACAGTGTTAGATTAGGGCTGGGCCTGTATGCATAAAGCTACTCAAGCTGAGATCTGTTCTAAATGAACAGATTATTATTTATGTCAGGTGATAAATTTGATATCATAACTTAAGTGGTTTTATGCATATCAGCCCTGATTCTATACTTCTGCTCTTACAGAGACTGGAACCTATAAAAGTATTGTTTTTTGTTAAGAGTTTAAAGTACTGGCACCTTTAGTTATATAGTTTAAAATTAGATATCCTGAATTGAATAATCTCCCTTTACCCATATTATTCTCAACAACAAAAAAGAGATTTTCAAAAAATTTATATTTTAGTTTTGTGTAAATCTTGATAAAACAATACTCTTTTGTTGTTATATATTTGAAACCCTGTAACACCTTAGTCTGGTGGTGCTGTAAGGGTGATGTTAAATCCTGACTATTGAAAAAATAAATAAAAAATAAAAAAAATATATTCTGAACACCAGAAAAATGAAATTTAAAAAGCATGTTAAAATAAGTAGTTGACAATATATAAATAAGAAGTTATGGTATGATTGTTAATGAGACAACTCTCTAAAGAGACCAAACGACACAGAAATTAACAACTTTAGGACACATTACGGCCTTCAGCAATAAGCAAAGGTCATACTGCATGGTCAGATATACAAGGCCCTGAAATAACAAATGTAAAACAATTCAAATGAGAAAACTTGAGGCTTAAATTATGTACAAAATAATAAATAAACAAATATGTTACACAGCAACAAATGACAACCACTGAGTAGCAGGCTCCTGACTTTGGAAATGCACATACAGAATGTGGCTAAAAAGTTTGTTTTAGAAATAATAAAAACTTCTGGCACACATTTAGTGAAAAAAACAATCAAAAATGACTTTTTTTATCAGGCAATAAGCATGTTCAGATTTGATAGGCTATTTATTTACTCCAGTTGCAAAATTAATCAAATTTTATGTTACACTTTATCTTCTATTTAAAGAATTGTTGTCAATTCAAATGGGATTCGTACAAGGATGATATAATGATGTCATAGTGTAGTTCGGTTATTATTTTAGATGTTTTATACTATACATTGTACATGTCTATTAACAGTGTTCTTGTTGGTAATAGGATGGCATATTTAAAATCAAGTGTATATTGAACGTTATAGTGGTATGAGTGCCAATGAGACAATTCTCGGGGAATCTCCATCCAAGTCACAATTTGTAAAAGTAACCTGTAAAGGAAAACTAAAAAAAAAAGAAAACACCTATATGTATCTGAGACCAAACAAAATATGGTGCAAACACCATTAGGTCAATCATTGCTAAAAAGGGGTCAGGGTGTTAAATTTCCAAAACATTCAAGTTGTGTATTCTGCCAGCATTATGATATTATACAAATTAAACTAAGATAAGCTATATTGTGTTATTGTCTACAAGTATTATATGTATTTCCGTGATAATGTGTACTTTTATGTATTTTTAGATGACCACAGCCGAGTCAAGTTACAGAAGGGGGAGGAGGATTATATCAATGCCTGTTACTTACCTGTTCCTGAAGCTAATAGAAATTATATACTTGCTCAGGTAATATTGATAACTTTATATCTTTCAAAAACTTTGTATTGTATTTCTATCAATGCCTAAAGAAACCAAAGAACATATTTTTCTTCCCACCCATCTAGTATATATATGATTCCTTACATACAGCATTTATCTGAACCGTATCCCTCATGATGTATATTCTGTTAGAGTCCATCTTGAAGATCCTGTTGTTAATGTTTCCTAGTTCCATCACAATACAGATGATTTGGACATTATAATAAAAATTATTTTTATTTTCATTTCTTGGTCCATTTGATCATGCATTAGTACATTTCTGGCAGATGGTCTGGTCTTTACAATTTTTGTATATATTCAGGGTCCATTAGAGCACACAGCAGGACATTTCTGGCAGATGGTCTGGTCTTTACAAATATTGTATATTTTCAGGGTCCATAAGAGTACACATCAGGACATTTCTTTCACATGGTCTGAACTTTAAAATTGTTGTATATTTTCAGGGTCCATTAGAGCACACATCAGGACATTTCTGGCAGATGGTATGGGAACAGAAAAGTAAAGCTGTAGTTATGCTCAATAAAGTCATAGAAAGTGGCTCTGTAAGTTTTAGCCTCAAGGTCTTACTGACTTGAGTCTTAACCCTGTTATATTTTGTCAGGTTTATTGAAGGAATCTTTGCTTGACTAAATGAATGGCCTTTAGAAAAACAATGGAGAATTGATTATGCACAGTCCAGCTGATGCAATATCTTCTATTGCCATCATCGACAGTCTCTATCTGGTTGAAATTTAAACAATTTGTCCTTAGTTTGTTATCTAGAACTGAAGAAGAGCATAGTAATTTAAAAAAAAAAGGGCACTTTGTGCATCAACTATACAAAATAGGGCACATAAATAGAATAGTAATTTACACATATTTAATTATGAAATTTACAAAAGCAATGCAATATATAAAACATACAATAAAATAAAATTGAGAATGGTAATTGGGAATATGTCAAAGAGACAACAACTGAAGGCCACCAATGGGTCTTCAAACGCAGTAAAAAAATCTGCACCCAGAGGTGCTCAGCTCATGATTTATACTTTTCATCTTGAGCAAAAATAACAAAAAGGTACATATAATAAACCAACTTTTAATTTTAACCTTACAGAGAAAATGTCACCAGTATTGGCCATTAGGTGAGAATTACGGTGATGATGAAGAAATGGTTTATGAAGATGTACAGTTAAAGATAACATTATTAGAGGAACGATCGTGTAACTACTATATAGTCAGGACGTTAGAGATTGAAGACATGCAGGTAAGGAGGAGGACATAGTGTGAAAGTACTTTGTTTCAGAGGGTGCACATTTTCATGGTTCTTATTACATCACAATAATGGATTTGACGATGTTAAAATGAAAGTGAAAATGAATTGTCAGTATCTTTTCCAAAATGGACAACACCTCACAGTACATTTTTACTTTTATTTTCACTTTCATTTCAATGTTGTCAAATCTATTATTGTGATGAAATGTCTTGTTAACCTTTGTAACCCCATATGTACTTGGGTATTTGTTTCCTGTCATTAAAATTGTCCTGAAGATGCCACTGAAAGTGGAAAAGATGTAGACCATAATAAAGAATTTCCTTGCAGTAATCTAAGATGTTGTTGTCTTTGTGAGACATTTTCCAGAGGTTTTTAGACAAGCAAAGCATACTTCAGTGTTCTCCCAGGCCGTTTTAGCATCGCGGTACCGCGACGCTATATTTCTTCCCGTGACGCTATAACAATTACCGCGACGCTATAATTATTTTCAGGATGTAATTTTTCTCGTTCCTAAATTTTGAACTTTCATCTAATTACCACTTATGATCATAAAAAAAATATATCACTTTTAATTGTAATCCCTTCAAGTCGGACAATAGAGGCAATTTAGAGAGGTTAAATAGGTGTTAATTGCCCTTTGGGTGATAACTGTTTGGATACGAATACCCCAAGCTGTCACTTTGACATGATTAATACCACGTGGTTTGCAATCGGCAAATTTCGACAAGGAGAAAACGTAATCAGAAAATCATAAAAAAATCAAAATATATGTTTGCTAAATGAAATTTCAAAGAAACAAACAATTTTTCTCTTTTAAAATGAGGTTGAGTCTTAGCTTTTTACAACTTTTGATATATTAGTATTACTTTCTTTCTCTTCCTATTGAATCAAGAGTGAAAATTTTGATTTTAGGTAAAATAAGTTTTGTACTTTCTTTAGAAAGTGATCAAAATTGGCTTGTGCATATGTTTCATCCGTTTAATGCATTAAAAACGCCATATTCATTCCCAATCTCTTGTCAAACATTGTTTATTTTCGTATTTTTCATTGCTTTCGGCGGCCATTTAATATTTTGGTTTAAACTACTGATCGGAACCGGACCAGATATGACAAAAATCTGGATTTTACAATAATAACTACATATGCACAAATGGCACAGTAGACATAAAACAATGATACATAAAGAGAAAACTAAGCATTAACAGACTACTTGTAGATAACTTTGTTAAAAATATATCATTTTGTAAAAAGAAACAACTGGGACCATGAACCAATATGTTTCAAAGACATGATAAAGATTTTTTTCTATTCAAATTTTTTATTAAGAACCCAGTTTTTTCCTACATATTTAGTGCAATTGTATCTATACAGGTTGCACTATAATAAACCATTCATTCATTTAGCTGGGTATAGGTAGGGTAACTGGAACCACACATATATTTTTATTTAGACTAAGAGGAAAAAAATAATTCTGGAACTATAAATGAATATAGAAAACATAAACTGAAAATACTGTTATCATGGTTATAGTTTAATTGTATTCTCAGTTATGAATTCAACAATATAAAAACAAAGAATAGGATGGAATAGAATATTTTATTTACCAAATAAGGGCCTATAGCATACAAACATTATAATACATTTTGTAATAAGCAATAATGTATATAACATAAAGGAAATAAAGCGCTGCCATGACACGATAAATTACATTGAAAAAAAAATACAATCTATTTTTTTATGCCAAATGTGATGCTATCCAAAATTTCTGGGGAGAACACTGAATTACTACCAGGTATACATCCTGATTACTCTACCAGCTTGTACCGTTAGAAGGCTTTGGTTCACTCTATGCATCAGTTAAAATTAATGAATGAATTTGTTCAAAGTGGAGACTTGAGTTATTGTTTATTGGACTCAAATTTTTTTTCTCCAGTATTCAGTTTGAAAAAATTACACTGACTCTTATGAAAATATATATTTTGAACAACTAAAAAAAAACAAATAAGGTTTTTGTGACATAATAAACAATTGTTTTCAGTGTTGACAAGATTTATAACAGATTTTTTTTTTTTTTAAATCTCCACTTTATAAAAGACCCTGTAATCCACTCATGTTATTCTATGTCAAAGTACAATGAAGTATGTTATTTCTATTTTTAGACAAATGAAACAAGAGAAATTTTACATTTTAATTATGTTACATGGCCAGATTTTGGCGTACCTACTTCACCGACAGCATTTCTGAACTTTCTGATGGCTGTACGAGAATCTGGTGGTTTAGAGCCTGATTCAGGACCATGTATTGTACACTGTAGCGCTGGAATCGGTCGATCTGGAACTTTCTGTTTAGTCGATTCTGTACTTGTTATAGTAAGTATAGTTATGTTGTAGGCTTTAGCTGATACTAGTCTGTAAAGTTAGTCATTAAGTTTGATAAAATCTGTGCTTGTTGTATGCTATAGTACAATGTACATCTATGTTGGTGTAAATTTGGTTTTGTAGGGTTGTAAGCTGGTTTGCGTAAATTGTGAATATTTTTGTGGGCCATACAGCATGTACAGCATCTCACATTTATAAATGGTCTGTCTTGTACTGAAATGCTTGAAAAGATAGAACAACAACTTTTTTGTTTGTTGTTACATTTCATTAATGATAATTTAATAAAAATATGCTGTTTATTTTAATTTGGTTGTGCCTTCAAATATTTTTTTTTTAAATGAGTTAGATATTTGGTTCATTTATCTTGACACAAGATTCTTGATCAATTTTAATACATAAAATCATGTTTTTTCATGGAGTGAGACATAAAATCAACATTTTTGATTTTTTTTTATATTTTCAGATTGAAAATCAAGACCATATGAATGGTATAGATATACGTAAGATAGTTTTAGACATGAGATATTATAGAATGGGACTTATTCAGACGGCTGATCAGTTACGATTTTCTTATCTTGCCATAATAGAAGGAGGGAGGAGGTTATTGAATAAAGAACAGATATCAACAATGGACGTACTGTCAAGTTACTTAGAAGAAGAGGTGAGATTGGAAATAAACATTGTAATCATCACTTAATCTATTTTCTGTAAATTCAGAAATTATTGTGACTAATGGGATTGGTTGAGTATCACAATATTAAGAACCCACGTTCTGATATCTGATGCATATATCTGTATGCAGATTTTCCATAAATATCCATGCACTTTTTCTTTTCATCAAAATTGAAAATAATAAATGCATGAAATAATTCTGAATTTACAGTAATTAAATTTTAGAACAACTGTCTATGTTCAGTCTCTGTGTTCAGATCTAAAGGAGATAAGTTTTTCATAAGCTTGTTGCTAACAGATGTATTATGGTACTCCATGTCCATCTGTCCTTCTGTCTGAGTAAGTCTTGACATTACTTGAATATGCTTTAGCAACTCCTTACCAAATTTTGACACAATGTTAATTATATTAAAGTTCCTTGAAGACTAGCTACCTTCAATTTTGACAAATTTCTGAAAAGTCATTCCAGAATTCAGTCTTATTTTTTTTTGTGGTGCATTCATTTTTCCTTTGAAGCTTAGACTTGAATAGGGATATATAAATTGTTTATGACAAATATTGAATTTTATGTCTAATAGTTATTTGTTAATTTTAATACAGGGACTGAATATCTCTTCAAGGAAGTTTAAATGCTATTTAATCAGGTTTATGCTATTTATACAGACACTAATTGAATATAAATACTGCTTCACAAATTTTTAAAATCTTAACATTTTAGCCTAAGCAATACAAATGAAGGTTTCATTTAAAAAAAAATCAGTTCAGTCCCTTTATGATTAGATGATGTCCTTATTTTAACTAACATTAAACTGTCCAAATTCCAAGAAAATACAAAAGCTGACTTCACAGTACACATGCAGTATAGGTTTTCCTTATTTATCTGGGTGTGCTTATGAATAGTAATTGCTTATATGTTCGTTATTTGAACTCTGACGTTGATTTGTTGCATTGGCAATTATACTCCATCTTCTTATTTTAACAAAGAAATATTTGATTTTTGATTTTTATTGTTTTAATGCCACTTTTAAAGATGTTCGCTTGTCATTTTTTTTTTTGAATTTTTGTCAAATTTTCGGAATCCTCTTGTTTTATGCAATGATAAAATGATAATGGCATATGTTGCAGTTTGAATTCTTGTTTGAAAAACACATCTCTATATGGTCCAAGAACAGAATCCAACCCCCTCCCCTTTTTGTTTTAAAATTCTGAAAAATGAAAGGTATTTTAATAAATCTGTATTCAAATGTTGTTTTAACAATTAACATGCATGATACCTTATTAGATATGTTTTTAAACGTTTAGAAGATTAAGATATATATTTGTCTATATATATAATTTCAGAATAACTTTAACTTAAACAGAAACTTAGAAAAAAAGATTTTTAAAAAAATGCATACATTACTAAAGGAAGTCAATTATACAATAGGAACTTGATGTTCACAAAAATAAGCACAAAAGCATTGGTATGATCTGTGTTTAAAAAATATATGAGAAAATTGTCAATTAGAAAACAAATTGTAAAATTAATTAAATCAATAACAAATATGAGAAAAATGTTATAAAAACAAATATGAAAAGTTATATTAACTATCTTCTAGAAATCATCAGATGATGAAGCTCCTCCTAAACCACCGACTAGAGTGGAAAGTTTGCCACATAGAAATGAACCCCCACCGCTTCCTCCAAGAACTGGTTTCCAGAATTCAGTGGATACTATGGAAGGTTTGAACTCAAAAGAATCAGTTAGTGGTACCAGGTATGTACATCAGTTATACAACAAAGCCTCACAAGCTTGCCTTATAAATGGGTTTATTTTTGTACCTTTAAAGAGGGGCGTAAAGAGGGGGGTATCTGCACGGAAGAACGCGGAATAAAATTGCCATTTCACGATGAACGAACAATTAAAAATTTCTTGCACGTTGATCTTTTTACCGATTTCACGAAACACGGTGAATAACGAACCTTTTTCACGGCTGCATGTGAAATAAAAATGGCAAAACACGTTGCACGAAAATAACCCTTTACCACCCTCTTTAAACATTTCTGTGAAATAAACTTTCCATTTGTGACACCAGTATTAGGGTTTACAGTATGATGAAGTGGTTGGGATTGATTCTAGGAAATTTGTATATAAAAGTTCTAATATATGAAAAATTAATATGCCAACTTTTCCATTGAGTCATTCTTTATTCTTATTATCTAATATGTCAGTCACTTATATATATCATAACACATGATTTTTGCACTGATCTTTAATGTTATATTACCTTGTACTATGAATTACACTTGAAGTTAGACTTATTCTGTTTTAATGATCAAAGTTATGCCCCTTGCATTGTCTCAAAATTGTAAAATAGTATTTTCCAGATGACTTTGTAATGAGCTCGGGTCCAATAGGCTGTAATTGTTTTGCTTTCTGGTCAGTGTGCCATTAAGAGATCATGTGTTGTCTCGGGTCCAATAGGCTGTTATTGTTTTGCTTTCTGGTCAGTGTGCCATTAAGAGATCATGTGTTGTCTCGTGTCCAATAGGCTGTTATTGTTTTCCTTTCTGGTCAGTGTGCCATTAAGAGATCATGTGTTGTCTCGGGTCCAATAGGCTGTTATTGTTTTGCTTTCTGGTCAGTGTGCCATTAAGAGATCATGTGTTGTCTCGGGTCCAATAGGCTGTTATTGTTTTGCTTTCTGGTCAGTGTGCCATTAAGAGATCATGTGTTGTCTCGGGTCCAATAGGCTGTAATTGTTTTGCTTTCTGGTCAGTGTGCCATTAAGAGATCATGTGTTGTCTCGGGTCCAATAGGCTGTAATTGTTTTGCTTTCTGGTCAGTGTGCCATTAAGAGATCATGTGTTGTCTCGGGTCCAATAGGCTGTAATTGTTTTGCTTTCTGGTCAGTGTGCCATTAAGAGATCATGTGTTGTCTCGGGTCCAATAGGCTGTAATTGTTTAGCTTTCTGGTCAGTGTGCCATTAAGAGATCATGTGTTGTCTCGGGTCCAATAGGCTGTAATTGTTTTGCTTTCTGGTCAGTGTGCCATTAAGAGATCATGTGTTGTCTCGGGTCCAATAGGCTGTAATTGTTTTGCTTTCTTGTCAGTGTGCCATTAAGAGATCATGTGTTGTCTCGGGTCCAATAGGCTGTAATTGTTTTGCTTTCTGGTCAGTGTGCCATTAAGAGATCATGTGTTGTCTCGGGTCCAATAGGCTGTTTTGCTTTCTGGTCAGTGTGCCATTAAGAGATCATGTGTTGTCTCGGGTCCAATAGGCTGTTTTGCTTTCTGGTCAGTGTGCCATTAAGAGATCATGTGTTGTCTGTGTCATCTTTTTCATTTGTATTAGGACATAATTTAGTATGTGTTTGATGATCTAACAATATTCCATAAAATGTATTCAATGTGAATTTGTTCTTGTCCTGAACATGCATGTGATATTTGCTACAGGAGGCTAAGGCCAAATAAAAATATATGTGTGGTTCCAGTAACCCTACCGTCCCTACTTTTTCGCCTTAAAAATACCCTGCCCTAAAGATTTTATTGTCATTTTTCATTAAGCACTGTTAAAGTCTGAATGTTGCTCCCATAGACTCAATGTAAAAAAAAACCATAAAATAAAAAAAAATCCCTACCTACCTACCCTAACTTTTTTTCAGATGTAACTGGAACCACACATACTTTTTTATTTGGCCTAAGCTGTTAACCTGTTAACAATCAATCAATAAGTTTCCTTGAAGCTCTTGTAAAGATGTTTTAACCTGTGTAGTCTTGAAATCTTTAGAACTCTCAAAGTTCTCCAAGAAATCGAATGATTTTCTTAAAAAGCTAAGACCAACCATTCATCTTTGTATATTTTTTTTTTACTCCATGTTACTCATCCCCTTCTCCCTGCCTTTGGCTTTTAATTAAAATAACTTGACCTTCTGTAAATAACTGTTATTTAAATTGTAGTGAACTCAGGAGAAGAAATCGAGAAGATAGAAAGAAGAAAACAGAAGAACAAGTCAGAAAAATGAAAGATAAATTACGGGACAGTGAACTTTCAAAAAAGCGAAAATCATATTTAAAACCTGTAGCTATAGGTCTGACTGGACTGACTCTTTTGATTGGTGGATTTCTTATTTACACATTTTATTTAGGTCATGATAAGGGATAATAGTATTGTATATCAGGGGTTAATATTTTGGTAATGAATAGTCTGACTAACCTCAAATGGTAGAACTTACAGTTTTATACTCTGACAAACGAGAGTTTTGTCTGCTTTGCGAGCATGTATTTTTTATTATAGATAATATCAAATATTTTTTCTTTTATTACAAGAAATCTCAAAAAGATGTTTTATATATAGATTCACTGGTGCTCATATTAAGATTGCTTTTGACAGTTTTAGTAGTAGATTTCTTAATTTTAATTTATAAGGCATAATGTACTTTGGAATGCACATGTTATTCTGAAATATGGTTTTGAAAGTCAGGAAGTTTCATCAATAGATTTTTAAAAGTAAAGTATTCTGATTTTATTTTTCACTGTTTTTGTGATAGGTTCAATATTTACTTGATTATGAAACCAATTAATACATTCTGAAAATAAAGATGTGATAGTAAAAGTAAATAAAATCTTTTGTTTGACTGTTTTGCAAACCTTACACTTGCTCTGGCTACAACTTCATAATTTTTTTACATTTATATTATATATGAAAGGTTTAATCTTTATAAGATTTGAAGTCTAAAAAAAATATATATATCATTTCAAAAATGTGTTCATACCTAAAGCCAGTAGTTTAATAATCTTCCCTTATTTCAATCTGTAGCAATCACTTTGTAAATCTACCTGTCTATCTACCTGTTAAGTGCTAACCACTTTACCTTTTGTTTTTATTAAATGGATTTTGTTTTAATTTTATAAAGGGAAAGGTACCATGAAAGATCTTATGCTGAAATGATAGGTTAAAGATCATTCAAATTATGAACTTATCAATTCTGTGATTTTAAAACGGAAGGGGTTGGGTTTACATGTTCAAAGTGTTACATGTTTGTTAATTATAAAATAATATTATAGAACCACCTTTAAGGATATAGGTCACTACCTTATTACAACGACACCGCCACAAGAAGAAAAAAAGTTTAATATACACCTTATCCCTATTTGGAAATCTGTACTGCTTGAACTTTTGACGTCATACAACAATCATTTTTCCATTTTGGCATCAGATATTTTTATTATTTTTATTATGACGTCAAAATTTAATAGGAACTTTTGTGATGTCCAGTTATGGTGGACAAATACCAATAAGGTGTATTGACAAGGGTTAATTTAATAATATATTTATTGATACTGATATAGAAAATTCAACAAAAATATGCTTGAAATATCTACCACTGGACATTAAACAAACAGCTACCTGTCCATTCTGTCTGAAATATACTCTCTCACTTTAAATTTTGTTTTACGTAAACTTCACTATTTAAAGGTATCAATTGATCATCAGTCATTATTCATGTTATGTAAATGAGCTCTTTTTCAGTTATATATAACCTGCATGTTTTATTTATTTTTTGTTTTCTTTCTGTCTTGGCTTGTAAATTTTATACCTTGCAGCAGTGACAATTTAAAAAACATATAGGAAAAAGTACAAAATATTTTTTTCTTTAAGTAGACCTTGATGTATTTGGTAGAGTCAAATTGTCTATGAAATGTGTTATTTACTTTAAGTCAGTAGTCAACATCATGAAAGATGAGTTAAAAAAGAAAATAATCTACTGTACTAATAAGGTTATCTGGAAAATGTAAGACAACATTTGTTGCATTGTGTTATGTTCAATTCTTTTTAAAAAAAAATAGTACACAAATTTGTTGGTTGGATTTGATTTTTTTTTTTTTTGGGGATTGGAAAATGATTGATTCATTGTTTTTAAACACAGGGTTTTCATTTAAATTGATTCAATGGAAATTATGTATTTTATTGGACATTATTTGTTGGTTTGAACAATGATATCAAGGAAATTTATTTTAGACCGTCATGCAGTCAGATCAAGACAGTTCTTTTCACAAATAATCTTAAGATTTAAAGTACTTTTCACTCATACACATTTTTGTAGAGTTTACGATAAATTTTAATTGTAAGATTTTTTGTGAAATGAATCCCCGATACTGATATGGAGAAATAGGGCGTATATTACTCAAATGTGATGTTAACTTGTATGTTTACACTTAAAATTTATAAATAAGTATTAAGTTAAACTGTTTGTAGATGTTTCAGTTTCCTATGTAAATGTCTCTATCAAATCAGTTACCTTTTTTTCCCTTTTTTCCAATTTGTTTTGCCGTTTTTTTAATTTTTTTTACTGTTTATATTTCCATGGAGTTTTGAACATATTGTTATTGTCTTTTCCAAGAAGGAAATAAAAAAAAACATATATAGATAGGTTTTTATATATCATGCATATATAGTCATAATATGAAAGTCATAATTCATGATAAATAAAATTATTTATGGTCTCATGCTTAGTGCTCCTAGACAGGAGGCAACTACGAAAGAAGAAGAAGATGCTATCTGTTCTTTATTATGGTTACTTCATAACAGAAAATATTTTATTTTGGCCATATTGATGGTCATGCTTCAGCTGTACTCTAAACATGTTCAGTATAATGGTCCTTTCAATGATAAAATATTCAGTACATTCAACAACTAAATCGTTTAATAATTATATATCAAAATTAATTTGAGTAAGTTTAATTAACTTAAGACAATAAGGTAAACATCTAATGTTAATTGCACATCACTCAGGAAAGCTATAGGACATAAGTGGTCATCTTATATAATTCCTTAAAGACCTGACACAGATTTTATTCTGTATAATTCTTATTCTTAAGGGGGTAGACCTTGGTTCAGGGAGATAACTCTTTAAATCAGTTAAGCGTTTGTAAAAGTCAAGTTCATCAATGTATTTTAAGCATTTAACTGAAACAGATTGAAAATAATCTATGTAACCAGAAGCTTAGAAGAAAATATTTTTGAAAATGGTTGACACAAACGTACTGATGATTTTAAGAGTTATTTCCCTTAACCTAGGTCTACCTCCTTAAGATCTTCATTGAAATAATTTTCAGATGGTTAAATAGTTATCTCCCTTGGCAGTGTTCACTCTTAGAAAATAAAGAAAAAAAGATATGTGTAGTGTTGATATATTTTTTTTATTGATGTCTTGAACAGGACGTATGGATCCTCAATATATTTTTCATGTATGCTGCTGATTTATTTAATGCTTCTTTAAAGCAAATAATGTGGGTCAAACGGAGGAGGTTAAAAATGTGCTATAAATGAAAAGGGTTAAACATGTAAGTTATGGAGATTTAGTGAGAAATATATGGCAGCTAGGAAACAAAAATCATCAAACATCTTTTGTTTTATATTTATTATTTTATTTTAATGCTATTTTAAAATAAGCTGTTAAACTTACAAGAGAATAATGACATGCTTACATCCAGGAAGTAATAAACTGTTCAATAGATAGTGTTCTTTGAGTCTTCTGTGTAGTAGTAAAACAGGATGCACTAGTATAGATACAAAAAATAAACAAAATTAATTAAACATACATTTTTCTGATGTATAAGGGTTCAATTGAATTATAATCTGTTATTTCTTTCTGTTGATTTCACAATAACCAATAATACAGATTGCATTTTTAGGGGTCGTAAATAAATTTTATTGAAGGATTTTTCTCTGCCTGTTTGATCCTTCGTAACATATTGTTAATTGGTTACCAGCTGTAAGTTTTAATTGTAAATTTCATAGATATTGAAATATAGGGTCAATAAATTGGATAAGTATTGAGATAGTCTTCTTTTATATAATAGTATTTGATGCTATTTTGTGTTTATATTTTTAGTATACATGCTAGAAGTACTCTATATATTTTGTTTCTGATAATGATAGTTGCTTGATGTTAGTTGAATGAGCTATAAACCAACTATTATTGTAATTATCTTATTGTACTGTTATGCAAAACATATTCTACAGTATGTTGTAAAATAATAATGACAGGAATCACCACAGATTAATTTTCAAGGACACAAGGAGGTCATGAAAAAATCATTTTCAAACTTATAAATTTTGTACTTGTTTGCCGTCTATTAAATATATGCCAATGTATTTGAGACTATGTATCTTTGTTTCATAAACAAAATTTTAAATATAATTTAATCACTTATTAAAAGTTTTTTTTTAACTTTCTCATATTTTCCCAAAATTTAAGGTTGGTGTTGAGAAAGATCATAAGAATGTTTGAAATCCAAGGGTGGTGTGAAAATAAAATGGTGGAGGACCGCAATCCTTAGATTGTCTGTGGTGATGTCTGATTATATTTTATAGTTTAGCTTAGACCATAATGATTACCTGCTACACTAAGACTGTTTCAGTTTAGAATTTCTGAGTCATACAGTTCATGTTTTTTTTTCATTTTAAGGCAGATATTGTTATTAAAATCAGGTTTACACTTTGACAAATAAAATCATAATAATATTGTTATAATCTGTATGAAGGAATATACTGTAGATATAATAACATCCATTGAATACAAATTTTCATGAGCTTCATGGTTCCGGGTGAACCTCAAATTTAACTGATCAGCCAACAACAAATTTTCAACGAATGTATCAGACAGTCAAGGTTTCAGTGATAATTTCAAAAAGAAAAAAAAAATGGTAAAGAACACTCTAGAATTTCTGTAAATGTAGTCAATGGTGAGTGTCGCGTGAAAATGAAAGATTTGGTATGATACATTGATTGCCAATGACACAACGTTCTACCAAGTTGAAAGGAAGTGATAGAAAGTAATTATTAGAGGTTCAACACTGAGAAGAAATGTATGGTATAGGTGGCTAAAAAGGCCCTGACATGAAAAAAGAGAAACAATTCAAATGAGAAAATAAGAAGCTTCATTTATAACAAAACCAAATATGACATACATGATTGAACCAATGAAGACCACTGTACTTCCAGCTCTTTCCTGACTTGGTACGACACATAAAGTCTGCGATGGGGTTAAATATATTTGTGAATGCTTTCCCCTGACCTGTGACAGTGCTGTAAAATCACAACATGTCTTTTGGTTTTTTTTTCATATGACAATGAAAACTGTCATTGTATTGACCTGCTAAATGGCTGGTAAATAAAATCAAACTCTAGTTGAAAAACAAGTATCTCATTCTGAAAATAATAAAATTAGTTGAAAAAAACCAATCAATTACAAAGTAGTATGTGTGTAAGGCATCAAAATTTATTTCAAAATTTTATAACAACAAATTTTGATCAAATATCCAGATTTTAATGCCATTACTAAAGGATACACCAAAAAGAAAATAACAGATTCTCGCTAAAAGTTGGCTATGATGATTTACTGTACTGCTTTTATAAAAATAAGATGTGATTTGATTGCCAACGAGAGGAAATGACATAGAAGCTTACATTTATAGGTCAATGAACGACCTTCAACAATGAGCAAAATCCATACTAAGTCCATTACATTTACTTCCAAGTGCAGGTTTCAGTTACTTGTCGATCTACAATGTAACTTTTGACGGTCCAATCAAGAGGAGTGGAGCTTTCTATTTTCAAAGTGAATCTCTAGAACGTCAGGATATTTCGTGTATTGCTACAGTGGAGATCACTTCTAACCTCTCACTAGAACTATCAGAATAATCTGTCATGGAACTGTTATAATCTGTCATAGAACTGTCAGAATCAGTTCTAGGTAGAACCGTCAAAATCAGTACTAGTCGTAGAACTGTCAGCAGAACTGAACAAATCAAAGACATCTCACCATCTTCATAAACTAATGGTTACGGTCCAGACACAGACTGGAGAGAAAGGGACTGGATCGTATTTCCCATGGCTAGGGCAGATGGCATCTCATCAAAATAGTTGACCACTATATATCTCAATCGGCTATGAAAAATTGTGTGCACAAGTTTGTTTCTGTATGTGTGCAGAGTATAACACCAACTTACCAATAGTAGGTCATTTTGATCTCAATTTCTCTTCTCAATCTGAGCACAGACAAGATATGTTAATAAATTTTTAACACAGAAAAAACATCTATTACGAACATAAAATTCATTAAAGGAACGAAATCACAATGATATAATGAAAGATAACTACGCTCTTAGATGCAGTCAAGTTTACATGTTACTGACATTCTTTGTGGGAGGCGTTTTTTATTGCTTTTCTTTTTTTAAGAAATCAAAAATTAATTACAAACTGTTTATTCTATTAGTATATTTATTCAAGCATTCGAAAAAGGAATTATCGGTTGAACCGATGGTCTGTATTGGACAAATTCATCTTTTACATACATTCAGCGTTTTAACAATTTGAAACTGAGCATGCTAGAAATTCAGTGCTTATATTTCTATATCTATATATGTTTATACTACGCTTGATTCAAATACAGTTGTTAAGGTCTAGGTCGAATTCTAGAACTATGTTATATTGAAAGCAAATCTTAAGACACATTCAACTTGGAAAATTGAGCTCCATGCTGTGTAACCAAAATATAAGTGTTAAATTCAATTTGATACACCCGATTTTTACAATTATTGTTTCGCATGATTCTTATTGCATTATTGTCGAGCCTGCAACTTTTGTTGCAGAAAGCTCGACATAGGGATAGTGATCCGGCGGCGGCGGCGGCGGTGTTAGCTAACTTCTTAAAAGCTTTATATTTTAGAAGGTGGAAGACCTGGATGCTTAATACTTTGTATATAGATGCCTCATGTAACGAAGTTTCTGTCAGTCACATGTCCAATGTCCTTGACCTCATTTTCATGGTTCAGTGACCACTTGAAAAAAAAGTTAATTTTTTTGTAATGTTGAATTCTCTCTTATTATAAGTAATAGGATAACTATATTTCATATGTGCGTACCTTGCAAGGTCCTCATGTCTGTCAGACAGTTTTCACTTGACCTCAACCTCATTTCATGGATCAGTGAACAAGGTTAAGTTTTGGTGGTCAAGTCCATATCTCAGATACTATAAGCAATAGGGCTAGTATATTCGGTGTATGGAAGGACTGTAAGGTGTACATGTCCAACTGGCAGGTGTCATCTGACCTTGACCTCATTTTCATGGTTCAGTGGTTATAGTTAAATTTTTGTGTTTTGGTCTGTTTTTCTCATACTGTATGCAATAGGTCTACTATATTTGTTGTATGGAATGATTGTAAGGTGTACATGTCTAGCGGGCAGATGTCATGTGACCTTGACCTCATTTTCATGGTTCAGTGGTCAATGTTAAGTTTTTGAGTTTTGGTCTTTTTATCTAATACTATATGCTATAGGTCAACTATATTTGGTGTATGGAAATATTTTATGATCTTTATGTCAGTCGCGCAGGTTTGATTTGACCGTGACCTCATTTTCACGGTTCATTGCACAGTGTTAAGTTTTTGTGTTTTGGTCTATTTTTCTTAAACTAAGTAATAGGTCAACTATATATGTTGTATAGAAGCATTGTTAGCTGTACATGTCTGCCTGGCATGGTTCATCTGACCTTGACCTCATTTTCAAGGTTCATTGGTCTTTGTTTAGTTATCTTGGTTAATGTTAAGTTTATGTGACAGTTGTTATAAAGCTTAACTTTATACTTAGGACTATCAACATAATATCAATGGTTAGTATAAAAGGCGAGACATTTCAGCGTGTGCACTCTTGTATATTTATTTAGAATAGAAGTCTGGATGTCAATTAGTTATAATAAGCTTTATGAATAATTAGGAATCATAAGTGTTGAGCACTGCGGGTTAATATACATTTTCTCCATAGAATTATTTGTAAATAGCTTTCACACTGGTTGAGACAAATATTGCTTTTTCACAGACCATTTAATCCATTTATATAATCAGTTTATTAAGACATAGATCATAAAATCAATTATTTTATTAATGTGATACAAAAAATTAGACAGTGTATACAAAAGCGTTGAAGAATAAATTAACCTAAAGAATAAATAGTAGCGTAATAACTCTGTGACAATCCTACTTCTGGAAGCATGTCTATTACTCCTTGGTGTTTCAGGAATTTTCATAGGAAATTGCAAGGTTGATATTTTTAACAATGTGTCGGGCATTAAAGACCTGAATGTTTCAACTTTGTGCAGAATGATAAACAGCGTTTCATACTTTCATCATCTAGTGATCGACGCTTTTACGAGGGTGGTAATGGGAATACTTTCATGACGAATAACGGTAAAAATTCTGACCAAATTACGTTAACGGTAATTTTTGGTGCATGACGAGAAAGTGTACAATTTCTTTTAGACGATAAAAAAATCGACTGATTTTGACGAATCACGTGATTTTTTTAACGATAATTATTTGAGGCCTCTGACGAATCACGATAAGGATATTTTGACGATTCGCGGTAACAAATTTAACCAATTTGACGCTAACGGTATATATCTAAATCGGCTACGAAAAATTGTGTGCACAAGTTTGTTTCTGTATGTGTGCAGAGTATAACACCAACTTACCAATAGTAAGTCAATTTCTCCTTCTCAATCTGAGCACAGACAAGATATGTTAATAAATTTCTAACACAGAAAAATATATCTATTACGAACATAGAATTCATTGAAAACAACTGGTTGACTGACGCATGACGGCAAAGGGCATTAAGTTAGTACTATCCTGACGCTATAATATCGAACTTATTGTAAAAAAAAACTGCTGTCGATCTTTTAATTGATTTAAAATTTTGAATTGAGCATATTTTTAATCAATGAAAATGTATATTTACTTTAACGTTTTATTTGAAACAAAAAATTCTGAGACGAGTGCCTGTGGTTTAACCTTGTACTCCTAACCAGTCGATTTAGATTCAATATTGAAGTTCCGTCTCATTTAAAGCTTATTAAATTTTCGACACTTAAAACATCTTCTATTTACTTTTTTCTTAAAAACAAATATTGAATAAAAAGACATAAAGAATACTACAATTCATAGAATTAAAATTGATTTACCAAATTGTGAACTATTCCAGACAATGGACAAAAAGAAAGTAAACAAATATGTTGCAACCCTTTTTAAATGGAGGTTGGATTTCCCAGAAACATCTTAGACAAAATCAAGTAACAAGACTCACAGTTTTCAAAGATCTACAGCTTTCCTCCAAGATTAATATTTAATTGTTCCGTGTAGTTGTCCAGGGCCTGGTACACTCTTATACCCAGGAGTGCTCTCTATATATTCTATGTAACACATACTAAAAAGAGAGCAGTTTGTTTGTCTAAAAATGAAATAAATAGTTAGGATATCAACAAGAATTTAGTGAACATCGACTAACAATTTGGCCAGAGAAAAGTGTTGTCTTTGATTTGAATTCATTTACTGCCTGGTAGTAAGACTCGTCACGGCCAGGCTGGGAGACTGGATAGGCAAATGCTCACATTAAATCTGTACCGACACAGTGTGTTAAATGTCTTCCTTTTTACACCATAACCCATGGTGGTGCTCCTACTAAAGGAGGGAGATACGGAACATACATACATACTGCCAAGGTTACACCCGTGTTCAAATAATATGAGGAAATACAAAACACATTTAAATAAAGAACGTTCATCTATTATAGTTATAAAGGTTTAAGGGATCTTTTAATGTATTAAGCTACATTAATACTTCTTATCATAAAATTGCAATGTTTATAAGCAAAATAGAATTAAATATAAAACCTTAAGTTAATTGCCTATAACAGATTCGTGTGGGTACACTTTGTAATTATATTTATTAAAGCATATTTTTTTGTTGTTGTCTGGTTTTTCAATCGAAAAGAACAATTAACATGATGCATTCTAATAATTTACAAGATAGACTTTGTTCCTACAAGCATAGATGATGGTTAATTAAACACGACCAAAATTACAAATCAAAGACGCCAAGAGCACGTGTCAGATACCAAAGAACTTGACGCAAACTAACAGAAGTTATCCAAGCATTTAAAACTAATCTTTGTAAGACAGATCACCTTACATATTACCAGGGAATTACATGGATATTATACATGATTACTGACAGCAGACAACAGTGTATTGGCTGTCGAATTCTTCTTGTTTATGTTTATTGGGTGCATCATATATAACTTACAAAGTGCAATATAAGAACAAAGAGTAACCTCAATCAAACAACAATCAAAAGCGCTAAAAAAAATGCAACAATGTATAATTGTCCAGACAAACTGGCAAACTCTAAACCGTTCTTAAAAATGTATTGTCAGCCTTTTCGACATTTACTTGTATAGTTTTGAAATTGGTTCAAAAAGACTTCATACCGCGGTTACAGATTTTCTAGCAGCAATTTTTAAATGCACTGTAAAAAATATAAGAATAGAAATGTTTATGGAAGAAGAAAGAGATTTTAGAGGGTATTATGACATGACATGTAATTGTCATTATTATAACTCGTTATAAATAACGGGATACAGAATGTTTCGAAAGTCTTTCAAACACCTCCTTTCACGGTCAATTAATTTTAACGTGAGGATTGAAATAGTCTTATCTTGTCATGAAATACCAAAACATCTCTATCTGAGGCTAGAACATATCCAGTGTATACTATGTCAAGTCATTATCAATACCGTTTCTTGTAACGCTTGTATAATACTCTTTCTAATAGATGTTACACCACCAATCAAAAATCCTTGTAATCATCATCAACCATTCTTCCCCAAATTTTAATAGTTTTCTTAATATCTAATCTTTAGTTTAACATCATGAGAACTGTCATGGTCTTGTATCAACATTATATATGTCAATCTTGTACCGATGTATGAAATCTTGTAATGAAACATGACGTTCCAGAAATCGCCTACTACTAAACTAAGCACTTTGGTTTTTCTGAAAAAACCTTCAGTACGCATACTATTTCCTTTCGTGATTTCGTGTTAATTGTTGATACAATTTGTAAGCTTTAATGTTTACTTATTTAGTATTATAGCTCGTCCCTCTCTCAGAGGTCCCTCTATCTTGATAAATACCAGCTTTGATAAGTGTTTGGTATGACTATACATTTTCACTTCTGTTCTCGTTACTATGAACAATAAAATTATTTCTTTTGTAAAAAGTATTTACCTTACAAAAAATTATGTTTATTATACCTAACTACATTATTCTATGTGGTGGCATTTTGTGCAAGGTTATGGTTTGTCTTTCTGAAATTGTTTAACATATCACCCCTTCTGATCGTCCTTCTAATGTTCAAAAAGTTAAAAATTACATTATTTTTTCTTGCTATATTAGATTTTTTGAAGGGTTTTTTAAAGTTATAAATAATATCTTGGAATGATTCTGTATTACAGAAGAGTACAAAATGTTAAATATTCCCATCTGTCCAATTTGTAAAATAATAAAGTTGAAAATAGTTAATTGCCAATTAGCGGCCGAAAGTAATATTTTGAAATAATTAAAATATGAAAGCATGTGTGAATGATTTAATGTGAAAGGGCTAATTGATGACACGCGAATCAGTTAAGATCAAGAGCGAAATATACTTCTCTCATCGTTCTATTAAAATCAATGTAAGAAGAACACGCTGAATGATTTAGTTTATTCAGTATTAAAAGTAATAACATAATAATAAAATCATGGATACATATCGTTGTTATAAATTTGACATGCAAGCATGCATAGCTTGCTTCCTGTAGACAATCAACGAAACAGTTTTATTTTAATAAACGTGACACAAAGTTCTAGTGAGAAATATAATCCATCAATTCCGTCTGTCGTCCGTTGTTTGTCTTTTGTTAAATTATTTTTTACATGTTCATTATTTCATATGAAGCTACAATCCTACATTATTCTAAACTTTTCAAAACTTTATGGGAGGTCTGTTTCAATGTTTAAAGACCATTTCTTATTTCACTTCTATTCTATAAAAGATAACATGTATCATGAATTAATAATTTGTCAATATTCAATTTTATCCTCAGCTGAAACTAACTGCAAAGCATTAGCAAACTTCATTTAAGAGTTTTAGATGCATATTTTTTATTAGCTGTTAGTGGCTTTGAACTAGCTGTCAGTAACTGCGAGTACTCTCCGATCTGTACTTAATGTATTTTTGTTGTTGGGATGTACAAGTACCCGGCCACGTCCACTCTGTGTTTTTGTTAGATGTATTTCTATTTGTATCCATCCGATGGGTTAATATAAAAAAGAAGATGTGGTATAATTGAAAATAAGACAACTCTCCACAAGAGACCAAAATGACACATAAATTAACAACCTAAGGTCACCGTACGGCCTTCAACAATGAGCAGAGCCAATACCGCATAGTCAGCTATAAAAGTCCCGAAATGACAAAGTAAAACAATTCAAACGAGAAAACTAACGGCCTAATTTAAGTACAAAAAAATGAACGAAAAACAAATATGTAACATATAAACAAACGACAACCACTCAATTACAGGCTCCTGGCCAGGGACAGGCACATACATAGAGAATATGGCGGAGTTAAACATGTTAAAATGCATACAACACTCTATTACAGATTTGTAAATGATTGCAAATAATTGTCTCTTTAGCAATAATACTAATATCCTTATTCTTATATTGGGAAGAACTATAGGATTTGCGTTAAAATACATACGACTGTAATCTGGTCTATATCAACTATGCTTGGTTTTTTTTCTGTTTTGATTGCAGAAAAGTTGCACTTTCAGTTGTTTACAAAATGTTACATGTTTTCAACTGATTGTTGTACTGATATTTAAATATTGAATTCAAAATGTTAAAGACATAAAACACGCGATACGTTGCTCTATGTAAATCATTCCCTAGGACATAGATTTAGATGTATTTTAATAGGTACCAACCTTTTATGTCAGCATCTTATATCTGATCGCATTCTTTTAAGAAGTCAAAGTCTAAGAACAATATAAAATGATTGCTTGGATGTTTTGTATTTAATTTGGAATAGTACCACATTTACATTTTGGACAAATCTACAAAACAATCATTATATATTCAAACATGATGAAAATATTATTGGATTTACTTATGGCATACAAAATGAAAATTTTGGGATATTTCAATGACAACTAAATTTTAGAAACTATGGAGAAAAATGACTATAATTTCCACTTTTACGAAGAAAAACTAGGCTGGTCCTCTCCCTTGCAACATACAGGTATATCGTATATCAGATTTAAATTGTATCTATCAGAGCCAAACAGATAAATGACAGGGAACCAGTTTATGCCACACCTCTTTCTCTCTCCAATACTTCTTATATATAAGTGATGTTATATTTTTTGGCAAAACATCGGTAAAACGTTCTCCAGTTTCAAATATCAATTAGTTAAGAGACAGGACATATTTTTACAGAAAAGTGTTGTTGTCTGTAGGGTACTTCCTTTATTTATTCTAACAGTTATAAAAGTAAACGTGGAAAAAAATATATCAATTAAAAAATGGTTTATTACTGAAGTTGTTACAGAACGTTAACTTGGTTAATTACTTCATTAATTCACTTATGTATAAAATGTCAAGAATTGCTAGAATCTTTTTGAAAAAGAAAAAGTATTATGTTCAAACACAATAATAAGTCATTTAACAAAAAAATATCCTTAAAGCAGATCGAAAATTAATTGACATAGCTGAGTACTTCAAATTAATTCCTCCGTCATATGTTCTTTCTATCATAGACAAGTCTTTTCTTTGCTCATATATCATGGTTCGGTAGCAATGTGTTGCCTTATCACTCAGTAATTGTCCACATCAATTACACCTCACACGTACAGAACACGATAGCCTACCACTATAGACATAAAACCTTCAACTTAGAGAGCTATTAACCAACCATTACACTTAACACGAGAGTACCATATCTCTATTAAAAGCATAATTTAAGGTGTATTACATTATATATTAATTTATGAATATTGCATCTAGAATTGAGTAATCCATATGCTGTCGATTTATTATTAGGAAAAAAACACTTTCAAACCATTTGAAATACATAGCTATCCTGTAGTGACATCTAAAAATTTCTATTTTATAAAGTTATAAAGTTAATACAAAAGTTTATTATCTTAAATCCTTCCAGATTGATTTAGATTGAATCATCACTTTTTTCAATTATAACTTTGTGCAAATTAAATCGGAGTGATGCATTTTGTATTTTACGTTTCTCTAATTCAAATTTTAATCTGATTCACTAAAATAAGCATAATCAAGTTTTTAAAGATACTGAAACACAAAGGTATAAGTGACTGCAAATTACATGTTTAAAAGATTGATAAATTAATTTATTTTTTGTTGCTTGCTTAACGTCCAGTGGCAATTATTTGATGTATATTAAGGACGAGAACTTATAAATAAACATAGATTATCTAAGATCTATAATACACACCATATACCTCATATGAAAAAAGTAACCGATTAGTATCAAAGTAGCAGTTTCCGTCGCGTTGTCTATTTTCGCAGACTCGGATTTCGACAAAGGCACCAACCCTCCTTCCTGAAAGAAAATGTTATCTATATTTTAAAGGTAAAACTACGCCATTTTTTGTCGAAAAATAGTCCTCTAACTCCTAACTCCCAGGTGCATCTCCCTCCCTTCAACACCAAATCCTGAATCCGCGCCTGCTTCGAAAACAGACATTATGACAGCTATCCAAATCAAACTTATCCAAGCGCAACAAGGCAAATCTAAAACGAATTTAGTGTAAAATTCAGGCTGCTTCCTGTTAACAATTTTTATTTTCATTTGAACAAAAACAAAAGAAAACACACACAATGTTACAATCTAAAAATCAGCAACTACTTGCAAGATGTAAATAGTCGCTATTTTAGATAATGAGCATACCAATATGTATGTTCTAGCTTACATGTTAAAAGTATAGGTCATACAACAATGTTTGTGACGAGAATATGAAAGGGTTGAAAACTCTGTAAAAGGTGGTATAAAACAGTAACATTCTCATAAACATATTTTTTATATGGAGGGTTTTTCCCCCGTTTCATCGTCGTTCTTTTATCATTAAAAAAGCCTAGACAGTTGAATTATTATCTATATAAGTCGTAAACGCCGAATGTAACGGTACTTGTTTCTGAAATAGCCTTCACTGGGTACGGTCAAGGTCAAAACATTTTGGAATTCAAATACTTAGTTAGTACATAAAAAGCATGTAAACATCAAATTCAAATTGTTTACGTGGTACATCCAAACTGTTTAAGCTTTCTTTAACCGAAAGAGTGCATATGCTTAAATGTCAGTTTTTGTAGAACGGAATTCTTGGTGGAGTGCAAGTTGCTAGCAATGTAAACTTTGAATTGACTTGCATTACTTTCTGGACAAATAGGGATTTCATTAAACATAGAATACTCCGCCGTATTTTTGCGCTTGTCCCAAGTCAGGAGCCTCTGGCCTTTGTTTGTCTTGTATTATTTTGAACTTTAGTTTCTTGTGTATAATTTGGAGTTAGTATGGCGTTCATATCACTAAACTAGTCATCTAATTAAAACCGATCTCTATCGCTCCGTTTTGATATGACGCGTACTAGTATATACATTTATTTAGGGGTCAGCTGAAGGACGCCTCCGGGTGCGGGAATTTCTCGCTGCGTTGAAGACCTGTTGGTGACCTTCTGCTGTTGTCTGTTATATAGTCGGGTTGTTGTCTCTTTGACACATTCTCCATTTCCATTTTAATTGTATGTAGTTCAAGTACATGTATGTAGACAATTATCTTCCAATCAGTATTTGTATAATCTTGGGCTTAACCTCTTAATCCATGTCCGAAGGACGCAATAAAATTAAATCACACACAATTGTACGTCCTTCGATGGCAGTGTTTTGAACCCCCAAAAAAACCATATGTTACCTCTTATATATATGTGCGTTTCCCTCGGTTTTAGTTTGTGATCCGGATTTGTTTTCTGCGTAATCGTTTTATGACTATTGGAAGGGGTAAACTACTGTTGCCTTCATTTACCTTAAACAAATCTTTAGACTCCTGTTGCTTTTATGCATCCCATTCACATTTACCCATTATGTCTGTTTGTATCACGCAACGTCGTCAATCTATTGAATTTGATGCGACTGTCGTACAATTGAGAGGTTTAGCGCTATAAAACCAAGTTCAATCCACCATTTACTATATGAACAAATTGCCTGTACCAGTCAGGAATATGACAGTTGTTATCCATTCTTTTGATGTGTTTGAGCTTATGATTTTGCCATTTGATTAGGGACTTTCCGTTTTGAATTTTCCTCGGAGTTCAGTATTTTTGTGATTTTACTTATCACAATATTTATGGAGGTGAAGTTTCAACATCTTATCTGCTAGCATGCATGAAGAAGCTTATTCAGGGATTTGCATCAAGAAACGAAATAGTTATTTGTCTTTGTCTAATCTTTCACACAGAAATAAAAACAAGGATGTGTTTTTAATTAAACATTGTAAAAATTCTTAAATATAAGTATAAGACATTCTTGTGATTCATAATGACTTTTGATACAAATAATTACCATTGATTTTATGGAACTAAAGCTTGTTAAAATACCTGTAATTCACATTTTATTCCATACTTAAAATGAAGATGTTATGAAGAACTGAACAGTTGTGTTGAAATGAGAAAAAAATGATATGTTCACTGAATGGCAGTTAAGTCATTAATCTTGGTGTTAATAGAACTAACTATATCAATTTGGCAAACAGTCGTTAGAACGGGCACTTCACATATACAGATAGCAGGGATCTATTAGGATGATAAAGTGTTGAACATTGTATTATTGTATCACAGTAGTCTATATGAAGAGGACCTGAACTTATACATAGGATACCAGTATTGTATCACAGTAGTCTATTTAAAGAGGACCTCTACTTATACATAGGATATTGTAACATTACTTTGACGAGCAAACTATCAAAGATATGTACACATTTATTTGACGGAGGCCTAACTTATACATAGGATATCAAAAACAGTATCTGTGAGGGAGGCCTGTGCTTAATACATTGGATCTTTAGCACTTGCAAGGATTTTAATTATTATTGGATAAATAAAACAGTGACAATGTTGATTCAGGTAAGATGTTTTTATATTATCCAGCTTGTTTATTTTATATAGTATGTTACTACAAAAAAAAAATAATAAAACGTGCAGTTTTAGATATTTAGTAGGTTAAACATGATAAACATATTGTTATAAAATTATTGTCATTATTACGTAATGGATGCAGTCAAATAAAAAAAGCAGATTTATATCTTATTTATAGTCGAGAGTCAAATGACTTTTTGTTAACGATTATAATTAATGATTATAATACTCTCTATTATTTGGACTTTGATTTTATGAGAATAGAATTATATACTACTTAGGCTAAATCAAGTGTCGGTACCAATATGGTTTTATATAGAAAAAGGCCTGGAAATGTTTGGACTGAATTTATAGGTAGGAGTTCTATAATATGGTTTTCAGTCAATAAATCACCTTTCTTTCAAAAAGAAAGGAAATATACACGAATGGCATCGATTACGATCACATATTAATGGTATATTTGATGCTGAAAGCTATTAAGTTTCTGTATAAAAGTTGGCTAACAGAAAGTTTTATGGAAATATGAACACAATTACATTAATAGTGAATGCTTTTGTTATTACGTGTGCTGACAATAAAGAAAGGTTTCTTCCTTATAAGTGTAGTCAATGATAAACTGATGAAACTTGAAACACTTTAATATTTGTCATATCAAGTATAATGTACCTAACTTGAGTCGCAAGTGTAAAATTACTATTTGTATGCAGTTTTATTGAATTTGTAGGACAACAATTAACGTATAAATATGATTATAAATATGAATAAAACTGGAATGCTTCTTCTCCTGCATGTTCAAATTTGTTTTTTGTTTGCAATTTAGTTCAGCTTGGTTATCATTTGAAGACAGTTTTATGAAATAAAATTTATGACATTGCAGTATTTTAATATACTTGAAAGGTATTTTCGATATTTGTTATCAGCAAAATTATAATGATAATTATGATGTTCACTGTCAGGCAGACTGAATTCTAACATAAGTGTAAGAGAAAAGAAACTGTTGATCCGTGTTTGTCTAACTATCGTTAATAGTAGTCTTGGTCTAAACTGTTAAACATTAACAACGGTTTATGTCTAGAGCTATATAACTTTTTGTAATGGTGAATTATACTTATTGTTATCATATCTGCTTTCATCCTATAATTGTTAATGTGTGTATCGAAGGCACATAAAAACCGTTAGAATGGGGGTGGTTGATTGCATGTAGTGTCTTTACCATTCAGTTGCAAATAGATTTTGAAGTATAAAGTTAAATCACAAAAATACTGAACTCCGAGGAAAATTCAAAACGGAAAAAGTCCCCAGTCAAATGGCAAAATCAAAACATAATCGACATAAAACGTATGGACAAAAACTGTCATATTCCTGACTTAATACATGCATTAATGTCTAGAATATAGCTTAAAACTATAATGTTTCTTTTTTTAAAAATCCATCTGATCGATATACAGACCATGTTCCCAGATTCGCTTACACGGATCTGACAACTGATTTAAAGATCATTGCTGATTATTTGAAAATATTTATTCATTTATTTTAAAAATGAACTTGAAATGAAACTGAACAATCAGTGCATCTGTACAATATACAAGTAGTCGTCTAGTTTGTTAAGTTTTCCTCGTGCACATAAATAAAAGTGACTGTTGGGTAAAAGTCAGAGAACAACCATATGACACAACAAACGAAAGGACATGTTAAGTAATTTTCGGGCTTTAATGCTCTTCCAACTTCTGATTGCCTCATGTGCAAGTATTCACGAAGATTACTAAGTAAGTAAGTTATAAAATATAAGCCTGGATGGTATCCTTTATGAGTATATAATATAGTCTTCAATACAATACAAAGTGTCCACATAGTATGCTAAAGCTCTAGACAACCCCGGGCCTGGAAAAGTTGTGAATAAATTTAACAGAAAATTTCAGATTCATCAATATGCAAATTTCCCAATTGGTAAATAAAAATTATATGTTCCTAAAGAAAGCCTCTGACGAGGTATTAATGCTTCAAGCGTTTAGACTTTAATCTGTAGAAGACACGTACACTGCAACTTTACGAGATTTTACGAGACTCAATTAACAAAATGAACAGGTATTGACTACAGCAGTAACTGGGTGGTGTAGGTAGCAATCTGTATATATATATATATTAGTAGTTCGATATAGTGGTGGTGTATATAGTACTGTTAAACATATGTTTTGAAGACTTGGAATTTAATCATGGCGATTAAGCTTTCAGGTTAGTGTTAAAATATATAAATGATTTTAATATTAGGATAAATATTACTTTTAATTTTACACCATTTCGTTAAAATCATTTGACCATTATCATTTGGTGATTTCAATTACTATCTAAAGTTAACGGAATGATTTTTTGAAGAAATTTTCTGTTACATAAAGTTAGAATGAAGAAAATATCATAAATACAGGACTAAATTTAGTATATACGCCATACGCGCGTTTCGTCTACAAAAGACTCACCAGTGACGCTCGAATCCAAAAAAGTTAAAAAATGGTCAAATAAAGTACTAAGTTGAAAAGCATTGAGAACCAAAATTCCTAAATGTTTTGCCAAATACAGCTAAGGTAATCTATGCCTGAGGTAGAAAAGCCTTAGTATTCTAAAAATTTCAAAAATTTGTTAACAGTAAATTTATAAATATAACCATATCAATGACAATTCATGTCAGCACAAAAAGTGCTGACTACTGGGCTTGTGTTACCCTCGGGGAAATAAATCTCCACCAGCAGTGGTATCAACCCAGTGGTTGTAAATAAACTCATCATAGATACCAGGACTAAATTTAGTATATACGCCATACGCGCGTTTCGTCTACAAAAGACTCATCAGTGACGCTCGAATCCAAAAAAGTTAAAAAGGCCAAATAAAGTACGAAGTTGAAGAGCATTGAGAACAAAATTCCTAAATGTTTTGCCAAATACAGCTAAGGTAATCTATGCCTGAGGTAGAAAAGCCTTAGTATTCTAAAAAATTCTAATTTTGTAAACAGTTAATTTATCAATATAACAATATCAATGATAATTCATGCCAGCACAAAAAGTGCTGACTACTGGGCTTGTGATACCCTCTGTAATGCTTGTTTTATTTTTTACATAGCTAGATAAACTAATTTTTGCTAAACGTCAAATATTTCATGCATACATGATGACTAAATTCGATACTTGAAAATAGTGAACAATAATGACAAAAATAGATAAACAAATAAATCTAGATATGCTTATAATTTAAAAAGAATGTACGTCTAATAGCTGACTATGCGGTATGGGCTTTGCTCATTGTTGAAGACCGTACAGTGACCTATAGTTGTTAATTTCTGTGTCATTTTGGTCTTTTGTGAAGAGTTGTCACATACCACATCTTCTTCTTCAATATTATAACAAAAAACGTGGTATGAAAACTTTATTCTGAAGTATGTGAAGTTTATATCCACAACTTACAGATATCGACAAGTGTAACACGAACACTCTACTGGAAAGTACCGTTTTACGTCATACTGTGCTTAATATATCGCATGTTTGTTTTGCTTTTAATTATTTTTTTACGGAGTTTGATCCGTACTGGATAATTGGTCAACTCTTGGAACAATTAGTTCCATATTTGATTTTGGCCTTAAGAAATCTGAGTCCTGATCGATGTTTACATTAATCAAACATTTCCTGTTACACTATAATCTAGCTGAGTTTTATGGAATTGTCAATACTATTTTGGTAAAATTTTATGATGTAATAAAGTTTCTCTGTAAATAATTGATATCTCATTTGTCTTAATTCTGCTCAAAAGTACAGTTATGAAGAAAAAAAACTATTGTATCAATAAACAAGCGCAATCTTAACGACTCTGGAAGGGTTCCGGAAAAAAGAAGAGGCCGGAAACTTTTGAAAGAATTACAGTTGATACCACTTCATCAGTCCCCTGAATTTTTTTTTGTTTAAATCTACGGCAATTAAAAGCATCAGCTGTTTGTTAAGTAATATGAAACTCCTTTACAAAAAGATTGTATAGATTATAAATATGTCTTTCCTTAGTTCTATTTAAGTTTTTTTTCTCAGATTTTCATTGACTTACTTTACTGAAAAGTATACATTTATAACATGGAACCATCAGAAGTATTGAAATAAGAAAATGGTGTGATATTACGCCACAATACCACTGACGCAATCCCATCTAAGATGTTTAATAAATATTATCCTGATCAACTTTTAACACCTCATTATTGATCATATGGTAGTCATTAACCGTTTATGCATTGAAGCATATTAGATGCAAAGGCGGTATTTAAGGGATTGTGACAAAACTATATTTAGAAGGGAACCTCTAACGATTTTTACTGAACAATACATTGAAATATGATATTATTTTTCAAGCCAAGGTATTGTAAAGAAGATACGTTCGGTTATAATTTTGCGTCTATATATGTCTGTAGTAATCACGTCAAAGGCCATCTCAAGCCTGGAAACATAAACTTAGAACGTAAAGAGTATCGACATCAAAACCCGTCTTTATTCACCTTTTCTTAAGAGAGAAGTTAATATATATTGTAATTGATAAAAATTCTAATACTCTAATACTTTAGTTTTCTATGTTGTGGCTTGTGTACTATTATTTGTCTGTTTGTCTTTTTCTTTTTCACCATGAGTTTGAATGCCCCTCTGGTATCTTTCGCCCCTCTTGTATCTTTCGCCCCTCTTTTAAGCAACCGACGAAGCGCTAACGATTAAATGGACGATACATGCAAAAGTATTCAAAAATATCAGGTTTGGGCCAATAGTTTGAAAGCTAATGCACATAAGCAAACACATCAATAATCTTGTTTATAATTGATAACTGTAGCCACATTTATTGAAGTATTTTGATGAACAAAATAAGAGTAATTAAAAAATAATATCATCAAAACACGATTAATAATGAAAGATGGTGAGATCGATTCGTAGAAACTGATCACATCTATAGATATCAAGAAAAACATCGATGCTGAAGATTTATATCACTTTAATTAAAGGCCAAAATGTCGCTTATGTTTTATACGCCTACAGATTTGAAGAAAACTGAAGGTCGTCTTGATTTGATTTATTCTAAAATCCGAATTAAAACGGAAATATGTACTAAGAAGTACTGTTTACGGTTACTAGTAGCGTTTATAATTTTTTAGTTCCATATATCAGTAACCAAATTTTTTTTATTGATGGAGAATCTAAATAAATTGGATGAAAGTAACTAGTATACAAATTTTATCTGATCCACCACGTAAGAGCAGCCCAATTAGTAGCTTATGAGCGATTTTTGTAGGAGAACATCTCCTATACCATACAATTTTCGTTTAAACACAAAAAATGTATGATAAACAAACCTTTGGTATCGATAATCTTTTCTGTTTGGCATACTAGCTATTAATCACTCATCGGTACTTAATATCTGTTTATTTATGAATTGCCCGAGATATATTGTGTTCTGTCCAGATAATATTTGTTCATACAATATTAACATGTTTTTTTTTAAAGGATAACAAAATATATCTTCATCGGGTTATCGTCTTCACATCACAAATATTTACTTTTCCTACATATCCTGAGGCTTGACATATGGTATCATGGAGAATATGACTAAGCAAAAGTTCTGTTTTCCTGAGAATTATCAACAAAAATATTTTCTTAGCAGGTAAAACAAAATTATATATAACTTTACAAAGATTAAAAAAGGTCAATAATTTCGCACCAAGCTTAATACTAAAGTTCGGCTGAAATTCGTGGTCATTATTATTATTGATTGATTGATGGCGATTTGAAACCTTAATCCTTGACATAGATTGATATGAGAGATATACAAGTTAAATAAAGGCAACAGTAGTATACCGCTGTTCAAACTCATGAATTCATGGACAAAAAACAAAATCGGGGTAACAAACTGAAACTGAGGGAAACGCATAAATATAAGAGGAGAACAACGACACAACACTACAATGTAACTAACACACACCTAAGTTAACCTATCAATTCAAAATCCAAGTAATACAAATCTAAATAAGCGTATATGGATAATGTATGCCAGTATATTTGTAAACGCACCTTTATATGCTACATGCGAATACGTTGACACATTTTTAAGCTATATTATACAACATGAATATAAAAAGAAGATGTGGTATGATTGCCAATGAGACAACTGTCCACAAGAGACCAAACTGATGAGCAAAGCCCATACCGCATAGTCAGCTATAAAAGGCACCGAAATGACAATGTAAAACAATTCAAACGAGAAAACTAACGCCCTTATTTATCACAGCAGAACGTTTGTAGAGACATAAATGTCAAATAAAACAATATTTTTCAAAAGCATGAATTTTGTGTGATTTGTGCTTATGCATTTATTGATTTCAGTTATTTTTCTTATAATTGAGAAACTTTTTGTTTTTTAATTCTAACTTAGACAGTTTTTATTTGAGTTTTACTACCGTATTAATAATTTCCGTTGAGCGTTTTTATTTCCCTTTTTTAATATTCATATTCATTCAGCGACAATTTTATTACTTTAAAGTTTTCACGTGACCAAATGCTCATGCAATAGGCGTAGAGTTTAATCGTTCAATAGTCCAACATATTATTCCGATTTTTTTAAAATCAACTTTCAAAAAGCATTGAATCGAAAGCTTGACTAAATTGTGTCGCCAATAAAAAATCAACTATACATATAAAAAATAAAGAAGACGTGGTATGATTGCCAATGAGACAACTGTCCATAAGAGTCAGCTATAAAAGGCCCCGATATGACCATGTAAAACAGTTCAAACGAGAAAACTAACTACCTTATTTATATAAGAAAATGAAAGAAAAAAATGTATATGTTCATTTTTTCTTATGTGGAAGTCAAATTTGTCTTGTTGGCCAACTGGTAAAACTTGTATCGGATCCTATTTTAATCATAGCTCAACTAAAATAATTATAAAACTTAAATTTATGCGCTACTTTCTGTAATGAAATTTCTCTGTTTCTCTACAAATTTTTAGTTCTATGATTTAAGTTGTCTGGCCAGCAATGCTGTTCTTTTTCTTAAAAGGTTTATATCAATTACATACTTAACACGTTATTTGGACTCTCTTTGATGGTTGTCTCATTGGCAATCGTGCCACGTCTCCTTATTTTATAGTAAAACATCATCGTTACTCAGATGTTTATAACTATTATCAAGAGCAGAATAGGCTATTGTGATATCTACTTTTTATACATTACTTTAATGCTTAAAAAATGAAAGCCAGATAAAAGTGATACAAAATGCACGTTGTTCTGTTCGTCGCTAAATGTATGTAACTAATGTACTGGAAAAATGGAGGACTTTCATGTTTTCTCTTTTAGCGCGATGCCTAATTAATAAGAACAATTCATTTGATGTCATTTACCTGAGATCTCTTTACACTGAATGACAGAATATCCTAAAACATAAAGTACAATATCTTCAAAGAAAAGACCTTTAGAAGAGTGAAAAATGGAATTGTGAATTGATGATCAATGTTCGGGGAATGGTTTGTGTAAAATAATAAATGAAAGTTACGAGACACCGATTTATTATTTTCATTCAATACTGACAGATTACTGAATTTCTAAATTAAAATACGATGGATATTCACATAAAGGTTTATAGGAAGATAAAACCAGTTGCATTCTTAAAAAAAAACATTATGTGAAGCCGACACCACTGATAGGTCACACAACAAAAATATCGCGACAGAAACAACTTCAAATGCTTGTGAATTGAAAACCGGGCAACAGTTGATTTTCTATAAAATTATTTGAAGAATAATAGAAATCAACTCTACTTTCGCTATTTTTCATCATAATTAAAAATTCTTTAGTATTTTTACATACATTGGCCGCTCCTAACTTTTTACAGGATTTTTTTTCAAAACGTATGTCACAAAATAGGTTTTCCATTCTCAATTGTATTAAGATATAAAAAGTGCAAATATATCATACAAGTCTATTCAAATAATAAACAATAGTTAATCTTTTTCCGATGATAGCTACTAATACATTTTCATGCCAATTGTGTAACCTCTTTTTCATGCACCTGAGCTGTTTATCAGCTCGGGGTGACGGTAATTTGTCTCAAATACTTACTGAAACAGCATGTCAGGCGAATAATTCATCATTTTTCATACAGATATGAATTGTTCTAGGGATAGAAAAGTTAACCTGACTTATTATTTGACCTGATAACACAGTAATAAAGAAGTGCATTTCTTTACACAATAAAAGCCAAACAAAAAATATCCAACCTGTGATTTCTCAATAAAATGTTTACAGTGTAGTGGACTACCGTTTGATAAATAATATCAAAGTTATAGAAAAGATTGCCAGCTTTAACTCAATATATGCACAATGTTATGTTGAGCTATAAGATCATAACTTTGAAAGACTATAAAAAATAACAAAGCTGAGGTCATTTGACTGACATTCTTGTTTTTTTCCCCATTTTCGCTGCGTTGAAGACCAATTGCTTTCCTTGGGCTATTTTCTGATCTTTTGTCGGATTGTTGTCTCTTTGACACAATCCTTTGACACAATCCCGTTCCCATTCTCTTATGAAAAAAAAATCAATTATTTGGACTGTGTTAATGTGTATAGTATGGTACTTCCGGTTTACTGTCCATGATTATCTTTGTAATATCTATTGTATGATGCATATTACAGTTCTGTGATCCTATTGTCAGTTTTATCATCTGTAGATGGCATTCAATGACATGTAATTGGTTTGATGTTTAATGATTAAGGAATCTAATTATCTATGTAATGATTTTACAAGATCATTTGGTATAATATCATAAGGAACATTGTAGACCATCCGTGTGATACCGTACTGTTTTCATTCTGAAGCGTTTAAATTAACTGTGAGGGTAATTTAGTGATAAGCTGTTAACACGTATATCATATATCAATTTCACTGCATCTTATCGGATTTAACAAATAATAAATTATTTGAAGCAATAACAGATAAACAGATGTCATGTTATTCTGACAAGAACTAGCTGTTTCTCCTTTCACTCGAGGAATACTTCTTGAAGTTGTTTAGATCATTCATAAAACAATGGAAACAACACTTTGAAATGCTCATGCGCCCAAAGCATGTTTTTTTAATTTACAAGGAACGATCAAATCCGAATCTTTGAAAGCTAATGATGTCATTATAACTTGATATGTTGCTATTTTAAAGTTACATAATTTTAACGAAAAGTAACCCATCAATTGGCAAAATCAAAAGCTCAAACCACAGGCACTTGTCTCAGATTTTTTTTCCTTATATAGCTTAATATAACACAAGGTATTTAACTTGCATTTTAGTAAAATGTCAGGCGGTGACGAAATTCCGTTATATGTCGCTTTATAGGCTGTCAACCTCACTAAAACTTGTTATATCGTAAATCTAAGTTGATTTATCTTTACAATGGTATATAAAATGCCTACATTTGTTGTCGGAATCATCCGAAGTGTTATATTAAGGTATACAGGGAAAAAAATTCTGCGACAAGTGCCTGTGGCTCAAACTCCTGACTTGGCATAGGCATTTCCTTATGTAGAAAAAGTATAAAAGTAGATTAATCCTGTTTTTAAAGCTAGATCAACTCTCACTTATATGACAGTTGCATACAATTCCGTTATATTGACAGTTATGTGTGAACAAAACAAATAGACATAATAGGTAAAAATGTCAAAAATAGGTGTTATAATCTTAATAGTTATAAAACATGGAAATTTGTCAACAAAGAAAAACAAAATGACGTATAAACAAAGAACACAAATAAAAAAAATGAAAAATAGGAATACAAAAATTGACCATAAAATAATTATACAACGACGAGATGTATAAGTACCGAGCCACGTCAAAATGGATATTACCAAAAAAAAAACCAAAACACTAAAGGTTCAAAATTTACGAAGACAAATAAAAAATAATCACTTTAACATGTTAAACGACAGTACCTAGAATCTATACTTTAAACCATCATGTATTATTAGTGCAAGTGATACGGAGTATTTATCAACAATGTCTTGGTGTTTTCTGACTAATTTTTTAACGAAAACAAAGGACAAAACGTTCTTTGACATCACCCTGGTGCATCAAATTTCTGATTAGACAAACGTGTTTTATAAAGTGTGAGTAGCAGCTGCAAGTTCTTTAATACCAAATAAGTTGGGGAAATGTCCATCCCATATGCAAGTGAAGTTGGTATATTGCTACTAAGTTGGGGGAACTTGATAATTACAAAATAAAAATCGTCTCATTTGTCATAGTTCTGGTTGAAGATTATCGCTTATGTCAAATTCGAGATATAATTCTAAAAATGAGACAGAAGAAGCCGTGTATGTTTTTTCTTAAATCTTTAATTAAGGATGATATGGAACCCAACTCAGAAAAAAATTGATTGATAAAAAGAACATTACCCTGTATGCTAACATTGCCTAGCTAAATTTTCAAAATGTTTGTATGCACATTGAACGACAAATCTATGTGACGTATAAAATTTTCTGACGTCAGACACACAAATCAATGAATGTGTTTGTAGGTAGATGTTTTTGTGTTCTGTTAAATTGTTCCTTTTAAAATTGTTATACGATGATGACTGATGTACCCATATTCTGACTATTTTATTTATCGTGTCTGTTTAGTTAACGCATCAATGTAAATATAACGGAAATTGACGAGACTGTCATCAAAGTGAGAGGGTTAGCGCTAAAAAACCAGGTTTAATCCACCATTTTCTACATTTGAAAATGCCTGTACCAAGTCAGGAATATGACAGTTCTTGTCCATTCGTTTTTGATGCGTTTTGTTATTTGATTTTGCCATGTGATTATGGACTTTCCGAATTGATTTTCCTCCAAGTTCAGTATTTTGTGATTTTACTTTTTATCAATATATCTGAATGTAAAATTAAATGATCTGGCTTCTATTTTGTTCACTTTTAATAAAATATGCCGTATATTTGGCCAAAGTTATACTTTTGTAGCGTACCCTACCATTTCTTTATTGAAAAGCATTGGGGATGATTTCTCTTGAGCGATTTTTGATTTCACAATAAGGAATGATGGTATACAGTGTTGAAAAATTGAAAGTTTTGGTGAATTCATTTCTTCTCTGTTATTTTCGACATTATATGAATATCATATATGAAAGAATTGGTCTTTTCTTCTTGTTCTTTTATTTTGTTATTAATTACATGAGAATTTAACAAAATGTGTATAAAATCATGTTAGTAAGCACTGAATACTTGACGGCTGGTATTTTGGGGGAGCACCAAGACTTCTTAGCATTTGTATCCACTAAGTGGTAACAGATGAAAATAGCATATAAACTGAAAATAGTAAAATAATTTTTTTTTACTAAACTTCGAGGAAAATTCAAAACGGAAAGTCCCTAATCAAATGGCAAAATCAAAAGCTCAAACATATCAAATGAAAGGTTAACAGCTGTCATATTCCTGACTTGGTAAAGCTATTTTCTTATGTAGAAAATGGCGGATTAAACCTGACTTAATAGCTAGCTAAATCTCTCACTTATATGACAGTCGCATCAAATTTCATTATATTGATAACGATGTGTGAAGTCACTACGCTCTAAACTTACAAAAAACCTTAACTTGTTAAAACTGCTATCGTTACTTTACTGGTCATTTTATATTTCATAATTGTTAGATTGGGTACAATGACCATCATTTAGGTGTAAGTTTTCAATTAATGATCGATTGTTTCTACCCTTAATTGACAGATTCAATTAATGACATCATTATTTCAGCAGAGTTCATATTGTTTTAATTGATTTTAATTTATTTACAGGACTATCCATTATTCCAATTGTGGTAGTAATCCTGACGTCAACAAGATGTCTTGAGACTGGTTATGACAGAGGTAATAATACAATCATTTTAAAATAAAATACAAAACAATAGCTAAGATATGGTAGTTGTTATGTAATAGTTCGTTTCTATGTATGTTGCATTGTCGATTGTTTTTTGTTGCACTTCGGTGTTTTGTTGTTTGGTGGTTCTCCTCTTATAGTTAATGTGGTTTTACTTTGTAACCCGGATTTGTTTTCTCTCAATCGATTAACGACTTTTGAACAGCGGTATACTACTGTTGCCTTTATTTAGACATGTATTAGTAATGCACGATATATATAATTCTAATGCAATTTGTATGTAACAATTTTTTTCATTGGCTAAAAGTTGCCGTCAAATCCACAGTTGACCAGTCGTAACTTAGGATGGACCCGCCATTTTGAATTGTTGAATCAACAAATGTTCGATTACTACTATATAATCGAAAATAAAACAACACCTACCTCGAATTCGCCGTTTTAATGTAATTTTATCCGAATTTGAATCGTACAGGTAACGTAAAAATCTCCAGTTTGTAAGTTTTCATTTGTATGACGTCACGTTTAGCCATGACGTTTTTGTGCCAAAATCATTCATGAAGTTTCGCGGATTTTTTTAAAATGTCAAATTTAGACCTTTTTCAAGTTTATCGTATTATTTCTTTTTGTAATGCATTAGAATCGGAATAACAGTACTGTAGTTGAAGAGTTGCCACCGTCAATTTTGATTTGACGGTCGCAAATCTCCGTTTTACTGTCTCCGCTACGCGTCGCCAGTAAAACTGCATTTGCGACCGTCAAATGTAGATTTGACGGTGGCAACTCTTCAACTACAGTACTGTTATTCCTTAAATCTGTTGCCTTTATTTAGACATGTATTAGTAATGCACGATATATAGAAATAACAAAAAGAAATATATAAGGTAAAATAATGTGTACTGTTTTGTTTGGCGATAAATTAAAAAAAAAACAAAAAAACAGTTTTTTCTTTCCTTCTTTATTGTTTATTAAGTAAGGTGGCATACTATTTTAATAGACAGTTGGTGCTATAACGATTGCTAATAATGCGCCCTGTCAGCCGACGTGTTCATGCTCTTTCCTTAATAATCAGACCTATGAAAAAAGGAAAAGGAAACATATCGCAATTTTTTAAGCTACACTTCTAAATTCTTAATGTTAACCTTCTCACAGAACTTGAAATCAGGATAAAATGGCAAGATCAGAATATCTGCTCCATATTCTATGTATTTTTCTTCAAAAATACCGACTAGGACTTGTATAAAGTAAACTGTCTTTCATTGAGGACAGCATACTTGATAACTGTAAATATGAAAACGGGCCGATGAAAACTAATTGAAAATCTGAACTGGTAAACGCAAATAGGTTTTTTGCCCAAGGTCGACACAAATGTTTACCTTATGAAATGTAACATTAAAGTCATCGTATTTGTCATAGATCCGTGTCTCCGTAGTTATTTTGATTTTTGTAACTAAATCTAAATCTTTATTTTTAGTCTTTGATAAATATTACACTTTATATGTATTAATATCGTTGTTGTTGCAATAATTATGTCTGGTATTCTAGTATAGTTAAACACGATATGTCAATTTATAGTTTGAAGCATCTTTTAGACTAAAATGGTTCTGTTATTGTTTTGACATGATCATCATATCACAGGTATTTGATTCAAGGCTATATTGTGTCTTCCTGTTCAATGAAGTGCAGATAAGTATCATTTCTTATCAGCAGGTTAAAGGGACATTTTCTACGAGATATTAAAGAATTATTACGATTAATTTTGTTCAATCATTAGTGAAATTAGTAAAAAGGCTAAAATAAACAATAAACGATGCATGAACACCATAATATGTATGAGCATTTCGTTTGTACTTTAGTCTAGACGTCATCTTATAAACCGAAGAGGTGACCACTGAAAATTCCGACGTCCATTTAACCCTATAAAACATAAATTTAGATATAAATTGATGGCAAACAAGTGCAATCGGATCTTGCAAGTGAATAATTCACCAGTAAAGTTCCTTAACCTATTTGGAGAAAATTAAACCAAACTGGCTGCTAAAAGCCAATTATTTTTCTCTATGTCACTTTTATAAAAGATGCAAGAAAACATAAGAATTTTTTTGATATATCATAGCTAATGCCCCTTTGACATACATGACATTGATTTAACTTAAGTTGAATGAGTTCATTTCCTTCTGTATCAATACAAATTCTGTCTGGTCGTATCCAGACTTATACATTTGAAATAACATTAACGGTACTGATATTACTATACCAGATGAACATTCGACAATAAATGTCTCTTCAATGATGCTTGAAGCCATGGTATTTGAAAATCTAAAAATACAGGTTGAAAAGCTTACAAAACCAAAAAGGAAAATAAGAATGAAAAAGGAAAATATTTTTACTTAAATTTTAAATCGTTTACAAGATTTTGATATGAAAGTATTCGTTATATTTTAATGTCATTACCGAAGCATTGGCCGTTTACAAGATTTTATAACAGAAAAATTTCGATATGAAAGTATTTGTTATATTTTAATGTCATTACCGAAGCATTGGCTATTACATATTTGAATTGGCATCTGAACAATACATTTATTTTCAAATATTAGCAGCAAAGTTTGACTAACTAAAGCATATACCAAAACCTATGATAATCATAAAGATGCTTTGTACTTTATCCCCTTCTTTAAATTATTTGAATTATTTAGATTGATCGCCTGACAGTTTTCAGAAAAGTTTCATATCATAAATTGGCGACGGGATCCGTAATAACTATTTTAAATGATGTTGCATGCACATTATCGAAAAATGTCTGTAAAAGCCAATTGTGTTAAATTTATATCTTTTGAATTCCTGTTTTCGTTTACTAATGTGAAATCTAATTATATAAAAACAGATAAATTAGAGTATTTATGATGAGGAAATGTGTCAAACTCTACTTTTAGTATCATGCTGCATTTGAATGCCAAACTTTACATACGTTTTAGCTAAACTTCTATCGATTACTCCGAAGACAACAATTTGTAAAATGTTTTATCTGTGATTTTAAATACTTTTTATGTTATTAAATCTGAGAATGTCATTAGCCGTTATTTTCGTTGCTATGCACGGTCGTTTTTATACCAGTGTAGAAATGAAAGGCGTTTTCATGGTTTTACTGAACAAATAGTTGTAGACTACACTTCAGTGAGCTTGACTTACTGAAACAACCATACAACACATTAAATAGCTTCTTTATTGAGCTTTGAAGGACACAGTGTCTATGAAATTGTTATAAACTGAAAATTTTACGTGAACAAAATCATCAGACGTAAGTGCAGTAAACAAATTTCATGAAACAGTAAATTTCAAAACAAATAAAGCTAGCATGCAATAAAGCATTGGTTTCAAACATTGACTTTTGCGGATTACTTTTACCTTTCGTCACTATTGTTGTTGTTGTTTGTGTGGTTGTTTCCATGGATATAAACACAGACTTAGGATCAGTAAAAAAAAAATATCGAGCTCCAATGAATATTCAAAACGGGAAGTCCCTTATCAAATGGCAAACTCAAAAGCTCAAACACATCGTACGAATGGTAAAAACAATCATATTCCTGCATTGGTACCTATAAATAAAGGCAACAGTGTATACCGCTGTTCGAAATTCATAAATCGATTGAGAAAAAAAACAAATCCGGGTTACGAACTAAAACTGAGGGAAACGAATCAAATATAAGAGGAGAACAACGACACAACAAAAACACAACACAAAAATAACACACACAAAATGTACTATAATATTCTAGCTCAACCTCTCTCTTGTATGACAGTCGTATAAAACTCAATCATATTGAAAAAATTATCATTCACAAGGAGATTGGACCTTTATCCCAATGAATTTTAATATAGGCCGTTTATATTACCATTGCATTGACACTTCGCTTAATTTTATTTTGTTGTACTATTTTTTAGATATTTGACTAAACTCTGTACTTATTATTTGGACTTTAGAAGATTTTGTGTCACAAATGATCGATGTCCTGTTTGTTTCCTTATCATTATTTTCTGTCATCTTTAATTATACCAGGCATTGAAAACATAAAGATAAAGAGATGTGATGTTTTGGAAAATGAGATACCTACACATCCGAGTTCAAATGACGAAAATAAAGGAATTTAAGTCAGCTTAAATGCTTTATCGTCATGCTACTTTGCAATTTCCTGCTAAACATGTCTGAATGATGTGTAATGCAGGGAAGAGTTCAAAGATCGGGTTGCACAAAATGCCTAATGTATTGCCTGTCCAATATGGAAAATACCAAGGACAGTCAAACTCACAAATCCAAAACAAATGAAACGCCATGGGCTTAAAATGAAAAAGAAATCAACACGCACACACGACAAAATAGAAAACTAAAGAATAAAACTCGAACCCTCAAAAAACTAGGAGTGATCTCAGTGCTCCGAATGGTAAAGATCCTGCTCACAACGCACCGTCTGTTGCTTATGTGATACAAATCGGTAAATAGTTAATCGTAGGTTCACATTCAGGTAAGGGAAGGGATTGTAGTTAGGAGCCTTTAATTCAATGGTTGTCGCTTGTTTATGTGTTACATATTTGTTTTTCGTTCATTTTTTTTTACATAAATAAGGCCGTTTAGTTTTCTCGTTTGAAATGTTTTACATTGTCTTATCGGGGCCTTTTATAGCTGACTATGCGGTATGGGCTTTGCTCATTGTTGAAAAGGCCGTACGGTGACCTATAGTTGTTTATTCTGTGTCATTTTGGTCTTTTGTGGATAGTTGTCTCATTGGCAATCATACCACATTTTCTTTTTTATATTATACATTTTTAAAATTACAATATTTACCTGTCTCCTTCCTTCAAATATGGCAACCGTAGTATACCGCTGTTCGAAAGTCACAAATCGACTTAGAGAAAACAAATCTGGGAACACACTAAAACCGAGGGAAACACATCAACTATAAGAGGAAAACAACGAAACAACAGAAACACTGAAGTGAACAAAACCAAACGACAATGCAACACACACAGAAACGAACTATAAGATAACATGTGCCAATTTAAAATCAGGTTCGTTTTCTTTTCGTAGCAATTCGTATACTGTCCTAAACAGGAAAGGTGTCATGATTTCAAACTTTCCTATTCGATCATTTATTACTGATATAGTTAATAAAAGAATACTTAAGTGCCAAGCTTCTTATTGAATGCTTTAATGTCTTTAATAGAAATATTCCGATTTTATAGACTTTTGTTTTATACTTGTAGTATGTTTTTTACTGGACCATTATTGCTGTTTGTATTCATCTTAGCGTTATGCGTGCATGAATGTCATTCTAATAAATGATTTCATTGTTCTTTCGGTCTACAGTTTTATGCGTTTATGCATTTTGAATCAATTTTTGTCCTTTGAAAAAAAATTATTTTGTATTTTATTTATATAATTGATATTTTAAAAAGAACCTATCTATCTTTTGTTATGTAATACGTGATGGTTTGACCTATAGTTTCTGACATCCGCGTCATTTAGACATTAGTAGATAGTTGTCATACCAGATCTTATTTTTATATTGATTAGGAATGACAAATGCTTAATAATACAGTAAGTGCAGATTTTATTCGGTTACAATTAATATTTTGACACTAATTTCATCTTAGAAATGTTTATACTGTTTCAATATCTGCATATAATTGCTTATTACTAATAACTTGATTACCATCTAAATTCATCATAAATGTTGATTGTTAATCTGTATAACAATGTCACAGCATGTATCGGTATACCAGACTTAAGTGCCTCGCTACTTCCTTTATCTAATTGTCGTTGCACGAAAATGCAAACATAATTTACTATAATCTACAGAATTACAATAATAGATCATCTTAATATTGCAAAAAAACACAATGTTTGACTCTCTGTTTGAGGGTCTTGAAAAGGAGATGGGGCGTAAAATATTCCTCAATTTTTATTCACTTTCTTTTTTATTATCTACTTTTGGTCTATTCATATAAATTTTTAAGTTTAGTAATTCATTATTTTATAATCTTTATTTTTGAAAGTTTTTCTCCTTTCTTTTTTCTTCCTTTCTTGTGTTTCCCCTCATTTATTCATAGTTTTAACCCAGTCCATATCCTGGTATTACACAATTGCATTCATGTGTATCATTGACACTCATACCACATCTTCTTATATCTGTTATAAAACACTGTTGTTGTATATTATTGAGCATCATGTAATTTTATTATCAGTATAATAATTGTAGTTATTGTCATTTCCAGCCCTTTAGATCTTAGAACATTGGTGCCAACTCAATGTCGATGACACCAACATGACGCCTAGATGTTCATTTTCGATACTGTCTTAACGTTAATTATCCCAACTATCTTTTATTTGTCACAGGAGAAGCCGATTGTGTAGAAAACCGTCAGAGTATAAAGTCTCACATGGAGAAAGGAGACTATGGTTATATCACGTCCGCCTCGTTCCCAGATAACTACACAGCAGAAGACGGACATTCATGTAGTGTTGTCATTAAGTCATGCAGTACATGTTATATAAAAATAACTTTGGAAAATGTGACATTTCCTCGATGCATCTTTAAACATTCCAAACAGAGACAAGTGTGTATAGCAGGGTATGTTACTAAAATTACACAGATACGTTTGTATAGCAGGGTATGTTACTAGAATTATACAGATACGTTTGTATAGCAGAGTATGCTACTAAAATTACACAGATACGTTTGTATAGCAGAGTATGTTACTAAAATTACACAGATACGTTTGTATAGCAGAGTATGCTACTAAAATTACAGAGATACGTTTGTTTAGCAGAGTATGCTACTAAAATTACACAGATACGTTTGTATAATATATCAGGATCCTCATTCGGTTACCATATTAAAAGTTTGTTTTTCAATTGTTGAATTGTACCTGTAGATCTACTTGTATAAACTTACAGGTTTATCTTCCAAATTTTACAAGGTTAGGAATGTTTGGGTCGTTGTACATGATCAAATTACGATACAGAGGGAAAATTCGAACTTTTAAAACAAATAGCCCTCTTATTGCTGTTATTAATAATGAGCTTACTTTATGTTATTTGCAAGCTGATATCAATGATCAAAGCTTCATATTTGTGTATCTATTACTTAGAGAAGTACTGAAGTAAAAGTCAAATCGCAGGTAAAAAAATGCCTAATTCAAAAAGACAAAAGTCAGAAAGCAATGTCTTTATCTAAACAGCAGACACTGAAAACTTAATCTTTAGTCACTAGCATACCTGCTTAGATTTCCATCATAACAGCAGTACAAAAAAATGCTTTCATAGTATCTCAACACTCAGGTGACAGGAGCGTTCTACCCTATCTAAATTGACAATCATTGTCAGTTTCCCGCTGAAGCACTCCAGCTTCTCCACTTATAAAAACTGATTGTCACGATATTGCTGATATTGCTTAAAGTGTCGTTAAAACACCAACTCAATCAAGCAGTATGAAATGTACACGTTAACCAAACATTCTAAACATTGCGATAAATCTACCAATGCTTATATTAATCTCTTTGTTTAATTAGAAAAAATACAATCATAGATCACACTCAAGCTCTGTAACATAATAAAATTATTGAAAATATCAATTCCGTTTCATGATAAACTGTTAAAAAAATGAAAATGCAACTATTAAGATTAAATTGATAACAGGTATATTATGAGAAACACTGGTTTGCAAAAAAAATATTTGTACCATACGCAATCGGGTTTGAGCCGTTTGGTTATAATTCAGCGACCATCAGTACAATTCTATCTAGTTCTCTTAACTATAAAAACTCTTATACATAGGGGGTGTGGCCATGGATGTTCTTCAAACTTCAAAAACTTACTAAACTTGATGACAAAAAACAAAAACAAAATATATTAATGGTTGCTTCGCACATTGATTGTCATGCACCTATGGCAACCAATGGCTTGGTCTTTGGTTTTCTATGTTTTGTTATGTGTACTATTATTTGTCTGTTTGTCTTTTTTCATTTTTAGCCATGGGTTGTCAGTTTATTTTCGATCTTTGAGTATGACTGTCCCTCTGGTATCTTTCGCCCTTCTTCTATGACCGTTTTAAGCCTACTGGTTATCCATGATTTTTAGCTGAAAATGCTTTTTTCATATAAATTTGCAACATAAAAACAAATATTTTTTTTATATATGCATTTTGATAACGTAGTTTAACAAGTGATATTTTATATCAATTTTTAACCAAAATCCCACATACCCCCCTTTTCGATGGTTCACGTAATTAAAAAAAAAACAGGTAAAGAAATTTTTGAAAGCTCACTTTAATTTTTGCGGACACATAACTTAATGTTAACCATGAATTCATAAATACCATAGTTTAATCTTATAAACCACGCAAAAACATAATGTGGAATTATGAAATTCTAAATATTCAAATGACATTTTCATTTTTTTTTGTCGTACCCTTTCATATAATAGGCCACACCTGTTTCTTTAGGTGTCCTGTACTAACTAGGAATATGGCAGTTGATATCAAATAGTTCGTTTCTATGTATGCATGTTGGCGTATGTTTGTGTAGCAGTTTAGTTTATTTATTTTTTTATAAATGTTAAAGTATTTGTAATCTTTTTAATTATTTAAAAGTGCTTACCGATAACCATAATAGCAATATATTTTAGAAATACAGTGATACGATAGTAGTTGTCATTCTATTGCTATCACCGTCAAATAACCTTTTGTATTTTTCATTTAAATGAACAACTTGTAACAAGAACTTTCTTAATCAGTATTTTGACGTACAGTTAATTTAAGCATTAATGAAAATGTATTGTATTTTCTAAATAATTCTTTCTCCATTTCACCTACATATTGTAAAGAAATTAATATTTGCTACTATTATTATCTCGCGTATAAGTTATAGAAAGTTCAAATCGTGATTAAACCGTTGCAATAACTTGACGGTTACATCACTTTCTGATAATTATCATTAAAACTGTACGTAGATAAGACTTTGGTTAAATACATGAAGGACAGATATGCTAAATAAATATTTGTTATGTAAACTAACGATTCCCTCTAAAGTGCGCGGTGCACGTGTTTTTGAAATTAATAGTTCATTTTAGGGTCTTCAATTATACTAAACCGACAACACAAGCTCAGATATAAGTCTTTCAGAGTCTAGAAAACTTTTTTTAATTTCTTAACCGATTAATATTTTTCCTGGACAATCTATTGTTTATATTTTTTCATGGTGAAAACGATTCTGACGTCAAATTTTCTTGCTTTCCTCTGATTTCAATTTTGTGACCTCTCAGAGAAAATGTGACCCTGTCTGAGGACGTCAGAAGGGAAAAATGTTTTCTATTGATCATTGAAAAATATTGATACATTATGTCTATATACCCCACCCCCATCCGCCAGAAATTGTCGAACTCCATTTTTGGCATGCAAAATGTGTATTGATGAGCTTTAGACAAAACCGGATTTCGTGCGATCCCATTCATTCTAATCCATTCTAACATTACGTTTCTTTTGTCTTTATTTTCATTTTACCAATAGTCCTACTGGTGGGTTTTAAGGTCAAATATATACTTAAATATCATTTGAATCATTAGTAGCATGTTAAAAACTAATCTCTTAACCTAAAATAACTTTAATTATTTTTCAGCTGTGATCATTTGCAAATCCACGAAGTCGACCCACCTTACATCAGTGTCACAAGGAGGAATTACTTTGGTTCTGATGAAGGACAGATCTATATTTCCCTCTCGTCTAATGTACAGATCAGACATTGCATGTCAAATAAAACCAGTGATCATGGTAAAAGGTTTCGTGTCAACTACGAAATTATGGGTAAGTTAAGCAAACACAGATATTTAAATTGTGAATTTATTTGTCAAAGTTTAAAAAAAAACCACAAAAGTGCATAAATACATATAATGATTTAAAAGAGAACATCTCTGTTTTAATGATCTTTAATACTGTGGATCGTTTACACTAGAAATATAATTCTTTCGTAGTTTTTTTGTTCTAAATAATCTTCAACTTCGCACCTAATTTGGCTGGGTTTTTTTTACTTTTTGGTTCGAGCGTTACTGGCGAGTCTTTTGTGGACGAAACCTGCTTCTAAGCCTGGTAACTATGACAAGTTTTTTTTTCTTTTCACGCATCGGTAGCATATACCTTCGGTTTTGTCTAAAGCTCGTCTATGCCAATTTTGCATGCAAAACATGCTAAAAAATTGAAATTGAAAAAAAACCTCTTTTATTAATCATTGTCTGTATTATTTTCCGTTGGTTGTTCTCTAATTCAACTTATTCAATTTATCGCAGACAAAATATATATAGTTCAAGGTATTCCATTAATCTCCGTCATCGACACATGTGTTCGATTTTGTCTAAATCATACTGAACATTAATTCTATTCAATAAGACCTATACAGAGTTGATAGGAAATAAAAAATCGTAATTTCATGTTTAGCAGCAAGTTCAAAAAGTTAATACAAGAAGTGTTACTTTGTTATGAAAGGTTTATTGCCATCTGTTTGTTTTATTCTCAAGTTATGAAATAAACCATAATTCAGTAGTATAGCATTTGTTATGTTGTGTATTCAGGCACTGAACTCTTTGTAATTTGCTACTGTTACTGTTCAACAGGTAAAAGGTTACCCAATGCGTAAAAATAACTCAATAATATTCAGTTATTACAACACACCATATAGTATACTCAGCTGTGTTAATATCTAAAGGACGAAAAAATTCGTTTCTTCATTCTTTTTTCAATCTTTTTTTAACTTATGTAAGTTCTATAGATAAAACAAGTGTTGACAACTAAGATGAGAATTAATAAAATATTTAAATATCTGATTCAAAACCTTATATCACAATTCTTTCAATTTTACAGCAACATCAAAACTTTATTTTTACACTATCTACACTTCTATATATTTCCATGCTTAATTGGACGATTTTCTTATAAAACAGGTATATTTCTACAAAAATGGTCATTACCAATACATGTTCCTTTTTTAAAGGGCATTAAAATAATAAATTTTCAAACAAATACACCCGTTTCAAAAAAAAAATATAAGGAAGATTGTATTATCAAAATTTTACAGTTTTCATTTATCGAAAACTATTGTTCGAGGTTAATGAATTTAAGTTCAACAAACAGTCGGTTTCCCTGTGCACATCTACTTTCCCAAATGTTTGTGTACTCACACAGAGTACAAATCATATAAAACATTCACATACATCATTTAGAAAAATCTTCTTTCAATAAAATCGAGAACACTCAAAACTATTTTCAGAGAAGCTGGAAACTAAGCAAGGCATGGTAACATCACCTTTTCCAACAAAGGAACCGAGCGGATACATCACGTCACCTAACTTTCCAGATGGGTATGCTCTAAATGGCGAAACATTTACATATACCTTACAAAATCTTGATCCTTATGGACATATACGATTAGTGTTTGATGATTGGGAAATAGCAAGGGAAAGTGAGATACAGGTAAAAAAATAATTAAGGAGGTAGACCTATGTTAAGAGAAATAACTCTTAAAATCGTCAGTACGTTTGTGTTAACTAATTTGGTAAAATATATTCTAAGCTTCTAGGTTACATAGATTATGTCCAATCTGTTTCAGGTAAATGCCTAAAATGTATTGTAGAAACTTGACTTTTACAAACGCATAACTGAATAAAAGACTTATATCCCTGAACCAAGGTCTTCCCCTTACATATAAAAAGGGAACCTACTGGTGATAAGATACATTTAGGCAAACAACATATAGATGATAGAAAAAAAAATTCAATCACCACAGCAAGATGACCTTTAACGGTGAATGTTTCATCTATATAATATTTTGTAAATTGTGCATGATACGTCAATGTAATGTTAACAGAGATAGATTTCAGAAGCTATAAATGTATTTTTAAAATTGAGAAGAATGGAAATGGAAAACGTGCCAAAGAGACAACAACCCGACCATAGAACAGACAACAGCAGAAGGTCACCAACAGGTCTTTTGTATGTTTTTGAACAAGCGAAATGACCAAAATGCAAATAGAAAAGATTCTTTGGCATGAACAATCTTAGACACTTGGCATTTGTATATTTTGAAAGGAATTATCGCTTTGAGATCTCAATTGAACTCAGTGACAGCATACAGACATGTGTTTTGATATATTATATAGAAAACTCGGTGTTTATGTAAGTGATAAAGTCATTAACAGCAGCGACAAAAAATAAAAGAAATGCGTATGCGTCTGTTAGTTTTATCCAAGATATTATCAATGTAGAATAATATATCTAGGTGTTTTGCATATATGTGCACATCAATAATTGATTTCTAATGATATAGTACTAGTACTTCATTCAAGTTTTCGGATACATATCAATTCCAGTGCAATGAGACACACTATTATTTTTATAAGTAAGTGATACTTTCCATATTGCGGTGAAAGAAAAGTTCTCGAAATAAATATTTAATATGAAAATTGTTTGTCTGGTTGTGAAAAGATATACAAATGTATATAGTATTTATGTTGTATTATATCATGATTTTTTTAATATGTTATAATCCCTATATATGGTTTTAGTTAAGAGCTTTTTCCCATTTTGTTGTTTAGCTATGCGCAACATGAATTGTAAAAGATAGGCGATTGAACTATATCAGTAAAATAAAAAAAATAATAAAAATAATCATTAAAGGGTGACTGATATACAACACATCACAATTTCGAGTAGTTCACCATTTACATCAACATGGTAAATATTTGTCACCAGATTCGCAATTACATACTTCTTCAGCACTAAAACAATGATGAATGTCTACTCAACGGCATAGTGGCCCTAAGCCAAATTAGACGAAACATGTTTTTTTTCTTCATGTTTCAATGCTCTGAGATACTGCTTTCATTCACATGCCACTGATGAGTATTATTTAGATGAAACGAACGTGTGGCGTACCATGTTATAAGCCTGGTATCTTAGATATGTTTTTTTGTTTATGGAAGAATTAATGAAATGGGTGATTAGTATATTCAAATTTTTAAAGGATTGTTTAAAATCTTTCTAAAAGAGGGACGAAAGATACCAGAGGGACAGTCAAACTCATAAATCGAAAATAAACTGACAACTCCATGGCTAAAAATGAAAAGGACAAACAGACAAACAAAAGTACACATGACACAACATCGAAAACTTAAGAATGGTGAAATTGAAAGTGCATGTGTTACTTAGCAATTCAATTACCATATACTAATAGATGCAAATTTCGATTAATCACGAGGTATTTAATTTACAATTTAGATGTATGATGGCCTGTATGCCCCCAAACCGGCTGGTGTTTATAGACGGAACAGCCGTCCGGTTATAGTATCACATTCCAGTACCATTATAGTCGTGTTCGTCACAGGCAAAAGTAACCATAGATGTTGTCAACCAATCGGATTCAAAGCCTCATATTTCTTTGTATCAGGTAAATATACAGTATTGAAAACATTCAGACTCCCATTTTGGGATCTGTGTTTTAGAAACACGGATTTAGATGAACAAATACCACATCATGTTACTGTATGTAACGTATAAGGTCTTGTGCTGAGCAATTCAACAAAAGAAATGTATTTATTTTCAATACTTGTATTTTATTTTACATTTCTAGTCGTTAAGCACCCACAAAGGTTATCAAAATCGATGGGTGCGGTTTACAAAATTTTCAAGAATGTATTACAAAAGTTTTCATATTTCAAATCGGATATAGTTTCCAACTATTTAAGATGGGGTAGATTTGACACCTTTATAAATTTAAGAATATTTGAATTAAAAAATACCTAGTATTGGGTACGTGATTTGTACGTTTAAGACAATTGCACACTAAGTGTAACCTTTATTACTTATATGGAGAGTTATGTTTATGACTTATTATCTTACAAATTTTTGGAATTTTAGTGTTAAAACAAAAATCTCACTGTTTATAAAGTATGAAACACTGAGTACGTCTTTGTGTATGGTAAGTGGTTTTGTTAAGAGATATTGACCTTTACCCTAGTATGTGATATAAATTCAAATGTGACGTAATTTTTGTGCCTTTTCACCACTTCGTATGTGACGTCATTTTTATGATTTTTTGCGTTGAGGCCTGGACTAAGTCGGGTTTGTCTATTTTTCTGTGTTGGTCTTTGCATTATGTATTCGGGTTTTATTTTCTGTAATTCGTTTATACTTCAGTTTCATTATGTATATCTTTTATATTCATTTGATAAAATTAACTGTTTGCATAGCATAAATTGTTCTAAATAATAAGGATGTTCTTATCCCAAGCATAAAAACATAGCCGTATTTGACACAACCTTTTTCAACTTTTGATCTTCAGTGTTGTACAACTTTGTACTTTTTTTCACTTTCGATCTTTTATATCTGGGCGTCACTGGTGAGTCTTGTGTGGACAAGGCGCGTTTTTGGCGTATTAAATTTTAAACCTGATGCCTTTTGTTATCTATTCATCATGTGTTTCTTTGTCTAGTACGTTCTCCTATTTATTTGTATTGTAGCCCTGTAATATTATGTTGTCATTTCAATGTTATATTTAACATTACCATTAAAGTGCGAGGTTTGGCATGCCACAAAACCAGGTTCAACCCACCATTTTTATCTTTAAAAATGTCCTGTACCAAGTCAGGAAAATGGCCATTGTTATATTATAGTTCGTTTCTGTGTGTGTGACATTTTAACGTAGTGTTTCCGTTGTGTCGTTTGTTTTCTCTTGTGTTTGAGTGTGGGTTCACATTGCTGTAAGACGTGTCACGGTACTTTTCTATCCCAAATTCATGTGTTTGGTTTTGATGTTGTATTTGTTATTCTCATTGGATTTTGTCTGGTGCTTAGTCCGTTTCTGTGTATGTTGCATTTTAATGTTGTGTTTCCGTTGTGTCGTTTGTTTTCTCTTGTGTTTGAGTGTGGGTTCACATTGCTGTAAGACGTGTCGCGGTACTTTTCTATCCCAAATTCATGTGTTTGGTTTTGATGTTGTATTTGTTATTCTCATTGGATTTTGTCTGGTGCTTAGTCCGTTTCTGTGTATGTTGCATTTTAATGTTGTGTCGTTGTTCTCCTCTTGCATTTGATGCGTTTCCCCTCAGTTTTAGTTTGTTGCCCCGGTTTTGGTTTTTGTCCATGGATTTACGAGTTTTGAACAGCGGTATACTACTGTTGCCTTTATTTATATACCTCATAGTCATATTAGACCGCAACCTATATTAATAAGAGTAATATTGCATATATCACTAGATGAGCTGGAATTATAACCTTTTCGAGCACCTGTACTCGCTCCTGCTTTTTGCAGGGGATCGTGTTGACAGATCTTGTGTTTTCTGTGTATTGTTTTGTTATTGTTTTTCTATTCTGTTGTTGTTTTTTCATGGCGTTGTCTGTTTATATTGCACTTATGTTTTTACTGCCAAATGGTATCTTTCTTTATCTTTTCATCAATGTTCAATTTTTATAAGACTCAGACGATTAAAAGATTGACATACTGTGGATGAGGATTGTATGTTGACATGTTTATTTATTTAGTTTTGTTGTTGTTTAATTGACTGAATATTTATTTGCAAAAGCATATAGGACAAACTATGGCAGTACATAATATATACACAATGTGACAAAAGACTGATAACAGAGAACAATATTATGATAACGTAGATAACCAATAATATTATATCTAGCTTTCCATGCATTCTTCAAATAGTTACAGAGCTTAATTTTAAGTGATCTAGAAATAGCTTTCAACAAACAAGATAGTTTAAAAAATATTAGGCCATGAACATTTTAAATAGCGTGGCAGAAAAAATATTCTTATTGCCCAATATGCTAGACATGCCAATACAAAATGTAATTAATTATCCATCGTTTTTAACAGAAAAATGTTCATATCTAATTAAAAAATTACCATAATTTATTGTAAAATAGTGTTTTATAAACTCAATTTAAGACAAATTATACATGAGAAATACTCACAACAGGTTATGACATTATTTGTTTGTGCTGTATTTGTGTCACATATTTTTGTCCTTTCAGCGATATTTTTAACATTGTCATTAAACGGGAGGTTTGGATAGCCATTAAACCAGGTTCAACCCACCATTTTTGTTTGGTAAAATGTCTTGTTCAAAGTCAGGAATATGGCAGTTGTTATCAAATAGTTAGTTTCTATGTATGTTGGAGTTTGTTTTTGTCACACTTCAGTGTTCCGATATACTATTGTAGCCTTTATTCATGAAACGTCTTACTAAATAAGCTAATCATAAAAACATTTATAGCCTTAATTTAAAAACAAATATATTTTAGGAATTATCGTTTGATATCGTGTAGACTTTTCCTCAACAAACTTTTTTTAATTTTATTTCTTGAATATGTATTTCATATGCTATTTCATCATATATTATAAGATATTTTATTGTATGGTCGTAAGAGTTGATTCAAAGTTTCTTTGACGAGTTTTTTGTTTACTTAGGAATAGATTACCTAAGATGAATTTGGCAAAACTTTTAGGAAATCTTGGTCCTCAATGCTCTTCAACTTCGTACTTTATTTGGCATGTTAACATTTTTTTATTCGAGCGTCACTGATGAGTCTTTTGTAGACGGAACGTGCGTCTGGCGTAAATATAAAATTGTTATCCTGGTATCTATGATGGGTTTATTTACAACCACTGGGTGTATGCCACTGCTGGTGGAGATTTATTTCCCCGAGGGTATCACCAGCTCAGTAATCAGCACGTGTGTGTTGACTTGAGTTATCATTGAAATGTTCATAATTATAAATTAACTGTTAACAAAATTTTGAATTTTTGAAATACTAAGGCTTTTCTACCTCAGGAATAGATAACTTTAGATGTATTTGGCAAACTTTTAAGGAAATTTTAGTTCTCAATGCTCTTCAAGTTCGTACTTTATTTGGCCTTTAGCATTTTTTTATTCGACCGTCACTGATGAGTCTTTTGTAGACGAAACGCGCGTCTGGCGTAAATATAAAATTGTTATCCTGGTATCTATAATGATATAAAAAAAGAAGATGTGGTATGATTGCCAATGAGACAACTATCCACAAAAGACCAAAATTACACAGACATTAACAACTATAGGTCACCGTACGTCCTTCTACAATGAGCAAAGCCCATACCGCATAGTCAGGTATAAAAGGCCCCGATAAGACAATGTAAAGCAATTCAAACGAGAAAACTAACGGCCTTATTTATGTAAATTATGTTAAAAAAAATGAACGAAAAACAAATATGTAACACATAAACAAACGACAACCACTGAATTACAGGCTCCTGACTTGGGACAGGCACATACATAAATAATGTGGCGGGGTTAAACATGTTAGCGGGATCCCAACCCTCCCCCTAACCTGGGACAGTGGTATAACAGTACAACATAAGGCAGCAACCATTTGATTTTCTGGGGAGGGGGGGGGGGGGGGGGCTATGGTTTTTTTTGGAAAAAAAAGTTTGTTTCCAGTTTTTGGAGAAACAAATAATTTGTTTTTGATTCTGAGAAAAAAAAATTGTTTGTTACACCCTCAGCTGCCACTATATGTAATGCTAAAATTGAAAGAAAAAAATTGTTTTCGACTTGTCGCGAAAAAAATAGATTGTTTTTCGCCGCAGGTGAAATAAAAAATTTGTCCAGAAACCCCAATCCCCCCCCCCCCCCCCCCCCCATTTAATAATACAGGGTTAACCTTAGCGTAATTGTTGTAGAGCTAAGGGACATTGGTTATAACCAGTAGTGAAATAAAATATTCAAAGTTGAAAAAAAAAGAATTTATCTACATTCGGTTTTTATACTCTCTCTTTTAGAGAAATCCCAGAAATTGAATACACGAAAGATAGCATATTCTATTCGTCTAAATAACAGCCCAACAAAGATACATCTGTCAGTTTGTAGCAATGTTTTTTGTTCTTCCCTAGCCGGGGTTCGAGCTGATGCTACTGAGATATCATGACACCAAATCGCCTTGCACTATAACCGACGCAATAGACCACTCGAAAACAAAGACTCTACATATATATATGTATATAATAAAACCATTTAATTATTACGAGTACTTTAATTAGTTATCAAAAGTACCAGGATTATAATTTTATACGCCAGACGCGCGTTTCGTCTACATAAGACTCATCAGTGACGCTCAGATCAAAATAGTTAAAAAGCCAAACAAATACAAAGTTGAAGAGCATTGAGGACCCAAAATTCCAAAAAATTGTGCCAAATACGGCTAAGGTAATCTACTCCTGGGGTTTTATGGTACTGATCATTTCCTTGAGACTGTTTTAATCGTAGCTGTACGAAAAGAGTTTTGTTTTTGTTAAAAGTACATTTAAAATTGTAAGAAGTTGTGTCATATGATAAATAAGACGTAATACTTATCGTCTCCAGTGTATTAATTTGTGGAGATTATTTAACTATTTACTGAGTATTTACTTAATGGATGCAGAAAAGGTCAGCATTTTGCTACATGACGAAAAGCAATCAGTACATAAATATGCAGTAATACTTGACAAAAAAGATGATGATTTATTTTTAATGGGACACCTCATCGGCAATTCATGTTATTAATGTCGTTTCATTGTGATGTGTATAAAGGGCACAATCGAACATCATGTTCAGGCGATATTATAATTGCATCATTAAAATAAAACACTTTTGAAAATGTGTGCTAATCTTTTATTAATGAATGAAATTATTGACACAATTTTAACACGTAACATGCCTCAATTTTCAGAAAACTGATAAACTTTAATAAGCATGAAATGTTTGTGTAGAATTACCAACAGTACTTTTGAATAAATTAAAGTTTGATAAATTATCGTTTCCAAGGAGTTGATAATTAAATATGAGTTAATCCATAGCTTATTGTAAAGCAAATGACCTAAATAAAACGGAGTAGTATTCGCCCAATAAAAGTTGTTATGGACGCAAAAAATTACGAAAAAAACAACTGTTCAAAAACATTAAGTGCACCTGAAGATCGGGCATATCCTGTGGCACAAGTTGTAATCCACAAAAGTGTAAATCTTTGCTGCTAGTCACTCAATTATATTAATTAGCTTTCTAACCTTCCTTATTCATTGTGCATATATAGAGAATTGTAATGGATATAGGAAGATGTGGTATGAGTGTCAATGAGATAACTCAAATCCAAGTCACAATTGATAAAAGTAAACCATTATAGTTCAAGGTACGGTCTTAAACACGGAGCCTTTGCTGACATCCAACAGCAAACTAAAAAGGGACCAAATAAATACTAATGTAAATAAAGGCAACAGTAGTATACCGCAGTTCAAAATTTATAAATCGATTGAGAAAAAAACAAATCCGGGTTACAAACTAAAACTGAGGGAAACGCATCAAATCTAAGAGGAGAACTACGACAAAATCATTCAGACGGGAAAACCAACGGTCTAATCTACATAGAAAAAAAGAAAACAACGAGAAACACTTATGAACCACATCAACAAACGACAACTACTGAATGTTTACTCAGTTGTGTTGTACAATGTTGTGTAGACGATGTATCTTTACAAAGTATTTGCTGCTGGATCACGATAATTTTGGATATTCGGATTTTTTCTGTTGATTAGTATATTCAAGCGTTTTATTTTGTACGGTTTTACAACATTACTATAAGACGTGTCACGGTACTTTTCTATCCCAAATTCATGTATTTGGTTTTGATATTATATTGATTATTCTCATCGGATGTTGTCTAATGCTTAGTCCGTTGCTGTGTGTGTTACATTTTAATGTTGTGTCGTTGTTCTCCTCTAATATTTAATGCGTTTCCCTCAGTTTTAGTTTGTTACCCCGATTTTGTTTTTTGTCCATAGATTTATGAGTTTTGAACAGCGGTATACTACTGTTGCCTTTATTTATGGACCTCTGCCTTTTTTATTTAAGTTGGAGGTCGGTGTTTTTGTTTATATTACGAATATCTCTCAATTGTTGCAGAAAAGACAATGTTTTTTTTGCCTGAAGAAATATAATCAGAAGACAAGTGCATATTTTGACAATACAACGTGAATGCTTCTTTAGAGTAATGACAAAAATCAACAGCAATGTGTTCCAAATCTGATCTCTGTCATACCATTTAGATACATATAATAATGTCATAGCGGAGACAGTTTTCATGCGCGACATTCAAAAAACATAACTTCTTGAAATGTGTGCTAAACTTTCTTTAATGAAATGAATTGCAAGTACTGTTAATAGCCATCAAAGGTACCGGGATTGTAATTTAGACACGCGTTTCGTCTACATTAGACTCACCAGTGACGCTCAGATCAAAATAGTTATTAAGCCAAACAAGTACAAAGTTGAAGAGCATTGAGGACCCGAAATTCCAAAAAGTTGTGCCAAATATGGCTAATGTAATCTATTCCTGGGATAAGAAAATCCTTAGTTTTTTTTCAAAAAAATCGAAGTTTTGTCAACAGGATATTTATAAAAAGACCACATAACACCGAAGTGCTGACTACTGGGCTTGTGATACCCTCAGGGACGAAAGAAACGTACACCATCAGTGGCATCGACCCAGTAGTGTAAATATTTATCAAAGGTAACATTATTTTAATTTAATATGCCTGACGCGTAACACTTTAACAAATGACATTTATCTATTTCAGAAAAGTTTTGGGCAGATAAACCAAATAACAGTAAGTTTTTTGCATTATTTTAAGGGAAAGAGAGAGTGAAAAGAAATGTTTGCGCTACTTTTAGTATTATATATTAGACTATTTCTGTCGGAACAAGTAACTATCTTAAGTCACTGCGGTCGGACGGACCTAATTTACCCAAATTTCAGAACGCTCTAAATTTATATAAGAATTGAAAGTATGAATAAGCATTGATAAAACATACACAAAGCTAATACGTATATTAATTATGATTATGGCGTTGGGGTTTGGGCTTGTTCGGATGTGTACATTTTGTGTTGCAAATGTCTGGTTATGTAATGTATTTCAGTTGTTTCCTGTAATTAGTTAATATTTCAATTCTATCATGTACAGCTTCTGTTTAATAATTTTATAAATTTACTGTTTGCAAAAGTATAAATTATTCTAAATAATAAGGATGTTCTGGTAACTAACAGAAAACCCTGGTCGTTTTTGGCACAACGTTTTTGATCTTTTGGTCCTCGATGCTGTTCGACTTTGTGCTTGTTTCGGCTTTCAAACTTTTGTATCTGGGCGTCACTGGTGGATCTCGTGTGGATAAAATGCACTTCTGACGTATTAAAATTTTCAACTTGTTGCCTTTTGTTGGCTGTTGTTCGTGTGTTTCTTAGTCAATTGTATTCTCCAATTTATTTATATTGTAGTCCTGTGGTGTTGGGTTGTCATTTTAATGTTATATTTCACATGGCTATGAAAGGGGAGGTTTGGCATGCCACACAACCAGGTTCAACCCGCCATTTTTTTCTTTAAAAATGTCCTGTACCAAGTCAGGAATATGGCCATTGTTATATTATAGTTCGTTTCTGTGTGTGTTACATTTTAACGTTGCGTCGTATGTTTTCTCTTAATTTTGAGTGTAAATTCACATTGCGATAAGACGTGTCACGGTACTTGTCTATCCCAAATTCATGTATTTGGTTTTGATGTTATATTTGTTTTTCTCGTGGGATTTTGTCTGATGCTTGGTCCGTTTCTGTGTGTGTTACATTGTAGTGTTGTGTCGTTGTTCTTCTCTTATATTTAATGCGTTTCCCTCAGTTTTAGTTTGTTACCCCGATTTTGTTTTTTGTCTATGGATTTATGAGTTTGAACAGCGGTATACTACTGTTGCCTTTATTATTCATATATAATAATTGTTCACATGCTTGTTCTAAACAATATGAAATGCATTGCCTTGTCGTTATTTTATACCATTCTTTCGTTGTTATCCTACATTACACAAAATTAGTACATGCACAGCAAAAAAAAAAATAAGATTCCTGTTGTTTATTTTCTAGATTGTAGTATAAAACTTGACAAGAAATCAGGAGGTGTTCTTGAATTAAATCAAGTAATGGAAATAAAGCCGGCAATATATGACTGTATATGGATAATAAAGCGACCTCAAGGACGAACTTCAGATGGTATTTTATTACGATTGGTCGAGATCGTTATGGGTCAAGGTAAGATTTAGTTTAACTATACGATAACTTTGGCATTTAACTGCGTCAACGAAACGTTTTCCAGTAGTCTGTACGTCTGTGTTGACATAGAATTATCATTGAAATGGTCATGATTATTCATGAACTGTTTATAAAACTTTGAAAAAACGAAATACTAATTTTCTATCGGTGCAATATATAATCTTAGAGAATCTACATAAGAAAACGCTTGTAACAAGTCAGGAATATGACAGTTGTTGTCTATTCGTTTAATGTTTTTAATCTTTTGAATTTGCCATTTGATGAGTGACTTTCCGTTTTGAATTTTCCTCGGAGTTCAGTATTTTTGTAATTTTACTTAGCTGTACTTGGTAAAAAAAAAGAGGGACGAAAGATACCAAAGGGACAGTCAAACTCATAAATCTAAAACAAACTGACAACGCCATGGCTAAAAATGAAAAAGACAAACAAACAACAGCACACACGACACAACATAGAAAACTAATGAATAAACAACACGAACCCCACGAAAATGTTCGGTATATTTTGTTTTCAGTGTTTACCTTAATTGGTTTTATAATTTGCTTGAATCAATCAATTATTTTGGCTTTTGTTGCAGGATGGATAAAGTATGGTAACAACAGTTTGGAAATAAGAAATGGAGCTACTTCACTGGGAAAACTTATTGTCTCTTTCACATCCAGTAACATCAGTTATGGAATGTGGTTGAGTTCTACTGACACGGTTTATATTAGACTGCGAGGGGCGTTGGAACCCGAGGACAAACTTAAATTTATATATACAGTGGTTGACAATGCAACAGATGGTAATTTTTATTGCATTATTCTAACATGACGTCCTTCAAACGCTTTGAGTACACACCCGTGGTAAAATATGAATATATTGCCAGTGCTGTTCCGATTGTACTCCCACGTCATATGCTTTTTTAAGAATGAGATACCCGACGTCATAGAACAATGACGTTAGAATGTAAGCATTTTACGGGAAAATACACGCTTGTGAATCCGAAAATCATCACAAGGAAACATACACAAATGATGCTAAAATGTGGCAAAAGCCCTTTATTGTACATCATATAAGACATATAAATAAATTATCATTCAAATTCATCCAAAACTGTCTAAATACATTATTTTAAATAGTTTAATCATGTCACTAATGCAGTTTGCTCCGTTCTTTTACGCTAGTTTATTAGAGCGTTTATTTATGGGAACGGCAAATATTTGCTTACACCTAGAGCGCTTCGATCCAAAAGAATTGCCGTATGTGTCCTATCAGAATCGAAATAATTCATGGGGGCTTGAATATATCTAGATTTTACCACGGGTTGTCCCTTTATGCCGATATTTTACCCCTCGCTATCGCTCAGGGGTAAAATATTTGTCATAAAGGGCCAACCCGTGGTAAAATCACGATATATTCAAGCCCCCATGAATTATTTCTTAATTTTTACCGAACAACATGTATTGTAAGAAAGTAATACGAAAAGTTTAGAATTATGATATATCAGTAAAATAAAGGATAGAGAGGACAAATAAGAAACTTGCATGTTCAAAAAACTTACATTAAAATCTTCATATTTAGAAAATCTGTAGATGTGTTATTATTGTCAATGAGATAATTATCCATCAAAGACAAAAGATAAACGTAAGGGCGCTAACGGTTCGTTAGATCAGTTTTAAACATACAAAACCATTAAGCTCAGTTTATTGGGACTGAAAAATGTGACGCATGAGTTGTCCTCTTGTTTAGTTTCTAAAATAGCATTACAAAAGATGGGCGAATAATACCAGCGGGACAATCAAACTTACAGATCGAAATTAAACTGACAACGTCATAGATAAAAAATATAAAGACAAATAGACAAATAAAAGTACACAAGACACAACATAGAAAACTAAGACTAAGCAATGATTATAACTGTTAATTATACAATTATAACAATTCATGGTAAATAGTTGGGTTTTTTTTTCCTATTTATACGATAACATGTCGGGAGAGTATGTTTATCACAAAAGAGGGACAAAATATACCAAAGGGACAGTCAAACTCATAAATCTAAAACAAACTGACAACGCCATGGCTAAAAATGAAAAAGACAAACAAAAAACAGCACTCATGACACAACATAGAAAACTAAAGAATAAACAACACGAACCCCCAAAAAACTAGGGGTGATCTCAGGTGCTCCGGAAGGGTACAAATGTTATGGTACAATTTCCTTTAAAATGCGATCGCAGATTCGAAATAAATGTTTGATCATGTCTCTGGTGTAAATTTAATTTTTGCAAAATATATCTTTTCAATCGAAACGTAGACTACAGCAGTCAGGGTCCTTATATTCATGTTGTCTTGAGTTGCTTATATTTACATTAGATCTAGGTATATGTAGTTTATAACTTAATTTCTAATGAAACATTATTTTTTGTTTATTTCTATTATTATATTTGATAGCTGGATGTCCCAAGCCTTCAGATTATTTATGTGGAAACCTGTGGTGTATTGACAAGAACTTAATGTGCGACTCAGTTGACCATTGTGGTGACAAAACAGATGAAACACCACATCTGTTATGTTCTATGTCAGGTAGGTAGGTAGAACTTAATTCGAGGTTTAGTATGACGTCCATAATCACTGAACTAGTGGGCAGCTAAAGGACTCCTCCGGGTGCGGGAGGTTTTCGCTGCATTGAAGACCCATTTGTGGCCTTTGGCTGTTGTCTGCTCTATGGTCGGGTTGTTGTCTCTTTGGCACATTCCCAATTTCAATTCTCAATTTTACTTAATGCAGACATACTTACTAAGGATAAAGAACAGGTGAAAAGATACCAGAGGGACATTTAAACTCATAAATCGAAAATGAACTGACATTGCCATTGATAAAAAAAACAAAAAAAAAAACATTCAGACAAACGGTATTACACAAAAAACAACATAGAAAAATAAATATAATACCCAACACGAACCCCACAAAAAACTGGGGGCGATCTCAGATGCTTTGGAAGGGTAAGGACATCCTGCTCTACATGTTGTCTCGTCGTGTTGTTAATGTGCAAGTCAACCAAGTACACATTTTGTTTTCAGAATAACTGAGCTTGGTTAAAATTAATTTGTCACAAAAAATATGAACATATAAAAAAAAGAAGATAGAGATGACTGCCAATAAGAAAATCCTAACCATTTATATAGTCATTCAAAAAAGTCACAGAAATGACAAATCCAAATCAATAGCAAAAGAGAGACGAAAGATACCAAAGGGACAGTCAAACTCATAAATCTAAAACAAACGACAACGCCATGGCTAAAAATGAAAAAGACAAACAGAAAAAAACATTAGTACACATGACACAACGAACTTTCGAGTTCGATGAATTTCAGTCAAAAACTTTGGTTTTAGTAACCATCATTCTTGCGTTTAGGGTTCGTCACTTCCGTTCCAAATATTGAGCCAGTGGTTGGAAACTATAAAGCTATATTGCACGAAATATTATGAAAATTATTCTCAGATAGTCTTTCAGCACTGCTGCCATTATTGGAATTGGGATTAAGTACCTACAGAAAAAATAATATTTTCTAGTTCATCCTGCACACTGATGATCACTTAGACGCTTGATGAACGAACGTTTACAGTGCAGGGATACATGCGATTCCCTCTATCTGGTAAATGACGTCATAAAGGCGCGAATAATTGACGAGTTTTTTCTGGTGACGGATAAACTCGAAAGTGGTCTATTCAAACGAGATAACGTGGCCTAGTTGTGTATATAACAATGAGCGATAAACAAATATGATATACAGCAACTATGATATACAGCAACGAACGACATCATCTGACGTTTATCACCGATAACTTGTAAAAAAGAAACCATAAATTGTATTGAACATGAAAACCATACATCATTATTAAATATCGACTGCTTTGCTCTTACTTGCTTTCAAAGTGATACCAAAGCAGTTTATTTTGTAACTTATTGCTCAGAACACTCATATGTTACTGATAGCTTTATGTTGTCTCTTTTGAAGATTTATGGAACAGATGGACTATAAAAAAGGACGACAAAGGTACGATTTTTTTTTGATCTCTTGAGACGCTTAGTAAAACTTTCATAATAGCTTAGTTGTTGTCTAAAAAGGGTGTTTAATTTGTGCCTATATTTTCTCCAAAACTTGATGAGTGTGCATGTTCGATATAACATTTATAATATTTGATGGTTTTATGTATAGTTAAGATCATTGTTAAGTGTTATAGTTGAAAATTCTTGATATCTGACATACTTTAAGAATATACACTGCGTATCAGTCAGGAATCTACTTCGTCAGAATTATCTCCCCATTACGCCAGTTCATTTTTACAATCGTAGAAATGGAAGCCATTGAAGGGATGACGCGCTACCAATTTTGCTCATGGAAACCGATAAAATTATCCACATTGCACCTTAACGATCCTTATATGTCAGTTGTATTTTAAAAGACAAATGTATCAACTAGCTAATGAGCATCAGTTAATGATCTTGTCAGCATTGATTCAACTTAAAACTATTGTCTAATCGGTTGTCAGGTGGAATTTTCGAAAATTCATAAACATTTAAAAAAATATAATTAAAATTTCGTGGAAGGGCAGACTAGATTTTTGTAGTGTATAAAGACTATAAACCCTAGTTTTAACACACAAAAGATTTTATTTTTTCAAAGATATGCATTTTCATCATCCAACTTGAAAGACTGTCGTCAAGTACTTTCAGTAAAAAAATAGTTGTTCGAACACACCTTCATTGTTTTTGTGACTCATTACATAGGTATTTCACTTGACCTATATATTTCATCTTTTAGTACTGTTATTTTTTTGTGTTATAAAGTAAATCTGTAGCTTTGATATATAAAAATAAAAAAATCTGAAGCGAGACGATGTATGAAATAATCTTACTTTGTACGATGTCAAGACAAAATATTCAACTCAAACACGCCCTAACATAAAAAGGTGCACTCGATTTTCTCTTTTCGATACAATTGTTACCCATTTTTTGGAATTTTTTCTTTAGTCATATAATGGAAGGGCAGACACGAAAATTACTGAACCAATAGATTGATATGTTTTCCGTCCGTGGTAATTTTTTCAAAAAAATCGGAGGTTATGCATTTTCTTCATCCACCTTGAAAGATACCCATGTCGTCGACTTGAAATCTAATTGTTCTGCTCAACTATGTACTAGATAAATTGAAAACTTATGCAAATGGTGTTTTTAAAATAAAAAACCTCGTAATTGAGGAGAAAATTGTAATTTTTTTTGTTTCTATTAACTTTTAAAATTTTTGTCACTATAGTAAACAATACAATACACATTTTTCGCCTTCTCTATCAAAGAGCTTCGATTCTTTTGTTCTATTTCAACCGGGTTTCCGACTGGTATATGTTCAGGACCATAGGAGTATTTGGACCATACACGTATGGTCATGACCATATGGGTATATACTCATATTGTCCGACCATACGCGTATGCTCCGACCGTACGCGTATGGTCGGTGTAATTAACAATCTGTTACAGTTTACTTTTAATACTTCTAAACTCTTCATATGGTATGACCGTTCATTTAAAAGACGCTATCATATAGGTAATTTTATTAGTATGTTATAATAAAAAGATTAACTAAATGAAAACGTAGTTAATTTGACTTACTTGTCAAAACTATAATAAACACATTTTATACCGATGGTCATTACCTATGGTCATTACCTATTTGTTATTACAAGTGAATGTCAATATTTGGACTTAAAACAATAAATTCTAAAAAATTCTCAATGAACTGTTACACAAGAGTTACTGGAAAGTAACACAGTTTAAATAAGTTGTCTTGTGAATATGGTGTACTGCAGTCATGTTACGATATTTGAGATCTAGAGCTTCTTAAAAACATCGTACATATATCGGAATGGCCCAAGACTCGGTATCACTCAGGCGCGGATCCAGGGGTGTGGGGTTTCGGGGGTTGGAACGCCCTCTTTTTTGAACGATCAATGCATTTGAATGGAGACATGTAGTTGGACCCCCCCCTTTTTTGTCCTGGGTTAGGACCCCCCCCCTTTTTTTAAATTGGCTGGATCCGCCCCTGTCACTGTAAGCAGCTGCAAAAAGGCTAGCTTTTCACTAGCAAACAAAAGTTGTAGATAAAAAGGAGCGTGCACAACCGCACAACCAAGACTTGCAAATGCGAAAAAGCTATGATACCGTGAGGAAGTAAAGGCAACACAAGCCTACATGCAAGAATGTAATTAGCGATAAAAACTAACTATGGCGTCAATATTTAATATTTACGTAGTATCTGAATTATAAAAATAATACAAACCATCATTGTTTTTTTAGATCATTTTTTTGTATTATTGAAACTTTTATAACGTAATTAAAAAAAAAACCTATATGGTTCGACCCGCTAATAACCAAACGAGTATAATACTCATATGGTGCGACCATACGCGTATGGTCGGACCATATGAGTATACGCATATGGTCATGACCATACGCGTATGGTCCAAATACTCATATGGTCCGAAACATATACATAAGAGGTCTTATAATATTTACAACTGTACTGCAAGGTTTTCCATTAACAAATTGACCATGTTCCTTTACTTATGTAAATAATGTATATATCATATAGCTGAAAGTAAGGCGACTTCTGGTGCTAAGACAGCCTAAGTAAGGATTTAATAGCTTTATGGTTTTACACTATATGTAATAAAGTTGCAAACAGAAGAAGTAGGGGTTAGCATGGACAAAATGAAATAGCACCACATAGAAAAAACCAGAGGACTCAGATATCTTGTAACTAAGAAAAAAAAATTGAAAAAAATTGAGAGAACATCCATTAAGTTTTTCAGACATCCACATTTTATATAATACCTCATACAATTTTCACAAACAAATTTTTTATGATTCCTTCATATTTTTATAACTTTTTATTAGATGTTACTCTTTGGAATTAAAGGCTTAATTAAAAAAAACTCATCTCCCAAAATAAATTCCTGTCCAGCACTATATCACTAAAGTACTGTTACCTTAATGTATGGTAATAAAAGTCATTTTGAAGAATTTTATTGTTATTGTAAACACTTAAAAGACCTTGTTCACATCAACAAACTCTACTGAAATTAACTTACTGCTTTAAAGTTTTGTTTTTTTTCAATATTTTAAAATGACGTACAGTTCAAATGCTTTATGAGCACTTACAGGTGTTGACATTCATACTATTTGAATCAAGAAAGGGGTTTTATAGGTGGCACGGAAGTATTTCCTAGCCCATAAGGGATAATGATAGCCTTTTTAGAATTTTCACCACTTTCTAACACTGCAAAAAATTCTACATTTACAGTTAACTGAATTACTTTCATTTTACTATTCAGAAATGAATTTGAATATGTATCATAGATATAGGAAGATGTGGTGTGAGTGCCAATGAGACAACTCTCCATACAAATAACAATTTAAAAAGTAAACCAGTATAGGTTAAAGTACGGCCTTCAACACGGAGCATTGGCTCACACCGAACAACAAGCTATAAAGGGTCCCAAAATTACTAGTGTAAAACCATTCAAACGAACCAACGGTCTAATCTATATAAACAAAACGAGAAACGAGAAACACGTATATATTACATAAACAAACGACAACTACTGTACATCATATTCCTGACTTAGGACAGGTGCAAACATTTGCAGCGGGATTAAACGTTTTAATGGATCCAAACCTTCTCTCTTTTTCTGAAACAATAGCATAACATCACAACAAAGAAAAACATACGATAAAATATCAATTGGCAGACTTAACTCAATCAAAAAACGTATGATTAAACAATGAACGAATAAATTTGATCTGCGATATCTGAATACAAATGCACAGTTAATTAAATATTAGAGACAAACATTCATGACCAAAAAGCTAACAAACAAATTCAAACACAGGACATGACTGAGAAATATTTAACCAATCAATGTTCACTTTAGAAAAAAACCGTTTTTTTTTATAATCTTGAAGTTTATACAAATGTTGTAAGAATAAGTGAAAAATTGAAGATATTACAAATAATCAAAGCTGGTGTACAGACAAGATCCATATAAATAAAAAATAACAAAAAAGTTATAAACAGTATCAACAGGTCGAATTAACAAGAAAATACGATTTGAGAGTACTCGCGCATCATGACCGTTTACTTTTTTTGCTATTTTTAAAAACCTAAGGCCACTAGTACTTTTAGGTCTTTTATGGTGCAGTGAATACAAAATTTTAAAAAATTCTCAAAAATTCATTTTCATCTGTATGTAAAATTATTTCATATTTTTCTACACCTGATTTATCCCTCAGTTTGGGAAAGTATGTTCAGTTGATACTGTATTTTTTGTTCAATCACACTGTTTAGATACATTTACCTAAATAGGGTACACAAAAGAGCAGCCTAAATTCTGGAATGCAAATACTACCGTGCCACCTATATGCATAACCTGTTTAGAGTTTAGTGATTAGTTTGTAACCCGGATTTGTTTTTTCTCAATCGATTTATGAATTTTGAACACCTGTATACTACTGTTTCCTTTTTTAGAGTCATGACGCTCACTTGGTTTAATCAGCATAGCCATCTATCCAATACTTGTGTTCAGTGTTGATATCATAGCCTTCTATCCAATACTTGTGTTCAGTGTTGATAGCATAGCCTTCTATCCAATACTTTTGTTCAGTGTTGAGCAGTTAGGCTGAACTAATGTCATTTAAAACGACCATTAGTCTTATATTTATATTTTATATTGCAGGTGGTGATGTCAGTAACCCAAGTAAAGCAGTTTTAATCAACCCTTGTCTCGACGGATTTGAATGTCAAAATTATGATCAGTGCATACCTCGTTCTAATGTTTGTGACGGCTACATGGATTGTGAAGACAAATCAGATGAAATATATTGTGGTAAGACCTTGTTTGGGTTACATGTTATTTACATAAGGAGATTTAATATTCAGAGCGCTATGGATAGTTGGCAGATATCATATGATAAACTTTTTAAATCGTAAGCAAAAGTATATATCCTATGGTAAGCCTTTAAAACAGTAGAAAATGGCACATATTGTAAGGTAAACTATTAAAACTTTGGGGAAAAGCAAACATCGTGAGGTAAAACATCAAAACAGTGAAACCCTAGTACAAATTGTAAGGTTATATATTAAAGGGTATTAGTGTCCTCTCTTGACACATGTGAAGCAGGATCTGCTTACCCTTCCGGAGCACCTCAGATCACCCCTAGTTTTTTTGGTGGGGTTCGTGTTGTTGAATATAAGGACCCTGACTGCTGTAGTCTACGTTTCGATTGAAAAGATATATTTTGCAAAAATTAAATTTACACCAGAGACATTTATTTCGAGTCTGCGATCACAATTAAAGGAAATTGTACCATAACATTTGTACCCTTCCGGAGCACCTGAGATCACCCCTAGTTTTGTTTTTTTTTTGGGGGGGGGGGGTCGTGTTGTTTACTCTTTAGTTTTCTATGTTGTGTCATATGTGCTGTTGTTTGTTTGTCTTTTTCATTTTTAGCCATGGCGTTGTCAGTTTGTTTTAGATTTATGAGTTTGACTGTCCCTTTGGTATCTTTCGTCCTTCTTTTACGCATTTAGATGAACTATTTTTCAGCATTATGAATAACAATTGTTTTTCAAAATATAATCGCATGTTAAAAGATTGTTATCAGTTTTGCTCGCAAATACTAGTATCAATTCTATTGCACTGTTGGAATAAATTTACTAATACATTTCTATCGGAAATGTATTTAATCTTCTTTTTTCCTGTTGTATCAATTATTTTAAATCATTAAAATTGATCGCATGCACACAGTTTATAATCAATTAATGTTTCACCATCTATTAGATCAGTACATTAACTATTAATTTATTTGTTTCGTTTCAGAATACTATTTAAACACAGCCCATCCGTCGGCAATTACAAAAGTATACGTTTATGCAGTTATGATAGTTTTATGCATTCTTCCAACTTAGAGACTAATGAACATGAACACGTTAAACTAACAAACCAAATAGGCGAATAGCTACTGTAATATTCGCTCTAAAAGAGTACACCAACTGCTCCGGAACTACAGACCAGAAAAGGGCGAGACGCAGAGTGGAGATTGGCCATTAGTTGGGATAGTAAACTTGGTATGCAACATATAGCTACATCTGTGATATTTTTTTTTATTTCTCTTGTTTAGAATCAGTGAGTGAAAAACATCGAGTCGTTCATATGCAAATTTATTTTTATATTTATTAAAATGCGTTTGTTTTCAATTGATATGTTTGTTTAACTATAGTATGTAGAAAGTAAAATCACAAAAATACTAAACTTCGAAGAAAAATCAAAACGGAAGTTCCTAATCAATGACAAAACCACATTTAACGAATTTACAATAAATGTCATATTCCTGACTCGGTGTAGTATTCTAATTTGTCTGTTCTTATAACTATGTTTACACTGTTCATGTTAAAACATTAGCACGTCTATGATAGTATAGTGCACAACGTTTTCCAGTTTTTGGGATTGTCCATTCACCTGTCCTTGCGTATCAAGTACAAATTCTGGTTAATATATATATAGGAAGATGTGGTATGAGTGCTAGTGAGACAACTCTAAATCCAAGTTACAATAAACCATTATAGGTCTAGGTACGATCTTCAACACGGAGCCCTGGCTCACATCGAACAGCAAGCTATAAAGGGCCCCAAAAGATTAGTAGTGTAAAACCACTTAAAGTATGGTAAAGTTTGGTTTAGGAAGTTAACCATAGATTAATTTGTAAAGAATTACTCTGATTCAAACGAAAAATTCTCTTAAACTGACATTACCAAGATGATTGATTTCTAGATTGACAAATAAAGGCAACAGTAGTATACCGCTGTTCAAAACTCATAAATCCATGGACAAAAAACCAAATCGGGGTAACAAACTAAAACCGAGGGAAACGCATTATATATAAGAGGAGAACAACGACATAACACCGAAACGTAACACACACAGAAACGGACCAAGCATCAGACAAAACACCACGAGAATAACAAATATAACATGAAAACCAAATACATGAATTTGGGATAGACAAGTACTGTGCCACGTCTTATCTCAATTTCTCAAAAATAAGAGAAAACAAACGATGCAACGTTAAAATGCAACACACACAGAAACGAACAATAATATAACAATGGCCATCTTCCTGACTTGGTACAGGACACTTTTAAAGGGGAATAAAAGTGGTGGGTTGAACCTGGTTTTGTGGCATGCCAAACCTCGCACTTTAATGGCAAAGTTAAATATAACATTGAAATGACAACATAATATTACAGGACTACAATACAAATTAATAGAACATATTAGACAAAGAAAAACATGATTAATAGATAACAAAAAGCATCAGGTTTAAAATTCAATACGCCAAAAACGCGCCTTGTCCACATAAGACTTACAAGTGACGCCCAGATATAAAAGATCGAAAGTGAAAAAAGTACAAAGTTGTACAACACTGAAGATCAAAAGTTGAAAAGGTTTCGCCAAATACGGCATTGTTTTTACGCCCGGGATAAGAACACTCTTATTATATAGAACAATCGACAACATATTTGTTACGTTTTGAGGACGTATTTTTCAACGGACTTTCGTCATTCCAATGGGAACCAATTGTGCCCCTCTTCTTGTCGACTTGTTTCTTTATTATTATGAGGCTGCCTTCATACAGATACTTCTTAGGAAGAAAAATAAGAAGTTTGAAATATTCTTAACCTTATTTTCCGCTATATATATGATGTTCTCTCACTACATAATTCAAAATTTGGTGACTTTAGCGAACGCATCTATCCCATCGAACTACCGATAAAGGATACAACAGAAACAGTTAAGTCTGCTTCATATCTTGACTTACGTCTAGAAATTGACAATGAGGGTCGCTTGAAAACAAAACTTTATGACAAAAGAGATGATTCCAGCTTCCCAATTGTCATACTCCTGACTTGGTACATGCATTTTCTTATATAGAAAATGGTAGATTGAACCTTGTTTTATAGCTAGCTAAACATCTCACTTGTATGAGAGTCGCATTATATTGACAACGATGCGAAGAAGATACAAGCTGACCGGCAGATTTCCCTATGCATCTGTTTGTAGTATTTTAAGTCATTTACACTATTAAAATGTCAATGGTCACATGAATAAAATTTTGTTCCATGTAGCCAAAATTTTAATTGCATTATATCTTTTCGCCTGCCTCGCGTTTAAAGGCTTGTTACATATATGCTTTATAATCATTGTATTGAAATCAAAGAACTATTCATCTATCTGCTGCTATTTTCGCTTCATCTCTCTCTGATATACTCCATACAATATCGTACTATATCAGTGCGTAAAAAAATTATTGAATACAGTTATTTCTTTAGCTTTACTATTACTGAACCTTCTTTTTAATGAAAAGAGTTTTTTTCTTGGCAATAGAGACAACCATATATACATCAAATTATTATCAAAGAAGATCAGATTCTGAGTCTTCATTCGAGTAAATTTCTACAAAAATCATTAAATGTGAATTCATTTCTGTTTTTCAAACATGCAAAAACTAAGAAAAAGCCTTTGTATTTTTTTCACAAATAATTTCAAACACGTCTTTTAAATATATGTCATTGACGAACTGCAATAACACATGGTCATATCCTGTACGGATTTCAGTTTTCCATTTTTCATATTTATCTATATAATTACCGCCATTATTATGTTTACTGACTTTTCAACCCTGAAGCCGTTTCTAGTCATTTCAAAAATAAATAAACATCAACGGTTACTTGAAAGAGAAAAGCATGTCGATGAAAGATAGACAACTCCAAAGCCAAAACAATATACAGACTTTATTTTAATATGCGTATTGTTATGCGTTTACTTTTCTACATTGGATACAGGTATAGGGGGAGGGTTGAGATCTAATAAACATGTTTAACCTCGCCGCAATTTTGCGCCTGTCCCAAGTCAGGAGCCTGTGGCCTTTGTTAGTCTTATATGATTTTTAATTTTAGTTTCTTGTGTATAATTCGGAGTTTAGTATGACGTCCATTATCACTGTACTAGTATACATTTTTTAAGGGGCAAGCTGAAGGACGCCTCCGGGTGCGGGAGTTTCTCGCTACATTGAAGACCCATTGGTGGTCTTCGGATGTTGTCTGCTCTATGGTCAGGTTGTTGTCGCTTTGACACATTCCCTTTTTCCTTTTTCAATTTTTGAGCAAAGCTTTATATACAAGCAGTTAACATTTAAGTATGCCCCACTTTTGTTTATTATCATTTCCATAACAGCGTGGACAACGGCAATACTTTTGTTGGTATAAATACTGAATGATAAATAAAGGCAACAGTAGTATACCGCTGTTCAAACTCATAAATCCATGGACAAAAAACCAAATCGGGGTAACAAACTAAAACTGAGAAAAACGCATTAATATAAGAGGAGAACAACGACAGAACACTACAATGTAACACACACAGAAACGGACCAAGCATCAGACAAAATCCCACGAGAATAACAAATATAACATCAAAACCAAATACATGAATTTGGGATAGACAAGTACCGTGACACGTCTTATCGCAATGTCAATTTACACTCAAAAATAAGAGAAAACAAACGATGCAACGTTAAATTGTAACACACAAAGAAACGAACTATACTATAACAATGGCCATATTCCTGACTTGGTACAGGACATTTTTAAAGGAAAAAATGGTGGGTTGAACCTGGTTTTGTGGCATGCCAAACCTCGCAATTTAATGGCAATGTTAAATATAACATTGAAATGACAACATAATATTACAGGACTACAATACAAATAAATAGGAGAACGTATTAGACAAAGAAACACATGATTAATGAATAACAAAAAGCATCAGGTTTAAAATTTAATACGCCAAAAACGCGCCTCGTCCACACTCACCAGTGACGCCCAGATACATAATGAAACTGAAGTATTAACTCATTGCATAAAACAAACACGAATACATAATGCAAAGACCAACACAGAATAGACACACCCGACTCAGTCCAGGCCTCAACGCAGTACACATACGATGGTGAAAAGGCATTAAAAATTACGTCACATTTGAATATATGAAATTTCTGAAACATCAGAAAAATGACGTCACATATGAAAAACCATATCTCAAAAGTAAGATAGAATTAGGATTGATTAAAGATTATAATAGAACTAAATACTGATATTGCATTTAAACACAATGCATATTGCAATACTTATTAATAGCAATTAACTATAATATATATATGTCCAGTTTGTTATGAATCCAACTTCAAACGTAAATTATCGTACAGATTACGTTGACCAAAATTTAATCTAATAAATGACGGCGGTGATTAATTTTTCTTTCCATAACACATAAATATAATAGAAAAGACGTCAACACATTTGACAAAATCCGATGAGAATTACAAATATAACATTAAACATTTAAACTAAATACATGAATTTGGGATAGACAAGTACCGTAACATGTCTTATAGTAATGCGAATTCACACTCAGCAAAACAGTCACAATCGGGAATAAGTCACGTTTGGTAATTAAAAGATTAGACGACATAATGACAAACCACAATCTACCATGTGGTAAAAATGTCCTTAGCTAGTTTGGTTAAAGACACATCGTATGGATCCACCAATTCGTGATGGTGTCCATAAAATTTACGGAGTGTCAATTTTAATCTGTCCTCCTCATAACTTTGTTGGAGAAGTTTCTACGTAAGGAGCACATTCCTGTATATGAAGTCCGTATAGTGTGAACAAGCACGTGAATAACGTATCAATTGTGATATGTAAACACCATACGAAGGGGCAGATGGTATGTTACTGCTGAGAAATGGGAAATTGATAATTGGGAAGTTGAAATCGTCCCGTTTGTCATAGATTTTCGTGTGAAGTCGTCCATATACGTCAATATTGAGGAAAATATCAAGGTATGAAGCAGTCCTTCTAGTATCAGTAGTATCCTTAATTTCAAGTTCACTGGGATATATGAGATGTAAGTATTGGCTGAAGTACGAGTTATTCAATGATAGAACATCATCAATATATCGGAAAGTAAAATTAAAGAATTTCGCAAGGTGCTTTTTCTCTTTGTCTTTTAGAAGGTTTTGAATGAATTCTGCTTCATACGAGTACAAAAACAAATCAGCCAGCAGGGGTCCACAATTAGTACCCATTGGAATACCGATTGTCTGTTGAAATATAAATCCTCAAAACTCAACAAATATATTGTCGATCAAAAAGTGCAGCATTTCGATAATATCATCTTCAGTATATTTTCTGGAAGATTCAGTGTGATTCTTCACAAAATATGAATTATTGTAACCCAAAACAAGAAATTTGTATCTACGATTCCCATTTTTATAGAAAAAGCTCTGTTTTATGAGATGGTGAAGTCGATCTTTCAACTGAGCATGGGGAATAGTAGTATATAGCGTAGAAAAATCAAAAGTTTTTATGTTGCTGCAAAATTGCAAAGATTGTGATCGAAGGTTAAGCAGTAGGTCTTTGGAATTTTTGAGAATCCACATCTGGTTAACACCACTGGTAGAATATATCTCCTCACAATATTTTTGAAGCCCATCTTTAACTGTTGAAAGAATAGTAGTCAGTACTTTAGAAAGATGTTTAGTCGAACATTTTGAAGAACCAGCTATGTATCGTTCTCTATATGGAGTTTTGTATAATTTAGGTATCCAGTATAATGAGGGCAAGTTTTCTTCGTTTTCTTTGATGCTGATACCAAACGAAAGAAGGACAGATTTATGATTTTGTAAAATTTCGTTCTTGGTAAATGATGTTAAAGAATATGTAGGATTACCGGTAGTTTTATCAATGACGTTAAAGAATATGTAGGATTACCAGTAGTTTTATCAATGAATTACCTTTAAATAGTTTGTCATTTGTTATCGGTCTGCCAGTGGCCTTCCAATTGGGATTTGAATATAATAAAAGAGTAAAGTACATGCAGGTGTACTTGAAGAAAACAAATTATGCATTTAAGATTTAAATCATCACACAATGTTAAGTCATCTCCTACTTATTCGTACTATATGATTTAGGCGTTCAGAATCATAGGCAACTCTACAGTTTAAATGTCTATAACATGAACGATCTGACAAGTGGGTGTTACAGACAAACGTTTACCTAAACTGACCAAGTCAATTGATAACCTGAACGCACCAATAAATGGTCTTATCCACATTGTTATGAAAATGATTCTATATATAAAAAGGCGTGATTGAATAATGAATGTTTTTTTTTTACAAAGTACATTTATCACATTGAATATTTGTAATTATCAAACTTTGTGCAAATGAAAGTCTATATATTTGTTCTGAAAAATGAATATAAAAAACATTTAGTTACATATAGCCACATGATTTCATGCATATAGAACGGTTTACTATGTTTTATCATTCCGTACTTTATACAGTCTCCTTTTCTAAACACAACAAACATTCTTATAAAATCCCCCAAAGCACTTTTTCATTCATTTTGCATTCTTATTATAACAAAAAATAAATACGGTTTCTCATAGTTATGTTTCTAATATTATTGACTTCACATGATTAATGGTTAAAGATTTAAATAATCCGTAATTTTATATATTACTAGAACACACCCGTGATATCACGGGTCCGTGACTGAATTAAAGTATATAACTTTGCGCAAGCCTTATTTTAGTATTAGTATTGTCATCTGATAAAGTCATGCCGATTATAAGATACAGTTTTTCTCTGCTTTCAAGTCTTTCTGTTTGAACCCGTCTAACTGAAACAATAATATTAATTATTTGGAAAACAAAAGGTCCTGGAATGGAGTAATTTTTAATCAACAGCATTGTCCTATATAAGTTATAAATAAAGTTGAATTCTTTGCTTCGCTGTTTTACGTCATGCCCACTAACAAATTGAAAACTGTACCTATACGCCTTATTTTTAGTCCAGATTTTTAGTATTCGTATTGTTATCTTAGAAAGTCTTACTGATTAAAATACTACAATAGGTAACAATTTGACAATTTAGTAGTGTCAACCCTGTGGTTATGACCCGTGTATATAGTATATTAATCCTGAAAACAACGTTTGGTGGTGCGCCTGTCAGATGCGGAACGTACAGATAAGGTAATAGGTAACAGGTGAATATACTGTTGGTATGGTAGCGGACTCGACCCGGAACTTCTTAATTATTGGCAATATTAATTACGTGGAAAACAAAAGGGCCTGGAGTGGTGTAATTTTTAATCTACACCTTTGTACTATATTAGTTATTATATATAAAGTTGAATTCTGTGATTCGTCGTTTTTACGTGATGACGGCTGACAAATTGGACCTCGTAATTTTAGTATTATAGATTAGTAATACAGCATACTAAAATAATTATACTAGTATGTTTGCTATTGAAATATTCTAAACAATTTAAAAAAAAAAAATATGGTGAAATTAATGAAAAATGTCTTAACTGATGATACAAATGAGTAATATATTATTCTTAATATAAAGTTCTCCTGTTAAAGAACTAACATAATCTCTTTGTGATATTTCATGACATCAAGACCTCCTCTTGGTCTTAATAATCTTTTTTAGAGGTTCAAACACATCTCTCCTTTTGAGCAGTTCTGAGAATGTATATATTTTAATGACTATATCTTTTATCATTATTTATCTGCTAAAAGTTTTGATGAAGGATTGCCTTCTGTCGAGTCTACTTCAAAATCACTTCCGTCTTTCTCGTCTTTACCTACTTGTGAATACGCTGAATAGAATTTTCGTCCGTAATCGACAGTAGCGTCCCATCTCCTGTAACTTCTTATTCTTTGTTTCTTTTTTATCAATACGACGACACTTATAATAAGTGCTAATGAGATAATTCCAACACCAACACCAACTAAAACTTTATTAGATGTCTGATCAAAGAATTCAACGACTGACGACGACGGTTTTCCCGATGTATTCTCATTTCCTGTTGCAGATGCAGTGTCCGTAGCTTTACTCGGGATTTTTTCACTTTCGCCTTTGTTACTAACAGAGGTGTCACCTTCAATGTTAATTTTAGGTTTGCTAATTGGTTCCTTAGGTTTAGGAGCTATGAATGGACCATGGCGCTCCTGAGTAATCCAGATAGAGTCTAAGACTTTTTTGTCTTTGGGAGATATTTGTTCCCACAATAGATGTGTCGTGTTGTACACCTTCATTCTACTAAAACTGTTCAATCCCTCTCCTCCAATACGTAGGGCAGACCATGCTGTTAAAAAATATTCTAAATTTTATATTATCAATAAGATTTTTACCGATGTATAAATGTAAAAACTTATCCTGTTTATTGAGCTTTTTGATATTTTTTTATATGTTTGCTTATTATTTTTAAACTGTTGATAGAAATTACCTTAAGATTCTGACGTTATATTTTGGTTGGTTATGTTTAAAACAGATGCTGTTTTAACAATTTTACACATGCTGCATGTCAAATATGATACCGATATTCTAACCCTTTCCGAGTATGTTTCCATTCTTAATTTTACATCAGGTCAAAAGCTTTACATTTAAGTGTCATTGTGTTTTAGTACATTTATTTGATTGTTGTATCTTTGTTGTGGATCTGTCTTAGTAAGTGATCAACAGTCAAACTATTTATTTTGTTGCCGAATAGCGCGTCCGGCGTTATAAATTATGAACCTTTGATGGGTTTTTCCAACCATTTGGTCGTTGACACTGGTGGTGGACGTTTTGTCCCCCGAAGGTATCGCAAGCCCAATAGTCGGCACTTTGCACGAAGTATCATTGCAGTGATTTTGATTTTAATTATTCAAAAACATTATTGTTTTCCTTCCCACACATTACAAGCCTGCTACCTTTGATGATGTTTTATCATGGCAAAGCTCACTTCCGATACATCTGACTATTCTTTTTATATCCGTTTTTAACTGATAGCTTCTCACGTATTCTAACACTCATAGTGTCTTGGCATTAAATATTGGGTTTCAAATGTTCGTAGTAAAGGTAGAAAGTATAAACGAATTAAATTCTTGTTGCAATATTTTAAAATAACTTTAATATTATAAAATACTGTCTTTTGTTGAGGTAAATATGCGGTTTTATTGACTTTTGAAAAACTGATATTCACTGAGGCCGACGCGACCGAGCCGAAGTGAATATCATTTTTTCAAAAGTCAATTAAACCCATATTTACCGAAACAAAAGACAGTAATTGTTTTATTCCATATTCCGAGAGAAGAAAATGTATTTAATGACAAACATATCATACCAAAACAAATTTTACATGAAACATTTTACTTAACGTTGCATGTAAAAGCGCGTGACGTTAAGCGCGGTGAATAACACTTTCTCAGGTGAATATGCTTTTTTATTCAAAATCCAATTCGTATAGACTTACTGAAAATAATACCAATATGGAATAATACGTAAGATCGGTTTAGATGTTCAAAATATGATTTCGTTGGTTCTAGTTAGTCACAATTTCGAAATTGAGGCGACTTCCCAAACTATTTAATGTACTGTAACTTGAATATGAACATATATAAATGTCTTTATTATTGTGTTATGGTAAATGTGTTTTAAGATTGGTACACTTATTGTGAGTTTTTTTAGTAATTCACTCATCAGATTTCTGATGCTAAACTGTTACTTATACCTACGCTTTGTGTTATATTTATATCTTGTTAAGGGTTACACCAGCCTAGTGGTCAGAATTTCCGTGTTTTCATGAATTAACATGAAATAAACTGTTTAAAAAACTTTTTTTAAATACTAAGGTTTTCCTATCTCAGGAATAGATTTACTTTGATCCACCATTTTCTACATTTGAAGGTGCCTGTACCGGGTCAGGAATGTGACAGTTCTTGTCCATTCGTTTTTGATGCGTTTTGTTATTTGATTTTCCATGTGATTATGGACTTTCCGAATTGATTTTCCTCTGAGTTCAGTATTTTTGTGATTTTACTTTTTAGCTGTATTTGGCAAAGTTTTAGAAATATTTGGTCGCAATGCTCTTCTCTGACGGGTACTACGAGACAAAACGCGCGTCTGGCTGTTTACAAATTTCAATCCTGGTATCTATGATGAGTTATTTAAGCTTTGTCTAAAGTAACTATAGAATGAGTTGTTCGGTTTTTTCTTTTGTGATTCGTAATTTGTATTATTGGTACCTACTGCTGATTGGTATACTTACGTTGAGTTGTATCACTCTTGACATTTACTTGATCATTTGATGTTCCGGTAATCAGTTGAACTGGTCCCTTAGGGTTGTTATAGTCATTACTTAAAACTTGTCCTTGGTACAATGGGAACAATCTTTCATAAGAATGTCCATGTCCTTGTATAATGACATCAACACCATAGGTGAAAAATATATTCTCTAATCTAAATTTAAAAAATGAATGACTTTTATGCATATAACGAACAAGATCTTTAAAGGTAAACGCTAGAACAAATACATAAGATTGAGTCAATATTGAAAATCAGACAATTCAATCAAAGAATAAACCTACATGATCGAGTAATCTCGAGTTATTCTTCCCATGATGCTTTCAGATTTTATGTATGTTTTGAAACTACGAAAGTACCCATTTTTTTGGGACATTACTTTAACCATTTTTTTACGTATTACTCTATTGACTTTTATCATGCCTATTGTTTACAAAAATGAGATTCGATATTTACAACCACTGAGTAAATGCCATTGGTGGTGGGGTTGTTATTTTCCCGAGGGTATCACCAGCCCAGTAGTCAGCACTTCTGTGCTGACATGAATTATCAATTATATGGTCATATTTATAAATCAACTGTTTACAAAAATTTGAATTTTAGAAATACTGAGGCTTTCCTACCTCGGGATTAGATTACCTTAGGTGTATTTGGCAAAACTTTAGGAATTTTGGTCATCAAAGCTCTTTAACTTCGTTCTTCATTTGGCCTTTTTAACGTTTTTGGATTCGAAACGCGCGTTTGGCGTAAATACAAAATTTAATCCTGGTATGAGTTTATTTGACTATTAATTTGAAACCATCATCAATTAAAAACAGTCAAGAACTCTTTGCTATATACTAGTAATTCATTTAATGTTAAATAAAGCATAGGTTTGTATTTCATGCTTTACGCCGCCTCGCACACAGCGGTTATATCGCGGTTTTTTTTAAATTATAAGTACCATAATAGCAATACCTATTTACTTGAAAAAGAGAGACGAATGATACCAGAGGACAGTCAAACTCATAAATCGAAAATAAACTGACCACGCCATGGCAAATAAAGATAAGACTAACAGACAAACAATATTACACATGACACAACATAGAAAAATAAAGAATAAGCAACACGAACCCCACAAAAAACTAGGGTGATCTCAGGTGCTCCGGAAGGGTAAGCATATCCTGCTCGACATGTGGCACACGTCGTGTTGTTTATGATTGGTAAATAGTCTAATTCGGTAGGTCACATTCATGAAAGGGAAGGGATTGTAGTTCCATATCCGATATCATTTGTGAAACGGTTATTCCATAACGGTCAACCAACTCGTGATGGCGTCCGTAAAATTTACAAAGGATGATTTCAACTTCTGAAGTTCACCATTTGGAACTCTTGGTTTAATAGCTTTCTTGTGAGCAGCAACCCTTTATCAAGAAAATCATGATAGGAATTGCAAGCACGGGAAATCGTATCAATTGGGATATATAAATAAACTCATCATAGATACCAGGACTACATTTAGTATATACGCCAGACGCGCGTTTCGTCTACAAAAGACTCATCAGTGACGCTCGAATCCAAAAAAGTTAAAAAGGCCAAATAAAGTACGAAGTTGAAGAGCATTGAGAACCAAAATTCCTAAAAGTTTTGCCAGATACAGCTAAGGTGATCTATTCCTGAGGTAGAAAAGCCTTAGTATTTAAAAAATTCTAAAATTTGTAAACAGTAAATTTATAAATATAACCATATCAATGACAAGTCATGTCAGCACAAAAAGTGCTGACTACTGGGCTTGTGATACCCTAACCCTGTATGCAGGTGCTGCTGAAATGTTGCTACTTAGAAATGGAAAGTTCACAATTTGGAAAACTGAAATCATCTCTTTTGTCGTAAAGTTTTGTTTTCAACCGACCCTCTTTGTCAAGTCAAGATATGAGGCCGATTTAACTGTATCTGTAGTATACTTTATCTCAAGTTCGATGGGATAGAAGCGTTCAACATAGTCACCAAATTTTTAATTATTTAGTGAAAGAACATCATCTATATAGCGGAAAGAAGAGTTAAAGGATATTGCTAACTTCTTGTCCTTCTTCCTTTATGAAGTCAGCCTCATAATAATAAAGAAACAAGTTGGCAAGAAAGAGGGGCACAATTTGTACCCATTGGAATGCCGACAGTCTGTTGAAAAGCACGTCTTCCGAACGTAACAAATATTTTGGCGATCAAGAAATCAAGCATCTTAATAATATCAGTTTGGTTTTTTTGTCTGAATCAGACTGATCCTTTACAAAGTAGAATTTATCCCTCCCTAAGACAGATACTTGTATCTACGTTGGCCATTCTTTTTTATTGAAATAGATCGAAATCAGTATGTGGTCTGCCTATAAGAGCACCATAATGAAGATGCGATCAAGAGAAAATGCAGTCATTGTATGAGCCGATATAAGTTTTTGTTACTATATGAGCTATTGTTTTTGTACAAGCACTGTTAAAGCCAGACTGATTCCATAGTAGTAACCAGCTAAAAAATGTTGTAGAATAAAAGATAATGCCTACTTCTACCCTATTTATTTTAAGCACGTTGCGGAAACACATGTATTTTTGTTTTGTCTAAGGAAACTTCTTTTATTAAATGGGCAAGCCAAACGATGAAAAGAAATCTAACGAAATATCAGCATACACGACATATTTTCAAAAAGTGAATGTAAACTCTTTGGTTAAGCAAAGCTACAGTGTTAATCACATCAAGTATAGGAAAACAATCGATAAACTAATGCGCCCTGATCTTTTTGAACTAAGGTATAAGAATCGTTGTTATCTTATATGTATTGCTAAAAAAAATTACAACATAAAAGCATTCACAGTAATATATCGGTTTAGTTTAAATATGTCGTACATACCCCTTTCGAACTTTAGAATCTGATGTAGCACAGTCATCACCACTTGAGCAGTACATAGGTCTGTGTCCAAAGGCCACAATCCAGGGGTGGGCTGTACGGTTCAAATTTATTGTAGTGAGGTCCTGCATCAGCCAGTTATTTTGTGCTTGTATATACAGTTCGTTATCCAGGAAGTATACTTCTGTCGAATAACTTTGGAATGAAGAAAAAGGGTATTATATTAGAATATAAGAATTAGATTGGTACTATGTATCTTGTCAAGCAGCAGATATTTTACAATACATATATCTTTACGATTAAAAACATTTGTTTGTCTTGATTTTCTTGTTTTCTGGATCAAAAACTAGTTTCTCGATTTTTTTTTTGCTTGTTGTTGAAATGCTGATTATACGATATATTCCGGTCAAAACCTAGGGCTATAACAATTACCGTTTGAAAACCAATGTTTTGTTGTTTGTTTTTGTAACGTTTGTTGGCTGATATTTATGCAAATCAGAACAAAACAAAAAATAATAATTTAAGGATTCATTCTGCTAACTTAGTCGTCCTAGATAAATGGAAGGATGTGTACTTGAAATGGGTGGTTACATGTATGTTGGGAATAAACAAACAGATTGCCTTTCAATAGTGCCACTCAAAGAGCTGTTGCAAATGTTCTGTACACTTTCCCACAAGGTGCTTCGGTTACAACTGAACGTGAGCCACATTTTTACCTATCTCACACAATCAAACTTTTATATCTCATGCTACCCTGGGGGCATAAAAAATAAACATTCAAAACTTAAAAGACGAAGAGAAACCGTCTTGAAAAAAATGCAACGAAAAAAACAAACAGTTTTACAAAGAAAACAAAGATACTCAACACGTACCCCACCATGAATTACCAGGTGCTCTGAACGTGTAAGCACAACCTGCTCAACTAGTTGCACACGCTATTATGTTAATTGTAGGTACACATTCGGTGATGCCACAATCCTGAATGAGAGGACGGGATCGTGATTACAACAATTGAACAACATATGATCTCCCCATTAACATACGAAGGAAAATTAAAACAAAATCATCTTTATCAATAGGAAACATTGGTCATATAGCTTTCTTGTGAACAGTACCTCTCTATCAAGAACATCGTGATAGGATACGAAAGCTTAGGAATAACAAATCAACGTGGGGATGTATACTATTACTTATACATTAAAATGGAAAGTCCACAATTTGGAGGCTTAAATCATCAACTTTCCATTTCTATGTAGCAACATTCCAGAGGCGCCTACATACGGAGTATATATCTCCCAATTGATACGATATTCCCGGGCTTGTATTTCCTATTATGATTTTCTTGATAGAGCTGCTCACAAGCAAGCTATTAAACCAAGAGTTCCAAATGGTGAGGTTGAAATCATCCCTTCGTAAATTTTTCGGACGCCATCACGAGTTGGTTGACCGTATGATGATGATGATATCGGTTATGTTACTTATGTCGTAACTATAATACCCTTCCCTTTTCACGAATGTGGCCTACCGAATTAGAAGATTTACCGATGTTGTAATATCATAAGCAACACGACGGGTGCCACATGTGGAGCAGAATCTGCTTACTCTTCCAGAGCACCTGAGATCACCCCTAGTTTTTGGAGGGGTTCGTTTTGCTTAGTCTTTAGTTTTCTATGTTGTGTCTTCTGTACTATTGTTTGTCTGTTTGCATTTTATATTTGGCCATGGCGTTGTCAGTTTGTTTTCAATCTACGAGTTTGACTTTCCCTCTGGTATCTTTCGTCCCTCTTTTTATTTGACATAATAACACTATTGATAACATCTATGTTAATCAGTTGGAAAGAAAGTTCTGTGAAACACTTGGCAGAACCAGCAATAGAACGTTGTCTATTTAATAATTTACCATAGATTCTAGGATTGAAAGTGTATAAAGACCCTTATATAGTTTTGGTATACAATACAGTGAGGGAAAATCCAGTTCCCTCGTCTTAAGTTATAATTTCAAAGGAACACAGAACATACCTATATGTAAGTGTTGAACTGCCACATGAGTTGTAAATCCTTAATTACGATATCAAGTACTTTAAGTAATGTAATTAACATGAAAACATGTGATTGAGATAGAGCAGGGACTAGAAAACGTTTGTTTTTTGAAGAATGAAGTTGCATGAGAATTTGTACTTTTTCAGTGGTTTAGTTTAGAAATTTGTTTTTTAGAGCCTTAACCCATTTGGAAAGAGTATCCATTTTGTTTCTTTTTTTCTCGCAAAATCAATTGTCTCGCATAATCCTCAATTGGTCTATTAATATTTTGAAGTCATGGATTTAGGTTAAGTGTATTTCTATCCTTCGGAAAACAGATCGACTACCTGCTGGAATGCCAACCGTCAAACTGAATGCAAGAGTAATTAATTTCTTCTTCGTATTTTTTTTTGCTATTGGATATTGTGCTTCTTAAAATAGCATGAACAAGAACGTGTCCATAGTACACGGATGCCCACTCCCACTATCATTTTCTATGTTCAGTGGACCGTGAAATTGGGGTCAATTTGGAATTAAAATTAGAAAGATCATATCATAGGGAACATGTGTACTAAGTTTCAAGTTGATGTAACTTTAACTACATCAAAAACTACCTTGACCAAAAACTTTAACCTGAACTTTGCACTATCATTTTTTATGTTCAGTGGACCATGAAAGTGGGGTCAAAACTATAATTTGGCATTAAAATTAGAAAGATCATATCATGGGGAACATGTGTATAAAGTTTTAAGTTGATTGGACTTCAGCTTCATCAAAAACCACCTCGACCAAAAACTTTAACCTGAAGCGAACGGACGGACGGACGCACAGACGGACGCACAGACGAACGGAGGCACAGACGAACGGAGGCACAGACCAGAAAACATAATGCCCTTCTACTATCGTAGGTGGGGCATAAAAATAAATGGGTATCACTGATTGACAAATAGGTTTTGTTCATGATAATCATCTGGCAAAGTGTTTTGCATTACGTTACAAACTATTTCAGTGAGTTATCCCAGTACGATTTATAAAGTTGTGTGAATACAACAATAAAATGCAATGGTCTATTTTCATGTTTCAACCTCGTTTGTGGAGACATTCTATGTAATTAATGAAAAACCGACAATAATGTTTTTTAATTATGTATATGCAATAATAATCTCGCTCATGTGATTGTATTGATATATGAAGTAGATCACATTCTTCTACAAATAATTTTAAATCTATTCATTAAACTTATCTAAAAAAAAAGACAGTGTACTTCGGAAGGTAACATTTCACGTATATGCACAGAAATTCGTCCTTATATTTACCTGATAAAATGAACTGGTCCAATATTAAAACTGTACCACATTCTGTCAAGCGGTATTGGCCAAGATGTTCCAGGCATAGAAAACCAATGCCTATATTGGCTAAATAAATCTCCTGTTACTGTTAAAGAAAATACATTATATTACTCTTATGCGGCAAATAGAGAGTTTTCAGATAGCATTACATCATCAGGTTATAACTCATTAGCTTTATTTCGAAGTTTGTGAAAATTCTGGTACAGGAAATAAAAGATGTTTAATCAAACACGGTGTATTAGAACATTCTCTAATGGTTTGAATTTGTTGATTCGTAATGCAGATATTGAAAGCTGTTTGCAATAATATCCTGAAAACGGTAATGGACATCAACAAATACGTTGATTCAATTTACTATTCAGCATATCATCCTAAGGCTGAATATAAAAAGATATTTTATTCTTTATAACTAATATAAACGTATTGAACTATTGTATTGTAACATACCGTGGTTTCCAGGAGTTGCCATATGTGGAATCCGTGCAGCCATGTTGGACATCATCGACATGTAAAAATCTCCAGACTATACAAATAAAGTAAATAAAGGCAACAGTAGTTAAATAAATAAATCTCCTGTAACTGTTAAAGAAAATACATTACTGTCAGGAATATGACAGTTGTACGTTGTCCATTCGTTTGATATGTTTTGTCGTTTGATTTTGCCATGTGATTAGGAACTTTCCGCTGTTCGAAATTAATAAATCGATTGAGAAAATAAAAAAAATCCGGGTTATAAACTAAATCTGAGGGAAAACCTTAAATATAAGAGAACTACGACAAAACATAAAAACAGGTAAAAGCTGATATTTATTTGGAGTTTTAGCAAAAACTGACATATATTTTGAATATAGGCATCAAATGATAAAAGTAAGACTAGAATAGCAAATGTCCAGTTGTTTTGCTTCGATACTGACAGTTAAAATCATAAGTAATGCATGGTTGTTCTATAGAACAAATATTTCCCATGTGGTCGATTCTTATTGACTTGAATATTCTCTTTTGGACCGCCTAAAGAAATTTCCTTATTCTAACTTAAATTTAACTGTCAAAATCCCAGGAAAATACAATACTGACTTTACTAGTAGGTGATTATACGGTATGGGTTTTTCTTATTTGTATATGCGGTATGAGCACCTGAGATTCACCCCCAGTTTTTGGTGGGGTTCGTGTCCCTTAGTCGTTAGTTTTCTATGTTGTGTCTTGTGTACTATTGTTTGTCTGTTTGTCTGTCTGTCTGTTTCTTTTATTGACATGGTGTTGGCAGTTTATTCTCGATCTATGAGTTTGAATGTCCCTCTGGTATCTTTTGAACCTCTTCTATTAAACTGCTTATATCTTCTTCATTTGAACTCTGGAGTCGATTCGTGGCATTGGCAATCATACTCCATCTACTTATTTTAATAAAGAAATATAATATGTAAAAAAAAATAACTTACACGTGGATAACATATCGTTGTATTTTCGTCTGTTTTGTTCTAGAAAAAAAGAATTGCGCTTTAATGATGTCGATGCATTAATTGATAAATTAAATACATGCTTACTTGAAATTGTTATCGTTTTTGCACATAATATTTTTTAACTGAAAATTAAACTAATATTGCATTTAGATTTTTTAATCTAAATAAAAATCTAAAAGTTTTGGTAAATTTATGCTTAAAAATTCATTAAATTTTATGGCAAGATCTTATTCGGGAATATAAAAGTTTGTGATTGTTTTTACTCATTCATTAATAGATATCCATTCAAACATTCACTAGAACGTTAATCAACAAAACCGTCTTACCTTTTGGTCTGGTGCGAAATTCCCAACATGTAGGACCGCATCGTACTGTCCAGATAACACTTCTGTATCTATATATGGTATGCTATCCTCCTCATCCCCGCCATGATTCCCACAGATCAGAAACTCTGGGGTTATGTTCTGTTCATGGTATGTGATTTTGAAATAAAATGAAAAAAATAGAGAGAATCTAGAATTAGTGTATTTAATATTGAAAAAAAATATTCTTAATCTTTCCCTCTCATATGTGTTTTCTACATTCAAAGCTGTTTAAACATATACATATACATATATGAAGCTAACTGGCCAAAAAAGAACACCGATAACAGTCAAAAGTTAAATCACAAAAAATACTGAACTGCGAGGAAAATTTCAAAACAGAAAGTCTTAATTAAATGGCAAATAAAAACTCAAAAAACACCAACGAATGTATAACAACTGTCATATTACTGACATGGTACAGGCATTTTGTATGTAGAAAATGTGGATTTAACCTGGTTTAATAGCTAGCTAAACATCACACTTGTATGACAGTCGCATCAAATTCCATTATATTGACAACGATGCCTGAACAAAACAAACAGTGAGACATAATTGGTAAAAATGCGAAAACAGTGAAACGATTTTTAAACATTTTTAGTATTTGTTTTTACTTAGATTAGAATAAAATGTGTCAGCTCAAAAAAAACTAAATGTAACAACTGATCAAATCAGTCCAGATATGTATTATTTAACTAACATAGCCATTGATAATGTTTTAGCAAATGTGGCTTTATATACACTATCGTATCCGGCTGACCCTGCGCTTGAACTTTTGACACATACAACAATCACTTTTCATGTGGCACTATTTGTTATACGTCATAATTACGGAACTGTTATACGAGTAATGCGGACAAATACGATAAGGTTATTGTTATCGCTAAATGATTTGAAAAAAGTAAAATCACAAAAATACTGAGCTCCAAACGGAAAGTTCTTAATAAAATGGCAACATCAAAAGCTTAAACACATAAAACGAATGGATAACAACTGTCATATTCCTGACTTGGTATATATAGTTTCTTTTACAGAACATGGTGGATTTTATAGCTAGCTAAACCCCTCACTTGTATAACAGTCGCATCAAATTCCAGTAAATGAAGATTTGTAAATGACAGTATCCTAGGAAAGGTTTTCTAATTGTCTTAAATATAGTAGATGTTTGGTGTAAATTTCATGTATAGCACATATAATGCATGACAATATATAAATCTTCGGAAAAACAGTCCAAAACTACGAAATTTTGATTTTACTACGATGATTGTATTGCTCTGAAATGTGTTATTCCTTATTAATGTATCCTTACCGTTGCCTGTTCTGGTGTTTTGAAGAAATGTGGTCCGCTACTGATTCCCCCACTTGTTGGTCTGTAGAAATATGTTGTATTTGGTTGAAGATTCTGTTAAAGATATCAAATGCCAATTAGCAAACTTAACATCAAAATATTTCAATTCATAAATGTTCTCTATAAGGACAGAGTATCTAAGCAATAAAAGTAGAAAAAGGATAATAATATATTTCTTTGGTGTCAGTTATAACGGCATGGTTTGCCTATTTCAAATCCCGCCCCTTTAATGTAAACTAATCATAATGCATTGTTATATTGATATGTCTATGTTTTGTCGTCCGTAAGTCGTTTATTGCAGAAGTATTATAGGATGAAGTGCCTTTCCTGAACTTTGTATGTGTTCTTTTGCTCGAGGTTTCCAGTTTAGTTATCAAAAACTAGTTAAAACTCCTGCTCAAAGTACTGAGCGTGTTCAAAGTCAGGAGCTTGTTGTCTTTTGTGTGTTTTGGTTGTTTAATTCACGGATGCCATCATAAGATGCTTTACCGTTATGAAATATCTGGGACACAGATGCCTACATTTTGTCCAAAACTGTCTTAGTGACAATTCTGTGTTTCATAGATCATGTCATCACCAACTGCCACTTATCGCAACAATCGCCTTAGAAACATGACAGATGACACTTATGTAGCAGAAAATGCTTACCTAACAATGCATCTGGTCCCTGTCGATACTCTTATATCTATAGTGTTTGGCATGGTTTTTGTGAGCTTATGCTACTGTTCATTCTAATTGTATTTCATCCAATACTGAGTGATTTCTTACATAAAAAGACATCAACATGTTCTATTTCATATGTTATGTCCATCTTTTAAACAACAGAATGAATATCGAATACGACTTTTGATTTATTTTTTAGGGATTTTCCTACCCTGACAATATATTTACCTTACCTTTAGCGGTACTCTGTAAATGCAGGTCAAACCATTCGATGTTGGATGATCAAAATGTGTCATGTCAGCATCAATAGTATTGTGATAATTCCATGGATCAGTTCCATAACTTAACGTAGAATTACAATTCTGCTCCGTAGCCCACATCACTGTAATGTCGGATGGACTGTCTCCATAAGATAAATGTACATGGCAAGGGTGGCATGGTACTGAAATTATAATATAAAATGTACATGGCATCGTACTTAAAAAATAAAACCACAAAATTATTGAAATCCGAGAGAAAAATTCAAAACGGGAGGTCACCTAATCAAATGTCAATATTGAAATCTCAAACACATCAAACGAATGGATAACAACTGTTATAGTCCTGACTTGGAACAAACATTTTCTCATGTAGAAAATTGTGGATTTAACCTGGTTTTATAGCTAGCTTAACTCCTCACTTGTATGACAGTCGGATCAAATTCCATTATATTGACAACGATGTATGAACAAAAAAACAGAAATTATGATTTGTACATAGCAAGGCACCCGAATATATAATCCATGTATAATGGGAAGATGGCAAGGGTAGAAAGGGCCTTCAATTATGATACCATATGTACATGGCAAGAAACTGAAATTATAATATAATATGTACAGGGCAAGGGTCTGAAATCGTAATATAATATGTTCATGACAAGGAACTGAAATATGATATCATATGTACATTGCAAGTTACTGAAATTATATTCTAATATGACGTTCTTCTTTAGCTTTGGGTACAAAGCCATGTTTTAATTCGAATAGAACATGGGCTCACGTGATTGAGGTCACAATTGAAATTGCAACGTCAGATGAATTATAAACAAAGCCAGAGATCAAAATGGACATTTTTGTTGGAGTTATTCGCTAGGAAATAGTTTAAAATGTTTCTGTTCTTTTTTTATTGACAAACTGTTGATTTTTCTATAACGTTTTTGTTCATCAAATCAAAATGGCGACATTTCGAGCGTCTACTATAGGTCCGCTTCGAGTACAAAAGTTCAAACTATTCCTATTAGAATCGAAATGATTCTATCATGCCATGCTCTATGCTCATTTTAACATGAGTAGGCATTGTATTTGTAAACATTTAATACCTCTCAAACGCTCGGTATTAAGATATTAACAAATATAATGCCTAACCATGTTAAAATGAGCATAGAGCATGGCATGAAAAAATTATTTCTTAAATATAATATGTATATGGCAACGGCCTTATAATATATTTTGCCTACGGCAAGGTACTAACTTCATAATATATAATGTGTGCATAGGATTCATAATATGATATTATGACATGACAAGTTAATGTAATGACAGATGTATACATTGCTAGTGTAGCATAATACTGAACAAATGATTTAAGATGTACATGACAAAGGTCGCAAGGTCGTGCAATTATAATGCCAGATGTACATGGCAAGTCAGAGTTGCAAGTTATTGAACTTATAGATATGATATTCAAATGAAAAAGGTCACATGGTACTGTTATTCCAATATAATATGTGCATGGCAATCTTGACAAGGTACTGAAATTATAGTAAAAGACGAGGTGCTTAAAATAAACATTACAAAGGTCGCAAGATACTGAATTTATGATTTGATATTTAAATGACAAGCTGCTGAAATTATGCCAAATGATATAAATTAAAATGGTAATTATATAAGATAACTGAAATACATTTTATGTATGATAAGGCATTTGCATACAGGGATGCATTATTCAGTTATTAACTAATTATTGATATCTAAGTTATTTTCATCGGCCATGTTAATAGTCAAAGTTGGAGAAAGCCAAAAATGGACCATTGATGAAAGCAGGTAAATATTGTTGCATTTTAAAATAATATATCGTAAGCATTCATCATAAACAAAATATTTGACTACCATTAAATCATTTCTTTTTACATTTTGTAATCTCCTCCATGTAATATTTCAGCATCTTTAAATGCCATGTTCATTTCAAACAATGTATATAAAATATTGAAAACAACACGTTATTAATTTCTTGCGTCCGAAGCGCTTTTCTGGATATACCTTCATCAGGAACGCTCAAAGCCAAACATTTGAAATCCGAAGATGTATAAGTACCGAAACCGTTGAAGAGCTGTATGTCAAAAATACCTAAAATATATAGCCAAATCATCTAAAGCCAACTTTGCCTGAGGAGTTAACTTATCATAGATACCAGGATAAATTTTGTATTTACGCCAGACGCACGTTTCGTCTACAAAAGACTTATCAGTGACGCTCGAATCCAAAGAAGCTAAAAAGGACAAATAAAGTACGAAGTAAGTTGAAGGGCATTAGAGACCAACATTTTCAAAGTTTTGCCAAATGCAGCTAAGGTTTTTTATTCCTGAGGTAGAAAAGCCTTAGTATTGGCCTTCGTGATTCGTTGTTCATTTCATAAGGGCATTTCACTGTTTTAATTTGTCGTATTTTTGTCGCTGTCTGGTCATTGATACAATCCCTCAGTAACTTGAAGAAGAATATACTTGTATTTCATTCTTTTTAGTGCATAATGTTATGTGTATATTAGAGAACAGTGCATATCGTTGATCTTTCTGTTAATCTTAAGTTTTGGGTGTAGTTTTGTGTTGGTTGAATGGTATTTGGTTCTTCCATTTTAGTCATGGTTGTCTTAGTTTTTCTTTCACAAATGGCTTTTGGTTGACCTATTGGTATTTTCTCCTTTTTAAATCGTACACGCAATCATTTGAGC